>JAOCZM010000028.1:5275000-5667500 GCA_026122235.1 Vinca minor | reverse complement strand
TACCTTTACTTCTCTTCCCAATTTCCATCACAAACCAAAAAAAGAAAATCATAATTCCCAATTTACTAATAATAACAAAACCCATTTTCAATTTCATGCTTCTTCTTCAGTTTCCACTGCAAAACCATGGCCAATTTTACCCTCTTACCTTCCATGGTCTCAGAATCGTAACATTCCTTTCAGATCCTGTGAAGGGTATTTCGGAAATGGGTTTACTAATCGGATTGATGCCCTTAAATCTTTACCTTAATCTAACCGGAAATTTGGGTCGGAGGGAGGCGGCGGCGGTGGAGGGTGGTTCAGATGTTTTTATAGTAAGACATTACGTAGCTCAATTTGTGAGTTGGGGAAATTAAGGATGAATGTTGATAAGATTTTGATGTCTAGAGGTGGGGAGAAATTGGAGACTGTTGTTGGAAGAGAAGAAGCTGATGAATTGCCGGTTAAAGATGGAGCTTTTGAGATTCTTGAGGTGAATGAGAAGTCTTCTTCTAGGTTTGGAGGAAAGAAGAAGCTTGTGGATAATGGATTCTTGGATAATTATTTGGGTGGTGGGATTTAGAATAATGAAGAAGAGGGAGAGGGAAGAACGAAAGAAAGAAACTGAGGAGGAGGGGGAGTGGTGCAATGGCGGTGGGGAAGGGGGAGGAAGAGGGGTTACGGGGTGGGGTGGGGATGGGTGGTGGTTGGGTAGCTTAATTTTAATGTGATGTACCATAAATGCCCTCTTGTAAATTCCATTGACCATTCCAAAATTTGAATATCTGTGTTGACCCATCAAAAAATAGACGGGAGGATCTTACACACCAAATATAAATTGTTTGAGGATTTTAAAAACAAAAAAAAAAAAGTTTCGGGACTCTAGCTCTGGCGGTAAATTGTTTAGGGACTATTTATACCAATTTGCCATATTTTATACCTATAATCGGGTGGTCACTTTCGGACAAAATCTAGAACTTTGAGGGGATTAATAAGGAAGAAGAAAATAAAACCCTAAACAAATAGGGGAAAATATCCAAAGGCGTCCTTCGATTTGATGAATTAAGGTTTGTACTAAATTCCTGCGACTTCAAAATCATC
Organism: Vinca minor; assembly: GCA_026122235.1. NCBI lineage: Eukaryota > Viridiplantae > Streptophyta > Magnoliopsida > Gentianales > Apocynaceae > Vinca > Vinca minor. The sequence goes on along the minus strand of JAOCZM010000028.1, from coordinate 5,666,420 downwards.
CTTCACTTTGCCGAACAATTACTTATTCTCTGGAGTTGAATTAGCGCAGAAATTTATCGGTTTTGCTGCCGGAGTAGTATCATCTATGGCGAAATTGTATGTGAAAGCGGTGCCGCCGCCGGATCTGAATCGGAACACGGAGTGGTTCATGTACCCCGGAGTGTGGACCACTTACATATTGATCCTGTTCTTCGCCTGGCTCGTCGTTCTTTCCCTCTTTCCCTGTACTCCCGGCATGGCCTGGACAATCGTCAATCTTTCCCACTTCGCTGTATGTTTTTATTAATCTAATCCAACCAGGGCTATTTTGATTTTTCTTTATCATCAATTTCTGTTCATTTTAGAATCATTTAGCTTGTGTGAGCAGATTTATTGCCAAATGCTAGGTTTGTCTTGATAAGTGGAATTCTTCCGAGGAAGAACTTTCCTTGGCTGGTTTTTTCTTTTGTTGAGTAAAGTTTCAATCTTTTCTCCTTATGGAGTCGGTTTTTTTTTTTAAATCGATGTTAGCCATTTGTTATCGTGGGCTCTTGAAAGGTATAAGAATTACTGTGAATTAAGTGGTTTTAAAAGCAAAACTTACGTCTGTTGAAAATTTTGAAGCCAGTGCTTCTGGTTCTATTAGTTCTAAGCTAAACGAAAGCCTTTTGTCACTCCCTTGTATCCCCATAGCTAGCTCTAAGACCATTTCCTACATTTGAAGACATACCTAATTAAATTTGACATCATTTCTTGACTAATCTGCTTTCAAATGTTGTTGATTACTTATTTTGCAGTAGTTTTAGATTCTTTTTGTGAGTGAAAAATGCTAGAGCACAACCACTGATGGATAATTATACTGTAAATGATTTTGACATGCCTTTTCCCTATCATATTAGGTAACGTACCACTTTTTTCATTGGAAGAAAGGAACCCCTTTTGCTGATGACCAGGGCATCTACAATTCACTGACTTGGTGGGAGCAGATCGACAATGGACAGCAGCTCACAAGGAATAGGAAGTTTTTAACAGTTGTCCCTGTTGTCCTGTAAGTTACCCTCCTCGGCTTCTCTTACTCTTCCCCTGCCTCTTTGTATCTGGTGATTTCTGTCGTTGAGCCGCTGCATATGTGCATACAGCATCTTTTTGGTTTTGGTTTTTATCTGAATATGTTGTTGGAAAATCTTTGAAACACAACATCGCTATGAACTGATTGAATTGTGATATTTGGAAGTTTGTTGTTGCATAGTGTTACCTCCAATATTGAGTTTTTAGAAGAAGATAAACTTTCCACATTCCAAGTCTACAACTCCTGCATCTTATAATCCCCAATACATCCCAACGAAAAGTTGAGTTTGTCAGCCCATGCCCATCTCGAGCAAATTGAGCAATAGTAGGATATAGTTGCTTAAAGTATTTGTTGAACTGTGCCAAGCATACAGAGAAATAGGAGAAAAACATCATTGGGTGGACGTATGCCTTTTTCCAGCCTCTTTGGTACAATAATATTTTTAGGGACTTCATTAAGAAGTCTACGTTTCTGAACTTGAAAGCTTTCAGCTCTCTACTTAATCTAAAACTAATGTTGCTTGCTTGTGCAAACATAACCAAATAATTTATGCTTTATGACCAACTTATTACACATAGATGAGTGCATTCTTCATTAGTTAATTTATGGTGAAATGTTATCCCACTTCTCTCTAGTCATTTGAATCACGTCACCATTTCCAGTTTTGCTACCTTTATTTTTCTTTACGTTGTATTTGGTTAGCTATAGTCAATAAAAATGTTTAAATTTGCAGGTACTTGATAGCTTCACATACAACAGACTACCAAAATCCAATGCTTTTCTTTAACACTATTGCGGTGCTCGTGCTAGTAATTGCTAAGTTCCCCAATATGCACAAGGTTCGTATCTTTGGAATAAATGGCGATCTTTGAGTTGTGACATTTGGGTTAACTCCTTGGTTCTCCTTGAATATATATATTCCCTGTTTCATCCATTTTCTGCCAAAAGTTCTCTGTATAGAAGTTAGAACTGAAGATGATGTTAGCTTATATAGTAGTTTTGCGCTCTGTTTTTACAAGCCTCTGGAGATTGAAGTAATAAATGTAATGAGTAATCTGTGTACAGCAGAATCTTCTGGTATGCTTTTTTCTTAAATGGAATCTCTTTAATATAAAGATCAGCCTTCTATTTTCTTTTGGTGACCTGTATTTGATACGAGTAATCCGCTTATGACTGAGCAAGTACTGTGATCTACTGGCAAGAAATCCTGCAATTCTAGGATATTAGTAGTTCCCAAGATGTCTCGAATTAGAGACCTTATCCTGGGGCCTGAACAAGCCCTGGGGTTCGCAGGTGTGCCAACTAACCTAGGATCGCTTCTATGTTCCTTTTCTCATTGGCTGGACTCGTTGATTGACTGAACAAGTGAAAAGATCAATTGCTAGATTGTTGTATGAGCTTGAGATATGATACAAGTTGGGGCTTTTTAAGGATAGGGTTCCAGTGGGTCTTGCAAGGTATATATTGTTTCTCTTTACCTTTGATTAATCATTAAATGGCCAAAAGTCTTTGTTTCCTATTATTCTGAGAGAGGAAGGAGCCCATAGAAAAAGTAAAGCAATCAAGTACTCATTTGGGTTGTGCTGTCACAGCCATCACTTTTTGAATGACAGCTAAATTGAACTCACTATTTGAAGTGATCATCTATTTTTCTTTCCAAAAGAGAAAATAACCAAATAATAATAATAAAATAATAAATTTAGAGAAGGAGATACGGGCCCATTTGGAATTTTAGTACATCTTGATAACAGCCCAACAACTATTGGGATTGGGCCGTATGCTTACAATGCCATAACCTCGGTTTATATATATCGTTTCTTTTGCAAAAAAAAAAAAACCCCATCCGTCTCTAATTGGCATTCTTATGTATGTCTCAATTGCTTTTAATTTCCCGTAAATATGAATAATAACTGTTGAAGAAGTGTAATTGAAGCGATACTCACGTGATGAATTTCAAGTGTTCGAGACAATCACGAGTACCCCATAGGAAAAAAACAATAGTAATCGTTTATTTTGCTAAAATACTTGAGCCAAAAAAAGAAGGGTAGAAATTAATTAAGCAAGAAAGGTTGGTAAGCACATGGAGAGGAGGGGGGCTATCTAATTTCCCAATGAAAACCCGCCTTGGTGATTCCCGGACCACGTAAACATCTACACATAAAAACCAATGCATTTAAACATAATAAAATACCTAGAACAAAAGTTCGTGTCTTTCATATGATTTTCAACAACTACATAATTATTTGCCTCTCTTCTAACCATGATCATATATCATATTCCTAGTACAAAGTACGAGAAATATTAAATCTAAGACATCAATCAATCATGGGAAGATCTCCTTGCTGTTCTAAGGTCGGATTACATCGAGGTCCATGGACTGCTAGAGAAGATGCATTGCTAACTAAATACATTCAAAATCACGGCGAAGGCCAATGGCGTTCCTTGCCTAAAAATGCTGGTAAATATTCTTCTCACTCTGCACGGGTGGAAATCGTATGTACCTATATATGTCTCATACATATACACACCACTCAAAATTCGTTATGTGGACAATTTTTTTCAATTATTTATACACGTAACGAATTGTGAGTGATTGAGTACAGAAATGAAGTCATACATGGAATATGCGATTTTTTTTGCCATTTTGCGCAAACGGATATTTAAGAACATGTTTAAAATACTTTTATACGTACGAATTTTTAGTCTTCTAGTCGCTCTTTTAACATCTTTTTAGATTTTATTTTGTATAAATCTCGCTCATCAAATTAAGGTTCTAGTTTTGTCTATATTTTGTACTGTGCTTACATTTTCTTGTTTCATTTTTGGTTTTTTGGGCATCAAATGAAGGTCTACTACGATGTGGAAAGAGTTGTAGGCTAAGATGGATGAACTATTTGAGGCCAGATATCAAAAGAGGGAACATTACGCCAGATGAAGATGACCTAATTATCAGAATGCATGCACTTATAGGAAACCGATGGTCCCTTATAGCTGGGAGGCTTCCAGGACGAACTGATAACGAGATTAAAAATTATTGGAATACTCGTCTGAGTCGAAAACTCAGAAGTCAAGGCATTGACCCCAACACACACAAAAGGTTACCCCGTCCCAACCCTCCACTTATACAAACCACAAAAAGAAAGAGAAGCAATAGAATAAGCAAGGATTCGAGCGCGAACAAGCAGACAAATAATTATGAGGTGGAAAGGATAAAGGTTCATAATCCAAAGCCACTTAGATTTCCTTCTTCGAATTCTTTTTATATGAAGACGAATTACAGCAATGCGATAATTAGAAATGTTGCAAGGGAGTCAGAAGAAGATAATAGAGAAATTGATTCAGAAATCCTTGGAGTGGATGATCAATGGTCTAATCATGTTGGGGTTAATAATAATATTTATATTCAAGAAAATGGTACTAGTACAAATGATCAGGAGCATGATGATTTGGCACAGGCCTTAAATTACAGCAGCCTAGACAAGTTGTACGAGGAATATTTACAGCTTTTGAATAGTGAAGAAAATGAGAATATCTCCATTGCTGAATCTTTGATATTTAATGAGAAAGATGAAGGGTTTAATTAGTTTCAGCTAGCTGGAGAAGTCTAAAAGTTGCATTAGTTGTGCGTTGATTGCTCAATCATCATGGAGGTTTGTTGCACTGTCGACCTCCTGAGCTCAGTGCACGTCTTTATTAGACCGAGAAGTCTTGAATTATGCAAATAATTGGCCGCATGTCCATTCCATTCTATTCCCATTTCCCTCCCTCCTCACAAAAATATAAATAAATAAGAAAAAAAATTGTGTTGTTTTCTTCTTGTTTAGAATTTTTTTTGTTCATTTTCCTTCTTTTGTCTCATTTGTAGATAGCTTCTATGTGTACGACTTTCCTTTTATGTGAAAAAATATTTTGAATATACGAATCATTAAAGTAAACAATTTTTGTGGTTTTAGCAACCGAATCCCCAATCGATTTCAGTATATCGGTTAAGGATCCAACATTACCACCTACGTAATATTATTTCAGCAACCCAACCCCTAATCAATTTCAGTACCTCGGTTAAGGACCCAACAATAATATATATATATATATATATATATATATATATATATATATATATATATATATATATATAATCTTTTTTATATTTAGACATTCGGATCCAATAGTAATTTTTTATGTAAAGATTTATTTTTTTGTTATTTTTACGTAAAATTACTTTTTTAATTATACATTTTTTAAACTTTTGAACAGGGCCTCCAAAATGATTGAGACGCCCCTGCTTCGCACTATAAGAAAACTAAATAACTACGGACTTTTACGTCACTAAAGCGGTGTAATAGCGACCGAATCATGTGGTTGGATATTTTGCGTCGCTAAACCAAATAGCAACCTATTTGTGACTGAATATTTAGTGACCGTCAGTTCAGTCGCTAAACAGTGACTGAATAATGACTGATATTAATATTAAATTCATGTTGACTTTTGACTTTGAGAATGTAACAATCGAATATGGGTGACTGAATAATTCGTCACTAATTTGCAACCGAATACGTAGTTTAGCATTCAGTCGCTATTTGATTGGTATAAGCAAAACGACGTCGTTTTCTTTGTATGGGTGATATAATCGACAAAACGATGTCGTTTTAATACTCCATTGCTAAATTGGAGACAGAATAGCGACCGAAATTGAACGACGTCGTATTTACTCACTTCAAAATGACGTCGTTTTATGTTTCCGTCGGTATTTTGTCACTATTTAGCGACTGAATAGTGACCGACGGTGTATTGTTTTGAGGTGGTCACCGGTACCGATATGGGCGACAAGTTAGCGACGGAATAGCCACAAAAAGTTTTTCGGCCTCACTTTGGTCGGTATTCGGTCACTATTTTTGTGACTGGAAAGTTCGATCGCTAATTTCGTTAGCTAAATAGTTGTTTTCTTGTAGTGTCGACTTTCATCTTTCACGTAAGCCACACTTATTGGGTCACTCAATTTTATGATCGTACTTGTGGGACTGGTCTTACAATCCCCTCACCTAAATTGAGGGAAGCTCACATGTGCAGGTAAATCCCGCTCAATTAATATGAGAGAGATGTAAAGTCAGTCTCATAAAAATAGTACTATGATCGAATTTTCCCACTCATTACTATTCCAAGTCTCAGCTTTGCATAACAAGCACTTTCGATTTTTTACCTTTATTTTTTATTTTTCTTGTCAATTTATGATGCATTCAACACCATAAAACACATAGTGCTAATAATCTAATATAATATGATAAATCATATTGACTTCTCCCTTTCGGAGTTAGTCAATCCCTTGGACACCTAAATATTAAGATAAAGTTAATTTGATTCGTAAAATTAACCTTATACTACTACTAATACTACTACGTATGTCATCTGCATGAAATCCACAATATCATCATATATCATCCACAATACGTATATTTGCCTGGTCCAAGAAGATGCCAAAAGAGCTCCAAAACTGGCTTGCCGTCCTCCAGCATCCTCATCAGTCAAACAGGTTGATGCACAAGATATTCCTAGCGTGGCTTTCCTACGTTACTGTGCTAACTCTTCGTATTCCAATTTATCGCCTAGCTCAAGATGGTGGTTGCAGCTTCCACCCAATCATTGTTTTAACAGAGGTTTAGTAAAGGAGGAATTAAATGTCGGAAGGCGATTCTTTTCAAATCTCCAAATTCTGAGGAAAATGGAGGCGTATTTTTATGAATCAGTAGATGCAGAGAATTTTGTGAATTCTCGTTCTGGAATAGTAAAGAATGATAATGGAGTTGCAAAGCAAGTATTGAAACCTATGGATAAGCAAGACCGCTATGATGGTCTTAAAGTTGAAGATGGAAGCGGTTATGCAGTTTCTGAGAAGACAAATGCACTCTCTTATGAGTGTGAATCTCCTTGGGGAGGGAGTGAGAGAACTGAGCCGTGGTGGCGTAGTTCTGATAAGGATGAATTGGAATTATTAATTTCACAGAGATCATTTGGCCTTGTTGAAAATTGTGATCTTCCCCAGCCTCAACACACTCGTGTAAAGAGCTGATTTTACGCGGCATTTGTGTATGCATGTACTTGGAAGTTGTGTAATGCATACATGCTCCTCCACATTAAAAGCTTAAGCATACATACAGCTTTGTAATCCAATATGTTGTGGCATGCAGTGGTTTCTTTGTTTTGTTTGCCAAACATTTTAGCATACAGAAGAAATAATGTGATTTTGTATTTTCATCTTGAAGAGTTTTTTCTACTTTTGGAAATAGATTATACTGCTTATAGTAAAATTATTGGTGATAATGCTCAATAAACTCTTGTACTTCGAGAAATTCAGGAATTACATGATTGGCGTGGTTTAGTTGTTAGAGAAATTGTTTTGGAAACTAAAATTGTTATTAAGTTCCTTTTTATGGTTGTATTATGTTGCTTTGTATTTGACATTTTGACTGTAGTTGCTCATACTTTCTGCCCTGAAAACAGTGATGGCACAACTCCAAAGGCTATTCCGAAGGGAATTACAGGTGAGAATGATCCAGTCCAGGCTCAATTGTTAGAAGCACTAACGCATTCTCAAACACGTGATAGGGAAGCCGAGAAAGCAGCAAATCAAGCCTACGAGGAGAAAGAGCATGTTGTCAAGCTTTTCTTCCGGCAGGCATCACAACTTTTTGCCTATAAGCAGTGGTTCCAACTTCTGCAACTAGAGAATCTTTATCTTCAGATTACGAACCAAAATGAGCCAATCTCCAATCTCTTTCCTGTAATGCTTCCTTCGTTGCCTCCAAAATCTAGGAAACCGTGGAAGAACTGGCAGAAAGCTGCGAGGGGAAAACGAGCCAAAAGACCACGTCCTAAATGTGATATAGGTAAATATGCAGTTGTTTTTGCCTTATGAATAGGTCTGGTTGGTGCTAGTTTGCTTTTGGGATGGACTGTGGGATGGATGTTGCCAACATTCTGAAGTCACCTGCGCGCTGGTTTGTTTGTTCAATTTTCCCTGCTTAGTATTTTCTTTAGGCATGATAACTGATAAACCGGAGGTGTGTCTTTCCCGGTCTTCTTGCTAAGGACATTGAATAGACCGAACTGTATCACGACACTTTGAATCTAGCTCACGTGTCACTCTAATGGGCGAAAAATCCAACCCTTGGAACATCTTATAGCTCCATACGGTGAAGAGGCGACATCGAAGTGCCAAACCTTCTTATCGATGTGAGTACATGAGGGAAGATTAGTACTGTCTTTAGGTTCCGTTTGTATCGAGGAAAGATTAGTCTGTTATTTTTAGGCACCGTTTGTATTGAGGGAAAATGGAGGAGATAAAATGATAGTAATAACATAAGGTGAGGAGAAATTGGAATGATTGAGTTAATTTGATGTTTCCATAGCTAGTTAGAGGGAAATTGGAGAAAACTATTTGTTCATATTTTGTGGATATAAACCTCTTAAAACAAGGATAATTTAGGCCACGTTAAAAAGTTCATTAAAATTTATTTTCTTTCCCTGAAAAGAGATTGACGTTTTAAAACTAGAACTAATCTCTAATTCTCCCTCCTAGTCAATCAATCCAAACATTATTGTATATATGCAGAGTGATTTAATAATGCAACATGAAGTCGCTATCTAACTTGAACGTGTGATCTTATCGTGGCAAGTCATGAAATTTTGAGGTAGGAATAGTTCAACTAAACTCACTCATGAAATATCTACTTTTTATATAAAAATATAAAATAAGGACCTTGATAGCCTACTAGAATTATTGGCTAAAATATTGACTAAAATAGTTTTTTGGACCTTTTTGCCCTTATAGTTGGGTGAATCCCTTATAACAGCAGGGGGTAAGATAGTCATTTAACACTCTCAATTTGGGGAATTAGGGTTTCTATCCCTAAAATTTTAGGAGTAAATCATTTTCCATAAAATAAAAACAAAAAACACTTAATCTTTTAGCGAAAATGCCAAGAAAGGTATGTGGATCATGCTTGGAGCATTTAGGGTAAACTTGAACATTATGGGCTGGCCCAATCTAAAATGGTATTTGCTTGACAAAAGTCCAAGACAATTTCATTTCCCCCAATCTGATTTTGAACCAGAGAGTTCCGGCGAGAAGCATCGAAGTTCATCAAAGATGGCCGTCATGTTGAGGCTGAAAATGTTTGTTGTCCAAGAACCCGTCGTGGCTGCCTCCTGCATCATCGGCGTCATTGGTCAGCACTCTTCTTCTTTTATTAATTACTCGTAGATGAAAAAGCCCTAATCGTTTGATTAAGAATTTTTCCAAGGAGTATCACAAAAGATCTGAACCGGTAATAATAGGTGGACTTGAATTTCATTTGTAAATTCATAGTATTAATCGTTCAATTATATCCATTTTATTGGCTTGGAATTAATTTTTTTAATTATGATGGAATTGCTTGAAGTTTTACGTTGTTAAGCAGGTGATTCAAAGAATGTTGTTTTACTAGGGGATTGAATTGTTCCACAGACCAACTAGATTGAGCCCTAAAGTAAAACAGATAACAGGATCCCATTGATTCGCGTTTTTTTCTTTCTTTCGCCTCTTTTCTGGAAGGAGGAGCAAAGGATCAAACGTATCGTAGTGTATATGTATTTATATCGAGGAGAGACGGAGGAGAGGATATCTAGCAAGAGGAAAGATGGTACATATAAGATGGGATGACATGGGGTCTGTAACCAGAGATAGGTGATAAGATCACAGTTCCGTTAATCTAATGTGTTTGGTTTTGAGATTGGGCATTATTTCTTGTAAAATAATTCTCTTCGACATATTCTATCCTATGTCCCAATACCTTGATTTTTTTTTCCTGACTTAGGGAGTGCCCCGCAGTGCGCTAGACCAAGCTACATAAGTCCACTAACCCGTCTTAATTTTGGTTGCCGAATAGTTTCTCCTTAACGTGAAATATAGCAAGCTTAGTTAAGAAAGTGAATTTTCTCCTTTTTCATGCATTGGAGGAGCATACATATATCTGACAAATTTTCTTGGCTCTATAATTTCAGGTCTATTCCTTCCGGCTGTAGTAAGACCCATACTTGACTCATTTGAAACGTCTAAGCAAGTCCCTCAGCCAGGTTTGAGTGATGCAAGTGTCAAACTCCAAAATTTAATAAGATGTCCCTCATTTGTGATTTCTCTAATTACTATCTCATTTCATTGGTCTTGTTTGGATGTGGTTCTTTTATCAATCATTTGTTGTTGCTAAATGATGAACAATTGGTTCTCTGAGCTCTTTTTCCATTTTTTAAATTAGTTTCTTCATATATCAGCAACTCTTTATCCCCAAATTTTCCCTCAAAGTTGGTTCTTGCTAGACTAATTACTAACTGAAAATCTTCAAGTTATGATTCTGTGTCTTGTTATATGCTTTTATGAGTAGTATGTTTGGACTAGTTATGCCCTGTGTACATGTAGCTAGTTTAGGTGAATCTGGGTATGCTCCTTAGCTCCTTCGGCCTTTTTAAAGGGAGTTTCTGCTTCTTTGCAGGTAGTTGCTGGTATGACTGGTAAGAAGTAGAGTGATCAAAGTGAAGGATGGTCCCAAAATGTTACATCTTGTTAGCCCCATTTTCTTTTACCATTTTTTTTATGAATACCTTTTCTTTTACCATTTACATATCCAGACACTGAAATAATATCATAGCTCTTTTGGTTTCCTGTCGAGAACTGTGAATCATTGGAATGGTACTTTTGCTGATTATTGAACTTCATTTGCACAAGTAAGGCATGTTATTCTCTGCATGGTTTCCTAATACATGACGGAATATCTCATTTCTATTCTGCTATATTTGTCATTCTTTAGAAAAACCTCTCTATATCACCTTAATTGTGTTCTTCAGATGGCCACATTGAGTAGCCATCAAAAGTAATGATTTGACAAGCATTTGGTGTAGTATACAATGCGCTTATACATTCAGTTGTATAAAATGTGATAGTGTTAAATATATTATCACATGTTAAATGTTGTTAGTAGAGCTTAAATGTAACCATCACATCACTAAAATACGCTTAGAATGTTAATCTCAGCCAGTCTCAAGGCATAGTTTTTCCTTTTCGGGCATTATGCTATTTTGTTTGTTTGATAGGATTTAGACGTCCAAAGGTATGATTGTGTAGCACATTAGAGTCTTTATCTATGGTCCTTTAACTTTGGGTATACCTTCGAATAGAAAATTTTGGCATTTCGGCTGTTTTAGAACTAGTCAATCCTAATTACATAGGATTCTGGCTTGGTTGTTATCGTTGTAGTGGTTTTTAGATTTTGGCATTGCAGCTGTTTTGGTCAAGTTCTTACAAAATTGTTAAGTAATCGTCACGTATTCGAGTTCGTCGGGCTCAAACTTTTCAATTGTTGCGACCAATGAATAATTTCGATCTTTGTCAAGTTCACTAAAATTGTGTACTAACTATCACATATTTGGGTCCGTTGGGCTTGGTTATTTCAACTGTTGCGATTAGTGAATAATATCGGTTTTCATTAAGTTATTATAAAATCGTGTACCAAATATCACAAATTTAGGGTCGTTGGCTCATAATTTTCATTTTTAGCGACCGGTGAATAATCTTAATTTTAATTAAGTTCTTACAAAATCGTGTACTAACATTCACAAGTTTGTAGTCGTTTTGTTTTAATTTTTCTATTGTTGCAACCCGTTAATAGTCTGATGTTAGTCGAGTTCATAAAAAATTCGTGTACGTCATCACAAATTTTGGGTTGTCAGGTTCGAATTTTTCATCTTTTGCAACCGATGAATAATATCGATGTTAGTCAAGTTCAGACAAAATCATGTACTACCAATCCCTTATTTGGGGTCGTCGAGCTTGATTTTTTCATTTTTTTTCGACAGGTGAATAATCTTAATTTTAATCAAGTTCAGGCTATATCGTATACTAACCATCACAATTTTCGTCTGTCAGACTTGGGTTTTTCAAATTGTCGTGATCGATGAATAATATCGATTTTAATCAAATTCATACAAATTCGTGTAATAACCATAAAAAAATTTGGGTTGTCGGATTCAGAATTTTCAATTGTTACGACATTTGAAAAATCTCGATTTTAGTCAAATTCAGGCTATATCGTGTACTAACATCACAGATTTTGAGTCGTCGAGTTCGTATTTTTCAATAGTTTCGATCGTTAAATAATCTAGATTTTAGTGAATTTCGGTTAATATCGTGTACTAACCATCACCGATTTAGAGCCATCAGGCTCACATTTTTCAACTGATGCTATTAGTGAATAATCTCGATTTTAGTAAAGTTTTGAAAATATCGTGTATGAACCATCTCAGATTTGGGGTCGTCGGGATTGAATTTTTAATTTTTTTCGTCCGGCGAATAATCGTAATTTTAGTCAAGTTCAATCTTAGTTTTAGCTTGTTGAAGTCGGATTTTTCAATCGTCGCAAACAATGAATAATATCGATTTTAATCAAATTCATACAAAATCGTTTACGTTACATAACAGATTTTGAGCGTCAGGTTAGGATTTTTCAATTGTTACGACATTTGAAAAATCTCGATTTTAGTAAAATTCATACAAAATCGTGTACTAACCATCACAAATTTTGAGTCATAGAGTTCGGATTTTTCAATTATTTCGACCCTTGAATAATCTAGATTTTAGTGAAATTCGGATAATATCGTGTACTAACAATCACCGATTTTGAGACATCAGGCTCGAATTTTTTAACTGTTGGATTAGTGAATAATGTTGATTTTAGTAATGTTCTAAAAATATCGTGTATGAACCATCACAGATTTGGGGCCGTCGGACTTGAATTTTTTCATTTTTTCCGACATGCAAATAATCTTAGTTTTAATCAAGTTAAGGCTATATCGTGTAATAACCATCACAGATTTTGGCCCGACGGACACAGATTTTTCAATTTTAATGGTTATTACAATATCGAAAAATCTGAAATTCATACAAAATCATGTACTAACCATCACAGATTTTGGCCCGTCGGACTCGAATTTTTCAATTGTCGCAACCGATGAATAATATCGATTTTAATCAAATTCATACAAAATCGTGTACTAACCATCACATATTTTGAGCCGTCGGGTTCGGATTCTTCCACTGTCACGACATTTGAAACATCTCGATTTTAATCAAATTCTTAGAAAATCGTGCCATCACCATTACATGTTTTGAGCCGTCGGGTTCGGATTTTTCCATTGTTACGACATTTGAAACATCTCGATTTTAGTCAAATTCCTACAAAATCGTGTACGTTGCATCACAAATTTTGAGTCGTGGAGTTCGGATTTTTCAATTGTTTCGACCGTCGAATAATCTAGATTTTAGGTAATTTCGGATAATATCGTGTACTGTTTAGAAAATATCGTTGCAATTAGTGAATCTTTATTTTAGTACTGTTTAGAGCCATCATTCTCAAATTTTTTAACGGTTGCGATTAGTGAATCTTTATTTCAGTACTGTTTAGAAAATATCGTGTATGAACCATCACAGATTTGGGGCCGTCGGGCTTGAATTTTTCATTTTTTACGACCGGCGAATAATTTTAGTTTTAGTCAAGTTCAGGCTATACCGTGTATTTCTAATCACATATTTCGGCCCTTCGGACTCATATTTTCCAATTGTCGCGACAGATGAATAATATCGATTTAAATCGAATTCATACAGAAGTGTATAATATCACAGATTTTGAGCGTCGGTTCGGATTCTTAAATTGTTATGACATTTGAAAAATCTCAATTTCAGTAAAATTCATACAAACTCGTGTACTAACCATCACAGATTTGGACTCGTCAAGTTCAGATTTTTCAATTCTTTTGACCGGTGAATAATCTAGATTTTAGTGAAATTTGGATAATATCGTGTACACCATCACCGATTTTGAGCCATTAGGCTCGATTTTTTCAACTGTTGAGATTAGTAAATAATTTAGATTTTAGTAATGTTATGAAAATATCGTGTATGGACCATCAAAGATTTAGGGCGAATAATCTTTGTTTTAGTCAAGTTCAGGCTATACCGTGTACTAACCATCACAGATTTCGACCCGTCAGACTCAGATTTTTCAATTGTTTCGACCGATGAAAAATATCAATTTTAATCAAATTCATAAAAAAACGTGCACTAACCATCACAGATTTCGAACCACCGGCTTCGGATTTTTCAATTGATACGACCTTTGAAAAATCTCGATTTTAGTCAAATTCATACAAAATCGTATACGTTACATCACAAATATTGAGTCATCGAGTTCGGATTTTTCAATTGTTTTTACCCTTGAATAATCTAGATTTTAGTGAAATTCGGATAATATCGTGTACTACCAACCATCACCAATTTTGAGCCCTCATGCTCGAATTTTACAATTGTTAAGATTATTGAACAATCTTGATTTTAGTAATGTTAAAAAAATGTCGTGTATGAACCATCACAGATTCAGGGCTGTTGGGCTTGAATTTTTTATTTTTTACGACCGGCAAATAATTTTAGTTTTAGTCAAATTCAGGCTATACCGTGTACTCACCATCACATATTTCGGCCTTTCGAACTCGGATTTTTCGAATGTCGCGACCGATGAATAATATCGATTTTAATCAAATTCATATAAAAACGTGTATGTTACCGATTTTGAGCCCTCGGGCTTGAATTTTTAAATTGTTTCGATTAGTGAATAATTGTAAAGTAATGTTTTGAAAATATAGTGTATGAACCTTCACATATTTGGGGCCGTCCGACTTGAATTTTTAATGTTTTTGCCTGACGAATAATATTAGTTTTAGTCAAGTTCAGGTTATATCGTGTAACCATCACAGGTTTGGCCTGTCGAACTCGGATTTTTCAATTGTCACGAACGATGTATAATATCGATTTAAATTTAATTAATACAAAATCGTGTACTAACCATCACAGATTTTGAGCGTCAGGTTGGGATTTTTCAATTGTTACGACATTTGAAAAATCTCGATTTTTGTAAAATTCATACGAACTCGTGTACTAACCATCACAAATTTGGAGTCGTCGAGTTCGGATTTTTCAATTGTTTGACCGGTAAATAATCTAGATTTTAGTGAAATTCGGATAATATCGTGTACTAATCATCACCGATTTTGAGCCATCAGGCTCGAAATTTTCAACTATTGTGATTAGTGAATAATTTAGATTTTAGCTATGTTCTGAAAATATCGTGTTTGAACCATCACATATTTCGTCCCGTCAGAATCTGATATTTCAATTGTCGCGACCGATGAATAATATCGATTTTAATCAAATTCATACAAAATCGTGCACTAACCATCACAGATTTTGAGCCGCTGGGTTCGGATTTTTCAATTGTTACGACATTTGAAAAATCTCGATTTTAGTCAAATTCATACAAAATCGTGTACTAATCACAAATTTTGAGTCGTCGAGCTCAGAATTTTCAATTCCGTTGAATAATCTAGATTTTAGTAAAATTCGGATAATATCGTGTACTAACAACCATCGCCAATTTTGAGCTCACAAACTCGAATTTTTTAACTGTTGCGATTAGTGAATAATCTTGAATTTAGTATTGTATAGAAAATGTCGTGTATGAACCATCACAGATCCATGGCCGTCGGGCTTGAATTTTTCAATTTTTACTACCGGCGAATAATTTTAGTTTTAGTCATGCTCAGGCTACATCGTGTACACACCATCACATATTTCGGCCCCTCAGACTCGGATTTTTCAATTGTCACGACCGATGAATAATATCGATTTTAATCAAATTCATACAAAATCGTGTACGTTATTGATTTTGAGCCCTCATTCTCAAATTTTTCAACTGTTGCGATTAGTGAATAATCTCGATTTTAGTAATGTTTTGAAAATATCGTGTATGAGCCATCACATATTTGGGGCGTCGGGTTTGAAATTTTCATTTTTTCGACCGAAGAATAATTTTAGTTTTAGTCAAGTTCAAGCTATATCGTGTACTAACCATCACTGTTTTGGTCTGTCGGACTCGGATTTTTCAATTGTCGTGACAGATGAATAAAACGATTTTATTAAAATTCATACAAATTCTTGTGCTAACCATCATAGATCTTGAGTCGTCGGGTTCAGATTTTTCAATTATTACTACATTTGAAACATCTCGATTTTAGTCAAATTCATACAAAATCGTGTACTTACCTTTAGAAATTTGGAGTCGTCTATCTCGGATTTTTCAATTGTTTCGACTGGTGAATAATCTAAATTTTAGTCAAGTTCTTATAATATCATATACTAACCATCACCGATTTTTAGCCGTACGCTTAAATTTTTCTACTGATTTTTTATTAGTGAATAATCTTTATTTTAGTATTGTTCTGAAAATACTGTGTATGAACTATCACAGATTCGGGGAAGTCGGGCTTGAATTTTTCATTTTTTACGACCGGCGAATAATCTTAGTTTTAGTCAAGTACATGCTATATAGTGTACTAACCATCACTGATTTTTAACCCTGACGCTCTAATTTTTTAATTGTTTCGATAAGTGAATAATCTTGATTTTAGTAAAGTTATGAAAATATCTTGTATGAACCATCACATATTTAGGGCCTTCAGGCATGACTTTTTCATTTTTTCCGACTGGCGAATAATCTTAGTTTTAGTCAAGTTAATGCTATATCGTGTACCATCACAGATTTTGAGTCTTCGAGTTCGGATTTTTTAATTGTTTCGACCGATTAATAATCTAGATTTTAGTCAATTTCGGATAATATCGTGTACCATCACTGATTTTGAGCTCTCATACTCAAAATTTTCAACTGTTGCGATTAGTCGATAATCTCGTTTTTAGTAAAGTTTTGAAAATATCATGTACTAACCATCACAGATTTCAGACAGTCGGGCTTGAATTTTTAATGTTTTCCGACCGGCGAATATTCTTAGTTTTAGGTAAGTGCAGGTTATATCGTGTACTAACCATCACAATTTTGGACTATCGAACTCGAATTTTTCATTTATCGCGAACGATGAATAATATCAATTTTAATCAAATTCATACAAAATTGTGCCATCATATGTTTTGAGCGTCGGGTTCGGATTCTTCAATTTCTACGACTTTTGAAAAAATCTCGATTTTAATCAAATTCATACAAAATCGTGTAGTAAACATCACAAATTTTGAATCGTCGAGTTCGGATTTTTCAATTGTTTTGATCATTGAATAATCTAGATTTTAGTGAAATTCGGATAATATCGTGTACTAACCACTCATCACCGATTTTGAGCCCTCATGCTCGAATTTTTCAACTGTTGCGATTAGTGAATAATCTCGATTTTTGTAAAGTTTTGAAAATATCGTGTATAACCATCACATATTTGGGGTTGTTAGGCTTGAATTTTTCATTTTTTTCTGAACGGCGAATAATCTTAGTTTTGGTCAAGTTCAGGCTATATAGTGAATAATCACAATTTTGGTCTGTCGGACTCGGGGTATTCAATTGTCGCGACCGATGAATAATATCAATTTTAATCAAATTCATACAAATTCGTGTACTAACCCTCACAGCTTTTGAGTCGTCGACTTCGAATTTTTCAATTGTTACAACATTTGAAAAATCTCGATTTTATTCAAATTCCTACAAAATCGTGTACTAACACCATCACAAATATGGAGTCGTCGAGCTCGGATTTTTCAATTGTTTCGACCGGTGAATAATCTTGATTTTAGTCGAGTTCGGATAATATTGTGTACTAACCATCACCAATGTTTAGCCCTCAAGGTCGAATTTTTTAACTGTTGTGATTAGTAAATAATCTTGAAAATATCGTGTATGAACCATCGCAAAATTGGGGCCGTCGGGCTTGATTTTTTTATTTTTTCCTACCGGTGAATAATTTTTATTTTAGTAAAGTTCCAAAAATATTGTGTATGATCAATCACGAATTTTGAGCCGTCGAGCTCGAATTTTTCATTTCTACCGACTTGTGAATAATCTAGATTTTTGTCAAGTTCGGATAATATTGTGTACTAACCATCACTGATTTGGAACCCTGATGCTATAATTTTTTAACTTTTGCGATCAGTGAATAATCTTGATTTTAGTAAAGTTCCGAAAATATCGTGGTTGGGGTTATCGGGTTTGAAGTTTTCATTTTTTCCGACAAACGAATAATCTTAGTTTTAGTCAAGTTCAGGCTATATCGTGTACTGACCATCACAAATTTTGGCCCGTCGGACTCTGATTTTTCAATAGTCGCGACCGATGAACAATATCGATTTAAATCAAATTCATATTAAATCGTGTACTAACCATCACAGGTTTTTAGATGTTGAGTTAGGATTTTTCAATTGTTACGACATTTCAAAAATCTCAATTTTAGTAAAATTCATACAAAATCGTATACTAACCATAATAAATTTTGAGTTGTCGAGTTTGGATTTTTCAATTGTTTCGACCGTTGAATAATCTAGATTTTAGTCAAATTCGGATAATAACGAGTACCAACCATCACCGATTTTGCGTCCTCAAACTCAATTTTTTCAACTGTTGTGATTATTGAATAATCTCGGTTATAGTAAAGTTTTGAAAATATTGTGTATGAATTATTACAGATTTGGAACTGTCGGGCTTGAATTTTTTATTTTTCCCGACCAGCGAATAATCTTATATTTAGTAAAGTCCAGGCTATATCGTGTACTAACCATCACAGTTTTTGCCCTGTCGGGCTCGTATTTTTCAATTGTCGCGACCGATGAATAATATCGATTTTAATCAAATTCATACATCACAGATTTTGTGTTGTTGGATTCGGATTTTTCAATTGTTAACGACCTTTGAAAAATCTCGGTTTTAGTCAAATTCATACAAAATCTTGTACTAACCATCACAAAATCTCGGTTTTTCAATTGTTTCGACCGGTGAATTATCTAGATTTTAGTCAAGTTCGGATACTATCGTGTACTAACAACCATCACCGGTTTTTAACCCTTAGGCTGTAAATTTTCAACTGTTGCGATCATCGAATAATAT
This sequence comes from Vinca minor, assembly GCA_026122235.1. Taxonomy (NCBI): domain Eukaryota; kingdom Viridiplantae; phylum Streptophyta; class Magnoliopsida; order Gentianales; family Apocynaceae; genus Vinca; species Vinca minor. The sequence continues at coordinate 5,647,367 of JAOCZM010000028.1, read as the reverse complement.
TTATTTTAGTAATGTTCTGAAAATATCGTGTATGAACCATCACAGATTTGAGTCCCTCGGGCTCTAATTATTCAACTGTTGTGATCAGTGAATAATCTTAATTTTAGTAATGTTCTGATAATATGGTGTATGAACCATCACATTGCAATCAGTGAATAATATTGATTTTAGTCAAGTTCGAATAATATCGTGTACTAACCAGTGAATAATATAGATTTTAGTCAAGTTCGAATAATATCGTGTACTAACCATCACCGATTTTTAGCCTCCAAACTATAATTTTTCAACTATTGCAATCAGTGAATAATATTGATTTTAGTAAAGTTATGAAAATATCTTGTATGAACCATCACATATTTTGGGGCCGTCTGACCTGAATTTTTCATTTTTTTCGACTGGCGAATAATTTTAGTTTTAGTCAAGTTCATGCTATATCGTGTACTAACCATCACAGATTATGGCCTGTTGGACTCGAATTTTTCAATTGTCGCGACCGATGAATAATATCGATTTTAACAAATTCATACAAAATCTTGTACTAACCATCAAAGATTTTGAGTCGTTGGGTTTGGATTTTTCAATTGTTATAACCTTTGAAAAATCTCGATTTCAGTCAAATTCATAAAAAATCGTGTACTAACCATCACAAATTTGGAGTCGTCGAGCTTGGATTTTTCTATTGTTCCGAACGGTGAATAATCTAGATTTTAGTAAAGTTCGGTTGAAAATTCACTGATCGCAACAGTTGAAAAATTCGAGCCTGAGGACTAAAAATCGGTGATGGTTAGTACACGATATTATCTTGTACGATTTGTGATGCTACAATCCAATACCGTCGACTCGGGTGAATAATTTTAATTAGTCAAGTTCTTACAAAATCGTATACTAACCATCACAAATTTATGGTCCTTGCGTTCGAATTTTTCAACTCTTGTGAACAGTGAATAATCTAGATATTAATCAAGTTCAAATAAAATCGTGTACTAATCGTCACAGATTCGGGGTCGACGGGGTCGTTTTTTCAATGTGCGGCCCGTGAATAATCTAAATTTTAATCAAAATGGGTATCCCAAGAACAATCAAGCATTAAGGGTCGTAGAACTCGGATTTTTCAACTGTTACCATCATTGAATAATCTTGATTTTTATTAAGTTCAGACAAAATCGTATACGTAATATAAAAAATTGGGTTGTCAAGTTCAAAATTTTCAACAGTTACGTACAGTGAATATCTCGATTTTTGTCAAATTTTTACAAAATTGTGTACGTTAATTAAGAATTTAGAGTCGTCGGGTTTCGAAATTTCAACTGTCGCGGCAGGGGTATAATCTCAATTTTAGTAAAGTTCAGACAAAATCGTATATTTAGAGTCGTTTAGTTCGAAATTTTCAATTTTTAAAACCTATGAATAATCTCGATTTTAGTTTTGATTCTTACAAAATTGTTTACCAACACTCGCACACATTAGTCGTATACTATCTTTTCGGGTTAGTATTACATAACTCTTTATCTATAAAGTAATTTGTGTTGTTCTCTTTCGGTTCGAATATGAATACTAGTTTGATTTCTATAGAACAACAATTGAAGCTCAACATCAAAAGTCTAGGATCCAAAGGAAGATTCACATACAGATTGCAAGCTGAAAGCAGGTTTCTTCAAATTGAACCCAGTTGGCGGCAAAGTTTCATTTTACAGCATCACGATTATACACACACACACACACACACACATACATATATATATATATATAAAGTAAAAACTAAATGGGAACTTCTTTCTTTGCTTTCTCAGTCTTCCATGGTATCACTTGCTTAAAGCCCTTATACACTGCTGCCTGCAAAAAAGGTGAATAAAGATGGGAATCTTAAACAGAAAAATGAACTTTTATGCATAAACTTTTATGCATAATTCTCAAACTCAAAATCATCTATAGTAAGGCTCAATTGGTAAGGATTTGACACGTCCTTACAAAGGTTAAGTGTTCAATTCTCGTTGCTGACGTGAGGGCTGTATTGGTGAGTGATTTGTAAGTAACATTGTAAGAGACCTATGGTCCCTAGGCCTGCCCAGTGACAGGAGTCGAACCCATCCAAACTTTTTTAAACAAAAAAAAAAAAAAAAAGATACAAGGGCATGGCGGGAATGATATTTAAGTGGATTTTGTCTTGGTTATCAAGAACATGGGGAAATGGGATTCAAGGTTACCCGAATTCGGGTACAGGTGTCGGGTACGAGTATGTATTTAAATGTCAAATAGTTAAACATCTAAAAACAATATATAATTTGTGTTGAATAGATCAAGTAAATATCGTATATTCATACTTATATCGTGTCACGTGTACGACATGTATAAACGAAGGATTCGAATAATATAACTTTTTACAAGAAATTAATTCCTTTCGTAGAAAAAGATTAACCAGATTTAGCAACAAAAAAAAAAAGATTAACCAGCACTGGAAGAAAAGGAGATTGAGCACCAGTCCGGCTCCTGTGCGGAACAATCCCAGCCGTTGAATGGAATTTTGAACGGCCCAGATCTGGAGAGAGAAAAATTGCGGCTGGACTTAAAATATTAAAAAAAAAGAAATTCCTCTCTCCAGATCTGAACCGTTAAAAAATCTCATCCAACGGCTGGTAGCTTTTCCCTCACGTACGGAACAAAAAGCTGTCCCGCATAGGAGCCGAGAGCATTGGGCACAGTCGATGGATACTTTATAGACTAGGTGTCATGTCCTGTGCCAGTAGACTTAAGACCACGACTATAGGTCTGACACCAATTATGATCGACTACTTAACAATTGTTCTTGTTATATCAAAATGAATATCTCATGTGACCATAAATACTTGAGAAACATTATCATGTATCAACGCCTCGGTTATAGTACAGAATGAGAGTAAATTCCGCGAGTATTGACACATGTTATCTAGTTCACCAGTCCGGTTCCTGTGCGGAACGCCCAAAAATCCGCACGTGCGGGACACGCTGGGAGCCGTTGATTTCATTTTTTAAATGGATCAATGACTATGATTTAAAAGAGGGTTAAAAGGGTACATATGTAATTTTATTAGAGGAGAGAGAAAAGTTGCAGCTGAAAAGTCAAAAAGGTGGGTTACTGAGGAGAGAGAAAAATTGTGGCTGCCTGTTCATGTTCGGTGAACACATGTTCATGTTCAGTGAACAGATGTTCTTATTCGGTGAACACCTGTTCATGTTCGGTGAACAGATGTTCTTGTTTATGTGAACGCATGTTCTTGATGAGTGAACACATGTTTTTTCCGTGAACACATGTTCTTAATTAGTGAACACATGTTCTTGATGAGAGAGAAAAATTGCGGCTGGAAAAAAAGAGTTCTTAAATACCCCTACTTTGAAACAACTGTTGGATGAATCCAACGGCCCTCAGCTTGGCCCGCATATACGGACCATTCCACTTTCCGCATAGGAGCCAAGACGCTAGTTCACTAACGTCCGGGGAAAAAGTAAATTCTTGCTTACTCTGCATGAGGTCCCCCACCCCTCTTCCTTGCTCAGAGGACAGGACCTCCATTCCTGGATTAACGAATCTACATTATGCTCTTGATTTGTGTTCCACAGTAATGTATGCTACAGAGATGAAATGCATATTATGGCAGAAATTTTTGCAGAGTTAGGCTTCACCCGTCGTCATCAGAAAATTCAATCATAATACCGTCATTGTGGGATTGAGCGGAGCCTATATATGCAGTTAGATATCGTCTAATTCATGTAAGGAAATTGTAAAGTCAGTCCCCACAAAGACGGTATTAGATTGAGTAACCCGTTGTCACCCGGCAGAGAAATGTTGCCTACGCCAGCTTCAGCATCAGCCCCACCCTTTTATGAATTTTAGTCTTTGGCAGCATGTGATTGAGGACCGCACGCAAGCACCTACCCTAGTAATTAGTATGCAATTTTGGATTTCTTCTGGAGCCATTTTCAACTGCCCTATTGCTTAAGATTTCTTTTGAGCCATTCAATTATTGACTTAGAGCCACTCGGTATCCTAATCTCCAAAGAGGTTAAAATTGACATTTATTTGAGAGAAAGTCTTACACGGCACTTTCAACACGCCACTATAGGCATAATAAAAAACGGACCTCACTTTGATAATATTAGTATTTCGCTTATTAATTATCGCAGACTAATGGCTACGATCTATTAACAATTCAATCATATCTACTTAGCAAAAAAAATAAAATTCAATCATATCATGCTAGCATAAACCACACACATTGCAAAAATTAGTAAAAGACTTTTAATAAATGAGGCTAAGTTCAATCAATTTCCAGTGCCATATTAAGTTTTAAATGATTTAAAATATTCATCTAAAGTCGTCGGCGACTACTTCATTTTTTAGGTTGTTTCAACATCCTTTAATTTGACGTGTGTAATAACTCGTCTACCTAAATACATTCTTGTTGAAGGAAAAATATTTTCAACTTATCAAGCATGCTTAAAGAATCTTTTATGTACATGGATTAAATAATAATGTATGTAAATTAAAATACACTTTATATAACACTCATAATCATATTATTAATCAATTTAAAATACATGAAATTAAAAAAAAATTATAATTAGAATGTTACGGAAGATCCGAACAAAAGAATAAGAGGGCTAAAGATGGCAAAAGAACATACCCAGAAATGAGACCTGGCTTGAGTGAGGCTAGAAAAGCTTCCATTTCTTCTAGTCTTTGCCATCTTTATCCTTTCAACACAGCTCTCCTCACTCCAAGAAGGATAAACAAAGCTACTGTTTCCACCACTTTCAATTTTAGGAGAACTTCTCTGTCTCCGAGAACCCAAAAATCCTCTCCCTTTATTATGCAATTTCTTACCAACAAGAACAACTTTACTAAACTGCCCTTTTTCAGGACTTGTAAAAGTACCATCACTACTATCAAAAGATCCTTGACGTTCTCTAAAGAATCTGAATGAAGATGAAGTGAATTTGGGGAGGCCGCCGGAGGAGGAGGAATTGTAAGGCCCATCTAGGACAGTGGTGGGAGAGGGCTCTAGCAATAGTCTTGGAGGAAGATCCAATGACTTGGGCCTGTTGGGCTCAGTGGTGGTGGTGGGATAAGGGATGAGGGCTGTGCAGGGTCTGGGCTTTCCGGGCTCTTCTTCCCACCGGAATGGTACGGAAGCTAAGGTGTAGAGTGGTGGCGTTACCATGCCGGAATGATCTGGGGATTGTGGGGCTTGCATTGATAAAAGAGGGAGCTTTGGTGTGGATTTTGGGTCGGTTTCCATGACTAGTAGTAGTAAAGGTTTGAGGGGAGAAAATGATGAAGATGGGTTTAAGGTGGGTGTGGTGGGGAATGGGGCATTACATACTAGGCTTGGGAGAGAAAAAGCGAAATTGCTACACAAAGATTATTAGGCCATTAAATGAAAATATTTAACTTTGTAAAAAATACTTATTTTTTTAAGAAAAGAAAATTCTAACAGCATCTAAAAATTTTGTCTTACTAAATTTGAACTGTCGAATGAAATATTCAACGATTTCATGTATTTTACAAATGCAAAATTCTGTATGTTCAGAATTGGAGAAAAAGATAGTACGACAAATCCATTTTAGACTACCCACGAGAAAAGAAAAGGGGGAAGGTACATGAATCTTAAATTTAGATTTAAGACGAATGTAGTAAAGGTTAGTTAGGAGTATGTATGTATTTGAAGAGTTTTGGACTCTTTTTTTTGCATTTATTTAAATGGTACAGGTATTCAAATTTTGTCTAACTAATTTTGAAGAGTGATAGTTATTTTTTTTTTTATCGCCACTCATGAAATGTGGTCATAACTTTTACGTTCTTTGTAGAATTTTCTTTATGACATGCGAACGGAACTCGGAGAAGCGATCAAATGCATTATAAGTTCGCATTCACAAAACATCTAACTTCTAACATAAATATAAATATCAAATTTAAACTAAACTTGATTCAAAACTATGCTCTATAAAGAACCTTACTTAAAAAAGAATAATTTTATTTTTGACAGAGATAAAAGAATCTCCATGCCTTGCTTTTTGTCGCATGCCCGGGGCAAGAGTCGTGACTTTTTTTTGGTGGAATATATATATATATATATATATATATATATATATATATATATATATATATATATATATATAAAGGCAAGACTCCCTAACTCATAGTAGATAAGTACAAAGTTATATGAAATAAAGTCCCTATCAAACGATACCTCCTTTCCATATCCTGCCACTATAAAGCTAACAAAAGGTTGAATATGGATAGCGCTATCTGCAATAGTCATAACACAAAAAGTCCCACAGGCATCCCTCGTCACTAGGTGGCTAACAAAAGGAGTAAAGAGTGAAAAGTAAATAAACGGAGGATGAAAGACGTCCTCCAGCTTTCGCGAGCCAATCAACGCATGCATTGGCTTCCCAATAAATATGTGAAAGACTAAACTTCGGTATCAGCCTTAGTAGTGCCTTGCAATCAGAAATAAGCGAACATAAAGGGTGAGTAAGAGTATCTACATGAAGAATAAGATCAATCACGACTTTAGCGTCCATTTCAATCGCTAGTTTCTGAATATGGATACTGATATCTAGTTTAAGCCCGTCTCTAAGAACCTATAACTATGCCACATTATTTGTACAAGTACCAATATTTCTATAAAACCCTAAAATCCAGTGTCCGTCGCTGTTCCTAATGAGACCACCTACACCACTCCTACCCGGATTACCAATTGATGAACCATTCACATTAAGCTTGACCCATCCAACAGGCGGTCTAACTGCGGTAAAGAGTGCCTGTCGTGATTTTTTTTATGAATGACGAGCAGAGCAAAGTCATTAAAAACGGAAACGTTGCAACACACATGTTCATGATATGCAGCCTACTCTCGGATCCAACTCAGATATAGAACGCTTTAACTTTTGTGCATACGGAATAAATTATAATTATTGAATAAAAAAATTTACGGTTGAAATTAAATATCTATTGATCTCTTTCGAATATCTATTAGACAAAAAATATGTTCGTTAAGAGTCTAACAGGTGCTCTCATCCGATGAACACTTGTGTTATCTAACAAATGTTCAAAATAGATAAATGAAAGTTTTTTTTTCAAAACAATATCAACTGTTAGATTTTACTTTCGATTATCAAAAATTTATTCTGCACCGTGCATAATTTAAGGTGTTCCGCACTAAATTCGTGGCGAACTATTCGCATCTCGTGTTTGACTTTTCTTTTTCTATTTTCGTTGGTTTGGGGTCAATCTCTCGTGTTTTGACTTCACCATTCGCAACAATTAACTCTTTAAATTACAATATGAAGTGTCATAAAAATCTATAAATTCCTCATCATTAGTATGTGGATGCAAGATTCACGTTAAATTTTTTTATATAATTCCTTTTCAAATAATTTAACTTTTATGAATTTTTCAAAAGAGGAAAGCACTATTTATGCCCCTTCAACTATTTTGAAAAGCAAATTATACACCTTTTTGATTTTGCGTGCCATTTATACCCACAACTATTTACGGGGTGCCCAAAATACCCAATTGTGGCGGAATCCGGCGAACCACGGTGGCTCTGTACACGTGCTGCCCATATGCCCGATTTGGTAGGGGCAAAATGGTCCATAAATTCTACTTCTTCATCTTCTTCCCCCACCCCTTCTTCAATTCATCTTCTTCCCCAATCCCTTCATAAATTCAATTGCAAAGATATGGGTTTCTTTTCAATTTCATGTTTGTTGGTATTCAATTTATGATTCTTCTAGTTTTTTTTCCTCATTAAGAGAATCAAGTTAAAAAAAAACTAGAAGAATTTCCCAATCCCCTTCTTCAATTAATCTTCTTCCACAACCCTTTCATAAATTCCATTGCAAAATGATGAGCAAAATCATCAAGACATTTCATCTCTCCCCCAAATCATTCATCCCTTCAATGAATTGAATGTTAAATAAGAAAAAATAGAAGACCCATAAAGTGAATAATACACAAAAATGAAATTAGAAAGAAATACATCTCCTAACATTGCAGTGGAATTTATGAAGGGATTGGGGAAGAAGATGAATTGAAGAAGGGGTTGGGGAAGAAGATGAAGAAGTAGAATTTATGGACCATTTTGCCCCTGCCAAATCGGGCATATGGGCGGCACGTGTGCAGAGCCACCGTGGTTCGCCGGATTCTGCCACAATTGGGTATTTTGGGCACCCCGTAAATAGTTGTGGGTATAAAGGGCACGCAAATTCAAAAAGGTGTATAACTTGCTTTTCAAAATAGTTGAAGGAGCATAAATAGTGCTTTTCTCTTTTTCAAAATACCGTACAAGTTTGTCAAAACAATTTACCAAAAAACACAAGATTCTGTTGACGAGGGATGGGCTGGGGTGAGGAGAGGGAGAAATTTTATTTTGGTAGGTGACTAAGTTTAAAAGTTATATTCATACCAATGAATACAGTACACGTAGAAGTCACCTACCAAGATAAAATTACTCGATGAGAGGGCAATTTTTGTTCTCTTTCATTTTCTTTTTTCTTTATTTTGATGGCATTGGATTCCAAAGACAGGACAACAGAAGATAAATAATGTCAGCAGTTGTGTATTGAGAGAGGAGAGGACTTGTTGGACTTTAGCATGTAGTCAGCACAATGCCATATCTCCTGCCCTGTCCTTCATCCCCATGCGCTACAAAAAAGGAGATTGTGATTTGATTGTGTCTGACTTGAATTTGGTCTGATTTGACATTCAAACTCAAACTCAATCCAGCTTTGAATTTAGTTTGTAACGAAACATAAAGATTTAAATCATTTAACAATTTGATTTGGATTTGAGATCGAAATTTGAAACACAAACTAAATCTAATCACACCCTTATTAAAAGTTGCATGTACACACTATAGTTAAAAAGACAAGACTACTACAACAGTAACTTCATGATAGATTTAGCCACAGAGTTATGCTTCGAGAGACCAATTAACCTTTCTTTTGCTCCGTATCGAAACCTTGATTATAAAGTTTAACTTATAGTGTATAACCATATACGAGTAGTGTTTAAAATGAAAGTTTTAATTTCGTAGATTAAATATTATTTATGAAAAAAAAATGTAATTATAAACATGAAAGTTTGTATTCCATATGGAGATACAACATTGTCCAATGGTTGAAACTTGTGGTTGATCTCCAAAGTCCAAAGTTGGAAGAAGGATGAAAGTTGAAGAATAATGGGAACAAAGGAAGTAGGGAATAGTCAACTAATCTAGAATTGGCTAGGATATGATCACTGGCTACAATTGAATTAGACCACTCTAAAAGAAAGTGGCCCATGAAATTAATGTGGCCGACTCCCTGACACCCAAAGTGATGGTTAAGTCGTTTTAAATTTACTCTTAAGTTGTTTAATAAGTCGAAGTCATGAGATTAAATTTTAACTGGTATTGTCAATTTTTATAAATTATACTTAATCTTTTGGTGGCTCTATTCTGAAGAGTCAATGTTTGCGTTACATCAATTTTTCCAAAGTATAAAGCCAAAGCACCGACTAATTTCTAGCAACTCCACTTGGGATTACCATCAAACGTAAAGCTGACCCACATTCATAGTCATCAAACTAAAGTATGTTTTTAGGTCTTATTTTGATCATTTGATTATTTGTGGCAATCATTAGCTAATCCCATCAGCTCCCACATATATTTGTTGGCTAAGAATATTATATCTCCGTTCGGTATCTCATTCCCTATTCTTACTAATAAAAAATTAACATGTGATAAATATCTATTTGAGGGACGGAGAAAGAAACATATAATAGGGACAGAGAATTTTGTCTAAATACACCAATCCAACTCCGGACCTACAACTTGATAATTCATACAACATAAAATCATTTCCAATTAACCATTTAAGAAACTACCCAATGGGCACATCCACGTCTCAATTAGCCAGGCCCATCATTCGTATCTTCCACTTTTGGATTTCGAGTAGAAGCATGACAAGTTGTGCATGATATTGGGCTGTTAAACCTGGATCAAATTATAAGTGGGCCCACCAATGGATATGATCAGGGCTTTATTCAGCTCCATGATAGGTTATATAAATAAAAGTTTTCATAATTAAAATGTCACAATGAGTATTACAGAGTATGTGAACCGATTACAAATGAACTATTCATTTTCAAGTATTAAACATCACTTTTATCAGCACATTAACAATTACTCCCTCCGTCCCAAATTATCTGTCCACATTTTCTTTTTAATCTGTCCCAAATTATTTGTCCACTTTCTAAATAAAGGGTTCATTAATGGTAATTTTTCCAATACTACCCCTTACATTAAATGTTGGAGAGAGAAGAATATAAAGAGAAGAGAAGGTAGAATTAAATTATGACTAACATTAAATATGGTCATGTTTGACATTTTACCATATTCCACTATAGAATTTGATGAAACCTTAATCTCCGTGAAAAACACAAAGTGGACAGATAATTTGGGACGGAGGGAGTATCTGGTCAGTTGACTCGATGTTTAAATTTTGAATAGGTGAATAACCGTCCAAGTTAAACAGATAACTTATTTTTTCAAGAATTGACTACCGAAATTGTGTCAGCGGGTGTTCATTACAAGAGTCGGACTACACATAATCGCAAGAATTGTAAGTATGTAATTCTAGAAATCAAAAGGACATATAACAAGCTCTTCTGAATCTGCAAATCTTCCCACAAAAAACGACATTAAATTTAATATCTATATATTTTTACAGAATCTATTATAAATCACAACCATTAACCACAAACCCCACAAAACAAAGATAATTCACAATTTTCCAAATCTAACCTTCAAGTTTCTTTTGCTAATCCATAACAATACCAAAAATACCTTCCTCTTTAGAGCTCCCAAAAACCTGAGCTTTCAATAGATCTACCTATACCAACAATGCCCCTCAAAAAACAAGAAAACGGTCTTTCAGCTCTGAATCTATGCTTACTGTTGTTGTCCCTTCACCGTCCACAGACGACAAAGGAAGCTTGCTCCCTGGCCTCATCTTCTTCACTTCCTCGCTCGAGTATACAAATATCTTCCTCACCACCTTACAGAATTCCCTATCAAATGCAAAATTATTAACTAGCAGGTAAAAACTGCCTTATATAAGCTTGTGAGTTCGTAAACTAAAAAGAATAACTGATTAAGCATTATAAGTCACTCACGGCCATGGATCATCGCCCACTAGCATCATATCCCCTTCATCATCAGTATAAACAACCTCCCACTTGTTACGAGGGCGAAGTTCTCCCTTAATCTCAAATAGTTTTTCCAGTTCGCTTATGAGGTCATCATAGCTTTCTAATGCGGTCAAGTCCACTGCACGTCCAACAGCAACTCCTTGCATTTGCACCTGATGAGAATAAACAAGGTCAGCTCATCAGTTTCAGAACATTATTAGAAAATGGAGGTTTTGGGTTGAGAAGCAAAAAATCATTAAAGCTAAAACCTTGGTACGTGTTCTTGTGGAAGCACTAAGACTCAGTTTATTCTGTTGATCGTTGGGAGATGCATCTGGTTGAACCTGTTTCTTGTCTTTGCAGGACTTCAAAAGATCTTGATCGCATATATCAACAGTTTTAGTAGTAGCATTCTTCGCATGATTAGCTGTGATGTCTGTAGGTGGTGGTTCCCTCTTTTCTAGAGAAGAATTGTTCGGGTTGTTCCTCAAGTCAATGCCGAATAAGCGACAACCGGAAGCACTGTCATGCCTTTCACCCCTCTCAATTTGATTAAGTACGGGGCCATTACTCGCCTTTGATGATACAGGAGAATTAAAATCAGAAACAACATATCGAGCAGACAAGTTTCTGTTGTCTTCTGCTGGATCTCTAAACAGGTCTGCTGAACCATTCAGAAACTGAGTAGGCCAAACTCCACCTGGACGCATTCTGGGAATGGAGCTGCTGCTGTTAAGGTCTTTTTGCTTAGGAGTCCAGAACGTTTTATTTTCATTGTTTTGCACTTCCGCACCTGTTATGTTGCTTAATTCATGTGATGATGTTGGTCCCGGACACCAAAAAGCAGCAGCAGCAGGAGGTGTGCGATTGTTCTCTACATTACCTTTCCTCCAAAAAATATTAGTAAAACCTACAAAGATTAATCTCAAATTCTGGTTACGGGAAGGTGAAAGGTTTCAATACCAGAAACAGGGAGATCAAGAGACCGAGGCCTTTTAGTCTTTGTTGTTGATTGGCTAACGCCAACAGATGAAGTAGTAGCTACAAATGGCTCAATCTCCCATGGGGAGACCCTCTCTGGCCTTCTGATGGTTGCTGGTTCATCCCATTGAATCTAGAAAGAAGCCATTATTTGAATGCATAAGTACAAGATATCCAAAATGTATACAAGTGAAATTCGGATTAAATAAAGAAAAGCTGTTCTCAACAACCTTCAACGAACGCCATCTTGAATCTGGCCATTGAGAAGAGACATCGCCGACGCCAACAATAGTGCCTGTGAACCTGACAATGATCCTTCTCTATAATTAAATGTTAACAAGTAAAAAATCAACCATCCAAAAAGAAAAGTAGATTTATCACAAAACCTTCTCTCGGGAGAATCTTCGCCTTCAAACTTCATTTTGAAACGCATGCCAACTGAAAACTTATGGTTCATAGCTTCTAGATATTTGTTCAGTCCAATGATAAACTGGATTGTCCTGATCACGAAGCATAACAAAAGATATCAAAGAAACTCGGAAAACACTGATTAAAAGAATGTGAATACATACCGGCCCATATGAATCATTAGAAAAGATATCCACAAACATACAACATACCTTGGCTTGTAATACACAACAAACAAGGTGTGTGCAGTGACTGCATGAGATGCAGTAGCAAGAACTCCAAGATGCATGCTTTGGCTTGATATCACCGAAGGAGGTATTGAGCTTTGCTGCCGAGCGAGACGACGAACTCCAACACGTAGTTCCCCATTATCACCCCTGCAAATGTAATACATTTTAAATACACAATTAAGTAGAGTAATGAGTAGCTACCCAGAAACATGGACAAGCAACACTATGGAGCATGACTTCGTTTGAAAGGAAGCCCATATTCAGCACCTCAAGAAAACAAATGCATCGCCTGCAACTAATCTCTTCGAAGTCACAAATGTGCTCCATCCAGTTGTTAGCAAGTGCCTACGAGGTTGACCTGTAATTAAAGCGAGGAAACAAAACTATGAATTCACTTTCAGATGGTGAACATCCTAACATTTGGTAATCATTTCTTCTTTGAAACAACTGGCCAGAAGACAGAACCTCAATGCACTTGAATCTTACCCCTGAATATATGCTTAAAACGCCATTCATACCCATGAAGGTCTTTTGCAACCAAATCCTGACTTGGGATTGGTTGAGTCATATCCTGCAAATAGGGAAAACCGTCAAATTCCAGACATGAAGTTTTGGCATGATATGATTTGTTTGCACTGCGCGGGCGTTTTCATGCCAGGGGGTCGGAATTGGTGCGCTTGAATTGCTAGTGTATGTAGCAAAAGAACTTAAAGAAATATTACCAATTGAGGCAAACATTCAGTAGCATGCTTCCGGAGAACAGAGAATCCACCATGCGTACTCGTATCAGATGCTGTTAATATCTTGCAAAAGGAGTGAACTGTCGGTTTTGGTTGATCAGGTGGGCATGGATCGGGGCTTGCAGGTTCATTTTGCTACAAAAGTAATCATATAAACAAAAACATATTTTCAGCTCTCACCAAATCGAAACCATTCTATACTCATCTGTAATCCCATTTGATCAAGAAGGATAACAAGAGCAATGTACTAATAATCACTCAAAAGCATCAATAAACACATAATGCAGTCAAGGAAGGGCGCAGTTGGCACAACACTTGCAACACTCCGGATTCAACACCACTTGTCCGATAATAAAAATTCAAAAAAAAAAAAAAAAACATAATCCGCAATCAGGGCACAATTACAAGGCCTAAAGAAACAAAGAATGCTTACATCTACTTCAGGATGTAGAGTAATCTGAGCATACACTTCATCCGTCTCGGCCTCCGCCTAATAATTTAACAAAAAGAGCAAAAACAAAATTAATTTCATTACCCATATAGAAACCAAAAATAAATACATGGAATAGAAAAATAGACTAATACCAGCAACCGAATGTGAACGACTCGACAGAAAATCTTTGAAGGAAGATTGAACTGTGGAATTTGTTGATTCAATTCCTGATTCATTGATGCCTCCAACTAAAACAACACAAATTATGAACACGAAAATCCCGGGGTAAATTAATTAATTTTCCACTAATAGAAACAAAAAAGAAAAGAAAAAATGGAAATGGATCCTACTTGCTCCATGTGACCCTGTGGGAAGTAGAAAACTCTTTCCCCAGTATGAGGAACATCAACAAGAGGTCCTGCACAACCTCTCCATAACTCTGTATACAGATTATCACCACCACCTTGGCCTACCAAAACATTTTATAAAGCAATTTTTTTAAGCCTTCTATCTAACAGGTAATTGGAGTAAGGAAAATGAACAAAAATACTTGTTTAGTCCAAAATTGAATTTCCACTTTCCTATTAAAACTCTACTCAGTCCCAAATTGAATGTCTAGTAAATAAAGAAACAATTACATTCAATGTAGTAGGTCGTAACTTGTGCACAAGACTCCGTATAAACAAGGTCTGAAATACGCAGATTTACCTTTATTTTTTAATAATTCGGGGTTTGAACCGCGACTTAATTATACTAAGTAAACACTTGACCATCACGACAAATACTCGAATTGCTGATAAACTTGGGAAAAAACCCCAGAGGAATGCGTGTTTTTCTTACCAGTATCATGGCCGACCACCGCCGGAGTGTGAGAGACTCCTCCGCCATCAACAATAGGCATTAAAAAGTCGAACCAAAAGAAGCTCAGAACAGTTAAAATGAAGGAATTATAAAGAAGAAGAAGCTCAAAAGACAAAAGGGGCAATAAAAGATGAGAAGCTTGAAGAAGAAGAAAATTGCAAATTGTTCACCAACTTCATCATCAATGAACAAAACCCATTATTATATATCCATTACCAAACAAAAAAACAAATCAATCCTCATCTCTTTCCCTCTCTCTCTCTCTAAAGATAAAGAAGATAGATATGGTATTTTGGGGTGATGAAAGCTTCTTATTTCCCCCTGTTTTTCTCTCACTTTTCAGTTACAATAACAATACCATCCAAAGTTTTTTGTTTCTTTTTTGTCTTTTCTCAGTAATCCCAAAACCAAAACCATCCAGAATTCTTGAGCATTTTCTTCTTCTTTCTACCTGCAATCCCCCAAAACCGCTTTACAATCTCTCTGTTTCTCTCTCTCTCTCTCTCTATTCAGGTTCTTAACTCCAGGAGTTATATTGAAGCTGAGCAATCCCAACATTAATTTCAAATCATTTAATCCCATATAATAAAAAGGATAAAAACCGCTCACGCCTCCTAAACTATTCTTTTTTTTTTTTTTTTAACCCTCAATTAAAAATGGTCAAGTTTTACCCCCTAAACTATTTCGCTTTTTTATTTTTGACCTTCCATCCATATTCTCCGTTACATCATAACGGAAGTCCAAAAAATCGGGGCTTTTTTTGACCAATCTATATAAGATTCTAAAATTTTTATTTTTATAAAAAAAAAACATATTATTCTGACAAGAAAGAAGAAGTCGCCGGTGAGAAGAGGGACAGAAGAATCCGGGTATCACTCCTCTTCTCCAACCACCAACTGTAAATTCCAACCTCTAAACAAAATTTAAAAGGCATTTTTTTCCCTTAAATTTAATTCTATTTATTATGAATGATATGATTTTCCCAAAATGCCCCGATTTTTTGGACTTCCGTTATGATGTAACGGAGAATATGGATGGAAGGTCAAAAACCCAAAAATCAAAATAGTTTAGGGGGTAAAACTTGACCCTTTTTAGTTGAGGGTCAAAAACAAAAAAAACGGAATAGTTTAGGGGCGTCAGCGCTTTTTACCCTATAATAAATAGTACTCTACTCCCAATTGGCTCAATAACAGGTCCACTGCGGAACAAGCATTTTGTAATACATTCAAAAAACTCATTCGTTCGTTAAATATTTTATCTAATGGTTAGAAATATTCGTATTTCCCAATAGATATTATTTTGATAAATCAGTGCTCGAATATGGACCGACTTATTCGATGTGATATTATTAGATAAATATGATATTATTGAATAAAATCACTCATTTAGTGGCTCGAACCAATAATATTATGCACAACCCCTTGGAAATCAAGGGTGACATTGTATGATTCGAGCAGTGAGCCACTAGATCTTGAAATTTATATATTTTACTTTTAGAAAAAATAAAAATACTTTAAAATATCAAGTTTTCATCTACAAAATTATTGCAAACTGAAACTCGTCTCTAATACCAACTTCCTAAATATGCCCTTGGAGGTGAGGCTAACAAGTAACAACCTACAAGGCTGAGTCCACTTATCCCCTACATTTATGAATAATAACTTATAAATTAATACACCACCTCAAAATTAATTGCTAATAGCTTCCTAAAAATGTTTATATAGTAAGTTTTAATTGGTTGAGGATATGAATGGAGACAGAGAATTTTCACCCATAAATGAATTACTTGGCCCGCAATTGTCGTTTCCTTTTCCTATAGGCTATACAAAAGCTGTAATATCTTCGCTACATTATCATGAATATATATATATATATATATATATATATATATCTTCAAAATAGCAGGGACGAAGCCAAGAATTTGGTGTTAGGGGGCGAAATTGATAAAATTCTTGTGGGGTAATAAAAAAGGCAAAATACACATAAAATTTCGATAAATAGTAGTATTTTTAAAAAAATTGGGTGCGCCGCCCCTCCCTGTCTTCGCCCATGCAAAATAGTACCATATCCATCTTCTTTTGTTGTGTGTCTGTTCTTTTTAGCACAACGTTTTTTGTTTCTTTTAAAATTGTGCATGTAAAAAGAAATTAGCACAAAATCAAAGAAAAATCCCGGAATTGGAAAGTAGTTTGGAGTTTGGACACCTCCGGGGTATAGAGGCTCTGCGGATTCAATACACGATTTTGTTATGACGTGTAAAATAAATTTTTTATTATCATATGAAATATTTGACGATTGAGTGTCCATTTTCTTAAGAATCTATTTTAAACGGAAAAATAAATGTTTTGAAATTTTTTTTAACTATCAATTTTTTTGTCCAATAATTATTATTTATTTCGCATATCAGACAAACACTTATTTATCAAAATATGATTGTGAAGACAACGAAACGCAGTTCAAATGGTAAGACGCTTCATTTTTAATTAGTATTGCGAGAGCTCGAGTTATAGTCATGCAGGAGGTAAAGTATGAAATCACTATTAATTCTTCTTGGATTGAAAAAAAAAAAAAAATGGTTGTGGATGGACTGATACTCTAACCAATTTCTTGATGCTGTTGCTACTCAGACCATGCCCAATTGGTTAGAGCAGAGGTCCCCAGTTTTACACGTCATCAGCCTGCCTCGTTATCCACTGCCACGTGTTTTTGCAGCCAATTTTGCAAACGTGTCAACATCTTACTGTTCTGCCCTCTCCCAGGCAAAGGACATTCTGTTTCCTCATAATCAAGCACAACGCCTGGTTCTATCACAACTTAAACAGATAGATTTTTATTTCCTAGAGGTGAATTTATTTATTTTTTATCTAAAATATCCTAAAATAAATTATAATAGCATACATAATAGTTTCCCTCCAAATATCCAAAATTTTATGTCAAATTCATGCAGCCAAAAACAAACAAGAATTGGGAGTATATGATTAGAAAATTTCAAAGTAAAATCGCCCTTATAAGACTGGCTCTACAACCTTCTCAGTATGAGTTGGAGAAAATAGATTCCTCCCCAACTCATGTGAGAGAGGGTATGAACCAATTTCATAAAAGCAGCTCCATGCACGAGTGACCTATTAGATTATAGGAGATTTTGCTAACAATTTATGTTTGAAGAATAAAATGTAAATAGATAATTATATAGTAGTTTAACATTCGGATATTTAAATTAATACCAAACCCGGATAATAAATAAATAAAAACATAAAGTATTGAGAGGGTCTACCATGATGGAAGATGGAACAATGTTATTTTCGAAGAATCCAGCCAAAAGTTGAGAGAGCGATCCTTTGAAGGCTTTTTCTCCTGTTTTTTGAAAATCTTTGAAAGCATAATTTGATATGCAACAATTATTTTAATATTATAAGGCCGCACGGACGGGAATATTTTTTTCGAACGAGGAAGTGGAATTCAAATCATGTATCCAAAGTCCATTTCATTACCGATGATAAAATAGCTCTCAGCAGTGGCGGAGATAGAATTTGAATTTAGGGTGGTCGAACTAAAATTTACTTATGGTATAAGACGATATATTTGAGATAGAAAGATATATTTTTATTATAAAAAATGATTTTGAACGATATTTATATTCGAAAAGAGACAAAAACTAATTTTAAAAAATTGACAACAAAATTTAAAAGATGAAGAAAAACCGACTAATTTGCAGAGGCTATTGTCACGGACCATACTTCAAAATAGGATGAGAAAGTTATAAAAAATATTTGATTAAATGTATGTATATTTTTAGAGAAGAGTTAATAGCTATTTTGGTCACTAAACTATTTACGTTTTGCGATTTTGTCACTCAATTAATTTTTGGCTAAATATATCACCATAGTATTTACATTTGACAAAAAATAAACCGCTATAATTAGTGTGGTAATAAAGTTTAATCAATAAAATTAAGAAAATTAGTGGTTGAACTATGTGTTAGTCCTTAGTAGAGCTTAATCTACTTAATTCGAAAATTTGCGGGACCAATATACTAGTGAATTTTAATTATGTTAGATTATAGGTGACTACTAGTGGAAGTTCAAATCAAAATTATTTCTATTTTAAAAAATGAGACATTTAATTTTGTACATCAAAAAATGAAAATTATACATTCAAATTCGAATAGAGTGAGTAATAAGCAATGCTATTATGAAAGTTAGTGGTGAAACTATATGTTAGAGAATAATACTATTAAATTTTAAATTTTTTATATTATACGTACTTATTTTTTTAGACGAGCTCAGTTGAGTCTACCCTCATCCCCGACAATAGCACGGAATAAATTATGACTAATCATATGGTGATGGTCAAATAATTCAGCATATGGTGGTTATTAACTGTAGAAATAAGTAGATGACCCATTAAGTCTTCAAAGGGCTCAATCAAAAAGGAATTCTACTAATCACTCCAAAAGAAACATTAGTTTAAGTTGAATATAAGCTAATGGAAAGAGATCTTATCCCATAAAATTCTATATTCCATTAAGATTACAAGATTTTATACCTTCACTTTTGTCAAAATTCAAATATAATCAAGGACCATTTGATCAATGGGAGTTGCTTAGAACATTGGTTTTGTTTTGGTTTTTTGGTTGAATGGTGTCGAGTATCAAATTGACTAATCCGATTGAGTTAAAAAAAGGATAAATTTGACAATGTAATATTAAGTTGCTCACTAGGTAGACCTAGAATCCTTGACTTTTTCCTAGGAGACCTGGCCCTGTGGAGGAGAATGCAAAATTAAACATGTGACCTAACGCACACCGTCAGAGATAGAGCCAAAAATTTGTCACTGAAGCTAATTTTTTACTGAAAATTTTGTAGGACGAATTACAACACTTACAAGAAAATCTTGCAAAAAATAAAAAAATTCCTAAAACAATTAATCATTTTTTAAAATATTAAAGGCAATCGACACCTCATGCTTCTCTGAATCCACCAATCGTCATATACAGACTTGTCATTTGCCATCCAGTCCGGCTCCTATGCGGAACAGGGAAAATTTCGCACCGTGCGGAACAATCTGGGCTGTCGGATGATAGTTTTAACGGCCGAGATTAGAGAGAAAAAAATTGCAGCTGGACTTAAAAAATGAAAAAAATAAAAACTTTTCTCTCTCCAAATCTGAACCGTTCAAAACTATCATCCGACGGTCCAAATTATTTCGTACGGTGCGAAATTTTTTCTGTTCCGCATAAGAGCCGGGTTGTTTGCCATCATGCCATATGCCCGGAGCACCCAACTTGTCTTCTTGATTCGACATTGAGTATTTTTTTTTAATGCTTCTATATATTCCCCCATTCGCAATTTTTTACTAAATTAAAATGATCTTGTTGGAATCTTAGAATCTTCCATATTCCCTCCCATTCGCAATTTGCACTTTTGCATAATTGCTAGCAGTCCGGCTCCTGTGCGGAACAGTCAAAGTTCCACACATGCGGGCCACGTCGAGGGCCGTTAATTTTATTTTTCAGATTAATCGACGGCTGCAATTTAAAAGAGAGTTAAAAGAGTACATATGTAATTTCTCTTAATAAAAAAAAAGAAGAACACCCAACCGTCACATCGGTTGGGTTACCGAGATGAGAAAAAAGGCAGAAAAAACAATAATACACATTTCTACAAGAACACGTGTTTTTGTGCAATGAACACATGTTATTGTATATTGTGAACATGTGTATATTTGTGATTAATGAACATGTGTTTTTGTGCAGTGAACACATGTTCTTGTATATTTGTGATTAATGAACATGTGTTTTTGTGCATATTTGTGATTAATGAACATGTGTTTTTGTGCAGTGAACACATGTTCTTGTATATTTGTGATTAATGAACATGTGTTTTTGTGCAGTGAACACATGTTCTTGATTATTGAACACATGTTTTTGTTTTGTGAACACATGTTCTTGATTAGTGAACACATGTTCTGTTATTCTGAACACTTCAATTTGAAATGAGAAATATTTTAGGATCCTCATTTATCTTCTTCCAATTAAAAGTAAGAAAGAAAAAAATGGGGAATTTAAAATTTTGTTTTCCCTCACAAAAAAAAAAAAAAAAAAGAGTTTAAAGTTTATCCGTAAATACTCATACTTTGATACAACCGTTAAATCAAAAGTACAAAAATTAATGTCTAACATCTTGACCTGCATATATTGAACACTTCTTGCTCAGCATAGGAGCCGGAGTGAATTGCTAGGAAGCATGGAATATGGTGGCTTTGTCCGTACAGATAAGACCAAACTCTTTCATTGACGTTTGTGCAACCATTTGATTCCTTTGATGGGATAAAGATTCTTAAAGGGATAAAGATTCTTAAGAGATCCATATATATATATATATATATTCCATCTCTAATAGTACTGGTGACTACAAATTAGACTCAATGTAAAATATGTATTCTACTTAAATATGTAAAATATTTTTTAATTATCGGATAAATTGATTAGACGATTGAATTTTTTTATTCAAACGACACGTGTTTTGAATGACCGAATAAATATCAAACGTGTACCAAAAAATGCCTGTTCGGGCTGAATTAGAATTGCTAGGGACCAAATAAATGTTGAGCTAATTTTTCTTTGCCATTAGGAGACATGAGAAGAGAGTCAGTCGGCTATTCATTTCTTGTTCATCATACAGAAAGGTAAGCAACATAATCTGGACTTGATTTTGAAACATTAAAAGAATTGCAGTTTTTCTTCTCGAATTTATTTTGTAAATAAATAGTGTTGTATCAGTCACTATCAACTAAACAGATATATTTAGTATACTGATGTTGAGACATTATTGGTCTGACTAATTCGATTAAGATCTTGAGGACATTTTGACTAATCTGACAAAAATTACTACAAACTTACAACGTTTATCGCTCTCTTGCACGAAACTTGAGTCAAACTCTCACCTTTGAATTGAGAGACGTCAACTCTTATTACTATGACAAGGTATGATTGTTAGTATCTATAAAATAAATAAATGCATACATCTAATCTGGATACATATTTCTTCCTGTCAAATTCACCAAGATTTACAAAGCTAGGGATTTTTTGTTAAGTACTCCAAAAACTAATGAGATTCGACTCAAAACCTAACCATACATTTGTTACCTTTCTACCTTGAATATGATAGGAGAATTAGGGGAAAATGGGAGGTACATCTGACATTGTGGTCCTGACTCTACCTCTCACTCATATAATTTTTGTCGAGTCCCTATATATGAATGAAGAGTCACAGAAATTATGTGAGTGGGAGGTAGAACCAGAACTACTAAGTTCATATCTACCTCTACCTTCCAGAGGTCTACATCTCTATTTTGAATGTAAAAGAATGATTACCTATGCTTTTGAATTGTGTATTAAACGATGTAATATGGAGATCCGGAGTTTGTTTATGGTTTCTCCTTTAGGATTTCTTATTTTATGATCGTCTTATTGGGCATTATTTTTCTAATGAAACATGGTTTTTGTTTCTCTATGATTTCTCTTACATTATATGCATAGGAATCTTTTCTCCCCACTTAGTGTTTCATTCACAATACTATTAATACGAAAATTGATCTGTGTTAATTTTTTAATTAACAACATTATAACCTAACAAAAAAAGTAAACACGTGGCAATTGAGGGATAAGGACACATGAAGGGGGACAAATAATTTTTTTGCCCTTTATATGGTTGTCTTATTGGGCATTATTTTTCTAACTAAATTAAACTAAAAAGGGGAAATAAACCTACGCATACATGCCATTGGATCAATTTCATCATGGGACTGAGTCTATAGTGGGGGACATGACAAACACTTAGTCCCACATTCATCATCATCACGCTTTTGATTAAAATAATAAAAATATTCCCCACTTGCAGTGCATTGTTTGAGGCGATTTTTATTGCTTTTTTTAATCGAAAAGAGGGATGATGCGTGATTGTGAGCTGAGTGGTCTACGTCCCCCACTTCAGAGCTGCGCTCTATATCGAAATTTTTTCATGCCATTGGCATGATGTTAGCACGAGAATATCGTGAGTATACAGAAAGAAAAATCAATTATCTCAGAATATGACCAAAGCTCCCTCCCTACTCAACCCCTTCCCTCCACAACCCTCCCCCCCCAACAAAAATTCTCTCTCTAAATTTCTTTCTCTCCTTGATCTCTTCTTCTCTTCCTTTCTCTAATTGCTAGATTCGGCCAAAAACGCTGACCACCGATCGAATCTTGGTCAAGATCTAGCCATTCCCCACTCTCTTTTTGAGTCCTCACCTCTCCTTTTGACAACAAAAGGAGATGGGTTTTCTCTTTTGCGTTTTTCATCTGGATTCAAGACTTGAGGCGAGATATTTTATCGATCTTCTTAGATCGGCTAATTGGTGGTAAAATTTGGATACCCCATTTTGATCTGGGCCCTTTCTTGTGTTTCCACCTCTTTTCTAGGCGATTCTACAAAAGAGGTTGAAACCAAGTGCTCGCCTCTCGGGTTCGAGAATGAAGATGAAAATGTTGCGGAAAAAACTATTTTTTGTTTGTTAAATTGTTATTAGTAGTTTCTTTAGTTGCTTCCCGCCTAGGTTATTTGAGGTGTGGCCTCGTCATTTTTATTATTAATGGTTAATCATTTATTCATAATAATAAAAAAAAGAATATGACCAAAGCTAGCACGCAATTTCTTCTTTCCAAGAATGGAAAAACCGGCAAGTGAATTGTCTAAGGAATTATTAAGCCGGATTCATTGGACCGGTTTCTAAGGGAGTTTAGAATCCTAAATGTTTAGTGGGAGGAAAAACAAGTGAGAAAAATATGGAGTGGAGATAATGGGTTAGGATTTGTATGAAAATCACTCCTATTTGTGGAGATAATAAGTTGGGATTTGTGAGAAAAATATGGGTTAGAACTCTAAACTCCCTTAGAAACATCATTCAGGAAGAAAAATGTGTTTTTGCCTATACCAGATATGTATCAAAGTACTAGAAGATCCCGAGTACCTTTCTTGTTTCAGTAATAGCATTTTTCTCAGATAAAGCAAGGAGCTCAAGAACAAATGGACAATATACTTCAGACTCCTGCATTAAAATCAAAAGTACAACTCAACAGACTCCCAAATGCACTCTGACCTTTCTACCTCGTACTGCCAATGGATTCAAGTGTTTTAAGCTTCTTCGCAAGAATTGAAAACAAAAAAGTTCCCAGCCATAAACCGAGGCTCAAATATCAGACACAGACACTGATCGCTGACCAATTGTGACTCTCAACCTATATATTATATACGCATCCGATCTCGCAGTGCTGTGAAAAAAGGTAGGCAAAACAATGGACACTAAGACAAATGAAAGCCAAACAACCCACATTGAAAAATCTAGGCCAAAGCTTTTTCCACGATCCAACCAGCAGAAAATGTGCAAAACTTGCTTCCTTCCTGGTACATGCCCCATAAGACGGGAATTGCATCCATAGATATACATTCTGAAAGTCACACCTATTGGTTGTTAGCCGGGGCAATAGTGAAGAAAGATGTAGCACGCTCATATACTTGAGTATTAAAACATTTGCACAAACAAGCAGAAAGATTACAACAAAAGCTACATGCAAGCATAAGGCATAGGACGTCTTACGCCAAATGAACATTTCAGAGTACTTAAAACATGGAACCAAAAAAGAATTCTCAAGTCATGAAACCAGGCAGCAATTCAACAAAAAATAAGTTATGCTAGGTTAAAATGATGGTTTTTAATTTCATAGATATATAACTTCAATTCTGATAATCTGCGATGGTCTGCATTACAAAAGCTGCCTGTGATACCTTCTCAGACTCTCTCTGAATCAAGCTGAGATATTGATGACTGAGACAGCAAACAGACCATAACGCCTAAAGTTTCCGACCAAGAGACACCCAACAAACAAAAAATCAACCTGAATTGCTTGCAAAAAATCAGAATAGCATCAATCTTCCAATGGTATATACAGGACCATATCTTTCAGTCAATCTTCCCTAACCTGGATTCGTATATTTCCTGTCTCAGGCATGCGTTTAGAATCTCATAACATTTACAATTTCAGAAAGCCTATTTCTTCAAACCCAAATTTCAATAACCCCAAAACAGCATCAAACCAATGGTAATTCTTCTTATGATGTAGGGGAAACCAAAAATATGCATTTCACTCAACATGCTTGGGCAAGAATATGGGACAAAGTGCACAGACATACCGATAGAGAACTTTTTCAAACAATTGAGACACCATAAGAGTTGCAGAGCTGAAGTAATGCAGCCTGATTAGCTTGATCAAGATTTTCACTAATGACTGGGGGATAAATCCCAGGCGAAACAGAACAAAGCCTAGCCAAAGACACCACCAGAAATTGCTTCGGATCCTGAACTTCTTTCACTGGATCCTCTTCTTTCTTTGTAGCATTGTAGAGATTCACAAAAGTGGCATTATAACCAACAGTCTCGCCAAAATCAGGAACTTCTGGTTCATCCTCAACTCTTTTCTGCTCGGGTCGTGAAAGAAGAGTCACAATGCTGTCCAACATTTTCCCCAGAGGTTAGGAACCAATAAATTTGGAGACTCACAAATAAGTCTGGTTGAAGCAACTGATGTTAGCTTCACCTCAGTGAAACCTGTGATCAATTTAAGATTGGGTATCCAGAACTGCTCCACAATTGTACGGAAAATATCAGACTGAACAGTACTCATTGAAGCCACAAGATTCTGGGAACCATGTTTAATCAGAACAAGAGACATAAGTACTATAAGATTCTTGACAAACTTTACTGTTCGATGGGATTGCAGCCGCTTAAATAGAGCGACTCAAATATGGCTCATATACGAGGAAATTACTTCATAACCAAGGTTATCAATCACTGTGTTCAGCACATAAAATCCTTGCTCATCTGTGCTAGGAGATGAAACAAGTGTGTTAAATATCCCGAGCACACTAGATAGTCATCCTTGCTGGTTAAGCTCATGGGGTGCCTTTTGAAGGAAAGCCCGCAGTAGACGGACTAGAGCTGGAACATTTGCGGATTTCTTCCATGAATCAGGTAAAAGAAGAATTTCGAAGATCTGAACATAGTGCTCTAGAAGAGGAGGTCTATTCAAATCAACAACTGGAATGCGTAAGGAAAGAACTCACTGACATCTCTAGCCAATATCATTTGAAGGCTATGGAAAAGGTTTGCTTCAAATGCAGAAATAAGAGAAGGGTCCTTCTCAGAAGCTCGCCTAATAAGAACAGCTATTGATTCAAAGAGATAGTGGTTAAATAAAGGGTTTTCCGGGTTCTCACAAACTCTGTTAAGAACTCTGGTTAGACCGGTTATGCAAGGCAAAGCGACATCACGAGAAATATCGGCTACTCCAAGAACCCGCATAATGCACTTCATGACATATTGATTTTCCTCAGATTCTGGCTTGTCCAAGGCATTAAAAAGGTTTGTCATCAGCAAGAGCAAGAATGGACTGATATCCAATGATGTATACCTAGATGTAGCCCCATCATCTTTGACCAACAAGAGTTTCTCAATGCAGCTAGCAGCATATGAGTGTACCACATTTGACTCTGAACCAAGGAACCGAACTACATCAGGAAGCAATGCCAACGCAACAAGTTTTGATATCTGATTCCTAAACATGGTGAAGAACTTGAGTGCTCCAGCTTTCAACATCGGGAATGCATTCCCATCATGACTTTGTAACTAAATCGGGGACAATTACATTACCAAAAAAGCTCCCAACATCAACTAAATCGGTGGAAACAGAACTTCCACCAGCTTTTTTGGTAGCAAGGGACACAACTAAATAAATAGCGCAATCCTTATGTTTCCAGTTTGCCGCCGGATTCTCGGCAAAAATAGTCAAACAATTATGTATCTGAGCTGACACCTTCTCTGTGACCTTTTCCTTGTAACGCATAGCTATTCCCTTGAGGAGTTCACAAGTAATTAAGGGGTGTATTCAATTCGAATTTTAAAAGATTTTAACTGATTTTCAAAAGTCTATGGATTCTACTGACTTTATGTATTGTTTTAACCCTATGGAGATTCTATCAGATTGATTTATCATGATTTCTTTTGATTTATAAAGTCTATAAATTATTTGAATAACACCAAAAAATAAAGAAAATAAAGTCTATAGATTATACAGATCCAGCGGCGTTGAATATCCAAAGTCAACATATGTTTATCAATCCATTTTTTATGAATTAAATCATTTTGTTAAAATTTAAAAAGTTCGGTGATTGTCTTTGATTTTTTTTAGATCACGTAACTGCAGTTTTTTTTATTTATTTGTTCAAGATTTTATAATTTACTTACTGATATTTTTTTCTTTAGTTTAATTAAGATATGTTTTATGATGGGTTTTGTTTCAACTCGTTTTTCTCTTTGATTTTCTATTTAAGAGGAAATGACATCAATGTTTGAAAATAAAAATTTGTTGTTAAATAGAGAAAAAATTGTTTGCTTTCTTTAATTTCTATTTAAAGATGATTAAGAAGAAAATTGTTTGGATATTATGGAAAATAAACATTTCATATTGAATTTCTAACGATGTTAAAAAGTTTGAATATTTCTTTATTGTTCTTATAATTTTAAAGAAATGAGATCACTAAAAAAAATTGTAATCAAATAAATTTAATTTTAATATTAATTAGAGAAAATCAAAATCTTAAAGAATTAAAAGAGATTTTATAATACACATTTAATCCTACAAAATCCATCAAAGTCCTACCTTTAATGAAATCTATGAAAATATATAGAGTTTTGAATACCTTTAGATTTGAATGGACTTTTTAAAATCTAAATTGAATACCTCTAGATTTCATTAAACTTTTTAAAATCAAAATTGAATACCTATAGACTTTCAAAATACTTAAAAATTCTATAGATTCTACGGCTCTACTTGGACAAGGTTTGATTTGGGTTTGGGTTTAGGTTTGGTCTCAAAATTGGTGGGAAAATACAAAATTTGACCTAGAAAATTGGCGGGAGCAATTCAAATTCAATTTATTTCTTTCAAAAATTTCAATTTCAATGAATTTTGAACGAAAAAAATTTGAATTTGAAATTCTCCCGCCAATTTTCTATGTCAAAATTTGTATTTTCTTACCAATTTTGAGACCAAACCCAAACTCAAATCCAAACCTTATCCAAGTAGAGCCGCACGTTAAATACACCACTCCTAAGTGTAGCTAAAACCCCATTAGCCGAAACATAATCATTCACTTAACTTATCATTAGGGGATTGCATTAGAGTAACATTGATTTAGTATAATGGTCATGACATGACATGCAAAAAAGTGGGAGCAACATTTTTTGCCACTTCCGTTCTAGCTGATGTGGCACTCTCCCAGACGCGCCTTGCCACGTCAGTCCCCACTTCCATATTCTGGGAGGAGGATAGAAGTGGGACTTCCGTCCTCAACCTCCAGTAGAAGAATAAGACTTGGCTCTTCAATAATCAATACTACTTTTGGCCACTTATCAATTATCATATTAGTAAGACTTGGTTGTGGCTTCATTTTTTATTTATTTTTTGATGAATGTTGTGCCTTCATTTTTTTTTTTTAAATTCAATCTTTAATATAAGTCGTTTAATACATATAGCAAAAATTAAAGAAACAAATAAATAAAGTATCTTGTTAGATAAAATATCAATATTACTATATTAAATAAGACTTACATACCACTAATGATATTTAAGAGATTAATATTAATATTTTGATTAAAAACGCTTTATTTTTTATTTAATTAATTTCCGCAACGTAGTATGTTCTTTCCAAAAAGGAAAAATAAGAATTTCTTATCCATTGAACAAGAAATTATAAATATGATTTGAACACTTAAAAAAAATCTAAATATTTCTAATATAGTTCCATTTATAATTGTTTTTGTAAGCCCTAAGGGCGAACAAACTCAGTTTTTGATATTGGACAAACTTTTGATGTTGTGTCTAATGATCTTAATCTTTGTGATAGAATATCGGAACTCATTATGGAAGCTCTAAGTACTTCAATCAAGCCATTGGTATCAAGATTCAAAGTTATGCAAGGCTCATTTATCAAGATTGAAGATTGAAGACTTAGGTTTGGTTAGTTTAGCTTTGTCGTCATAAGTCGTTATCTTATAAAGCTCTAACCAAAGCTCTCATGAACATAAGCTCTACACTCAAGTCTTGCATGTTTTCATAAACACGTTTTCAAAAGGCTAAGTTTCAAAAGGATTCTTATTTCTAAAAGCCTTTGTTTTCATAGTCTAAGTCCTTTAAAATGGTTTTCCAAATGTCCTTACTTGTTACCTTTTGGGAAAACCTTTTAGACTTCAAAAGATTTCAAAACGTGTGAAAAATCAACATCTCTCATACTCAGGAAGTTCAGTCAACCGAGCTCATGCTCGGATCAATCGAAGAGAAACAGAGAGTTGAACATTTTGGAGAAAGGGCATCTCGGTCAACCGACCTTGAGCTTCGGTCATCCAACCTCGAGCTTCAGTCATCCGAGGTCTGTGTTCGGTCAACCGACCTCTGCAAAAACTAGCCGTTATTTGACCGTTATAGAGTCGTTTTTCAGCATATTTTGAAATGTATAAATACTCCAAAGCTAGAGAATGACTCTAAGGCTTGCACATCAAAGTTTCATTGATTTCTTATCAAGTCTAAACACTCACAAAGCAAATGCACTTCATCCTTATGATCTAAATCATTGAAGAGTGTTATTTCAAAAGCAAGACAAAGAGTGAACTTCATATGTTCAAAGAGCTTATCATTGTTGTACTTCAAAGGTATTAATCTTTCACTTAGAAGAGTGAACAACCTTGTTCCTTAACTTTCTTAATTCCCTTTCTAAGTGATTGGGTTATTGTTGTAAAAGTCCTACTTTGTGTGGGCAAATTGTAAAGTCCTACTTTGTGTGGGCAAATTGTTAAGTCCTACTTTGTGTGGGCAATCAAGCTCTTAGTGAGTTTTTGTAGTGTGGTTGTGTTGTAAAACTCTTAGTGAGTTAGCCACAAGTGTAAACATTCTTCTTAGTGAAGTTGTTTAAAATCCTTGGGTGCGGCTCAAGGTAGTGGATGTAGATTCTGAGTGAGTCGAACCACTATAAATCCTTTGTCTTGTTGTTGGGTTTTGCATTGCTTTTATTCATCTTGCTCAAATTTACACTAGCATTGCAAAGAATAGAAAAAGTTTCCAAGATTGATTAAAACCCAATTCACCCCCCCCCCAACCCCCCTCTTGTGTTTTACAGTTTTTAAAAGATATGGGTGAAAATCGCATGTACCGGTGTATGTACACATTTTTGTATTAAAAAGATTTAATTTATGCAATATTATTATTTGGTACCCTAGTTGTGGTTCACGCTACGTGAGATAGATGCCCTTTTTTATACTATTATATAGGCTTGAAGTTTTGTTTTTGTAACTTAACAGATTAGATAAAGAGTATCCAGTTATTTTATAGGAATTGCATACGAAATTATAAATATCAAGTCTATTTACAATTCTATGTACAGCTATTTCTAAATAGTGTATTAACTATGATTATATAATTTATCATTTGTATATATAATTAGAAAAAATATTTACATGAAGAATTTTGAGTGATTAAATATAAAAATGTGTACATACACCGGTACAAGCAATTTTCACCCATATCTTTTAAAAAAAATTATAAATGGAACTATATTAGAAATATTTAGATTTTTTTTAAGTGTTCAAATCATATTTATAATTTCTTGTTCAATGGATAAGAGATTTTTATTTTTCCTTTTTGGAAAGAACATACTACGTTCATTCTTACTATCAATCGTTTTGCAATGTTGCGGAAATTAATTAAATAAAAAATAAAGTATTTTTAATCAAAATATTAATAATAATCTCCTAAATATCATTAGTCGTATATAAATCTTATTTAATATAGTAATATTGATATTTTATCTAACAAGATACTTTATTTATTTGTTTCCTTAATTTTTGCTATATGTATTAAACGACTTATATTAAATATTGAATTTTAAAAAAAATAATAATGAAGGCACAACATTCATCAAAAAATAAATAAAAAATGAAGCCACAACCAAGTCTTACTAATATGATAATTGATAAATAGTGGCCAAAAGTAGTATTGATTATTGAAGAGCCAAGTCTTATTCTTCTACTGGAGGTTGACACTGTTAGAGGAATAACCGGGTCACAAACAAGTGCGCAGCGGAATAAAACTTGACCCGCCTCTACCAGGATCTTTCACGAGTAAGAACCTACGACTACGGGATAGTGTTATACCTTTTAGATGCTAGAATAGCCGAAACGCTTTCGGTGGTAGTTGTGACGAACGGAACACCACAATGCAGGCTCCGTCTCTCCCAGTATCCACTCGATCTTCCGGGAATGGTCTTCTACTGCTTGGTGCTAGCCAACGCCTTGTAGAAGCTTTGAAGACACTCTTCAATGGAGTATGTATTTGGACCTTATCGGAAGAATAAGATACGGGGATTTCTAACTTCTTTCCTATTAGCAAAAAGCTAGAAAACAAGTCTAGAAATCTATCTTTTCTTTTCTCTCTAAAACTCACTTTTTTCTCTTCTCTCTAAGCTTCAAAAGTTGGAGAAAAAGCTGATTAGAATGAATGGGAAAAATCGAGTATTTTTCCCTTAGTCTATCAAGAGAGAGTGGGGAGAGATAAAGGGGAAAGTGGGAGATCGTGGAGGAAACCGCTCCTCCACTTTCTCCACTCCTTTAACCTCTAGATAAGAGACATATGAGCTGAAAATATGTGTCCAATTTTTCCAGCCATAAGGTCGGTCCCAAAAGCGGGTGGTCGGCCCAATCATATTGGTCGACTAACCCGATTAAGGGCCCAATCCAATCCCGGCCCGACCCAATCGAATCAGCGACACCTAGATTAAATGTCTTTCCAGCAGACACTTCCGTCCCTCCTCCCGAGAAAGGAGGGACCGGCGTGTAGCGCGCGTCTGGAAGAGTGTCACCTTAGTCGAGCGGCTTTGTTGCGGCAAAAAAGTTGCTCCCACTTTTTTGCATGCCATGTCAGGATCATTATACTAAATCATGTTACTGCCGTTCTGGCAAAAAGGTTGCTCCCACTTTTTTGCATGCCATGTCAGGATCATTATACTAAATCATGTTACTCTAATGCAATCCCCAGCTTATCAAGACTCGAAACAAGCTCAGGCAATAAAGTCGGCCACGCTTTCGGAAAATCATGTTGACTAATAACAGTTAAGGCTTCACTGAGCTGAGCCTGAATTTTCGGAGTGCATTCAACATTAAAGTAACAATTAGGGCTTTAATCCGTTCCTTCTCCGACTCCGGTATAGGGTTCAAAATTTGGGGATTATTATTACTAGCTTCATTAGGCTGAAATGGGACCCACCGTGATTTTAAATGATTCTTGAAATTAACAGCAGCTGATTGCCGGATCTGCTCGTCGACGGAAGGCTCCGCCACGAGACGGAGGACAGCAAGGCCGTAATTGGGTTTCTCGGAAACGTCGGAGAGAGCCGCCTCCGCTTGACGGCGAGGCTCCGGGAGGGGAGATAGCGTATTGAGGAAGCATTGAGATATAAAATTAAGGGTTTCTGGATTCCATTCCATTATTATTATTGAGCTTAAGTAGGGTTTATGGAGATTTTTCGAATATATTATAAATACTGGGAAAATATTTTTTTGAAGGGGGAGGAGGAAATTGGAGAGGGGTTTTTAAAAGAGAGAAAGAGAGGTTTATGGGCCTCTAGATGTGTAACTAACTTGGGCCGAAGTCGGTGCAAAAATGCTCTTGGCCCAATAAAATTCAAAAAAAAAAAAAAATTGTTTCCCGTTTATATATATTATATTAATCCTAAATTCATAATGTAAGTGTAATAGGATACTAAAAAATATTAATAGCATTCTAAATTCACTTATATTTTTTTGCCATTCTCGAAGAGTGAGTCCCGAAAGAAATTGCAAGCGTACACGTCCTCATATGTGAGCACGGAAGTTCAAAGGAATGAAGTGATCAACCGTAGCTACATGGTTAATGAGTGGAGTACGGCGGGAAATTGGTCGGGAAGAAAAAAAAAGGTTTAATCACAATTATTGATGTACTTTAGAAACTGAGTCTGAGTCTTCGACTTATCTTTATTATTATTATTATGTTACAACGGAATGAAGAAGGTATGTCAATTGAAAAGGAAAAGTGTATACCTTGATTTAAGAGCATACTAATGTTCATATCATTTTTTTTTCTCAATAAATTTCATTTTAATGATTATTATTATTATTAGTAATGATAACAAACAACTCTATGTACGTACGAGACATGAATATCTTGCGTACATTTAATGTGGACAAATACTTAAAATATTCTTGAGTTTGTACATACATTTGATCCATTCTTACAACTAAAGAAAGATTCGTTTTCACTTTTCAGTTCCGCTTCAAAATAAAATCCTTGAAGATCATTTAATGAGTTTTTTCATTCTTCTAATCACGCTTCAAATTTTACACATTAATTTAGGGTATGATTGAATTAGATGTCAGTTTGAAATTAGTTTAAAATTCAAATTAAATTTTTTATGAATTAATATTTGAAGTTTCATTCTCACATTCAATGTAAAATAGAATTTGTGTTTCACTTTAAATATTAAATACAAAACAAATTCAATCGAAGTACACACGTAAGTATTGCTCTATAGATACACGTTTAGCATTTGCCCCTATTTGCCACATGTTCCTCCACACGTGTTAAGAGAACCCACACTCACACGCGGGCGATAAAGGTCAAGCAGCTCATTCCTTGTGAACAATACAACACGTGAATTCATGTCCGCCTTCTTGCACGACCCACGTGACTTCTCTCCTCCATCAACTATTTCTTTAATAAAATTTTCGATTACTTCTCAGTTGAAGATAATTGTATACTGCTTTTTAAGCTTTATCACCTAATAGATTATCTAGTATATTAAGTAAAAGGGTAAAAAGTGATGACGCCCCCTAAACTATTTCGTTTTTTAATTTTTGACCCTCAACTAAAAACGGTCAAGTTTTACCCCCTAAACTATTTCGATTTTTGGTTTTTGACCTTCCATCCATATTCTCCGTTACATCATAACGGAAGTCTAAAAAATGGGGGCATTTTGGGAAAATCATACCATTCATAATAAATAGAATTAAATTTAAGGGGAAAAAGGGCCTTTTAAGATTTTTTTTTAGAGGTTGAAATTTACAGTTGGTGGTTGGAGAAAATGAGCGGTACCCGGCTTCTTTCTCCTCATTCTGCAGGAATGTGGCCAAATCTGGACCACATGATCCACATGGACCCGGTTCATATCAGATATTTCCATATAAAAAATTAAAAAATGGTTTTACCTTTTCAAAAAGAAATAATTTTTTTTGAGTCAAAGTTTGGCATACTTAGATTCTACTCAACCAAGGTCCATAGTGCTTATTGAACGCTCTAATTGTCGCACAATAAGCAATGGTCCCTATTTTTTTTGGGTTTCTAAATGTAATCCTAGCTCTCTTTTTTCCCTTTGATTAAAGAGGATCAGTAGTGGTTCTTCATTTTTTTTTCCAGCATGACTCGAATTCCTGACTTACCGGTTGGGAGTGAAGCATCTTACCACATGATCTGCGCTTCGTTGTCATTTTCTCCCCTCTTTATCTTATTAACAACCCCAAACAAAGTTAACAAATACTCTCTCTATTCCTATTTAATTGTCGTTTAAGAGATATATATATGTATCCAAATTAATTGTCATTTATATATTTTATTAGGTGTCACTTTCAGGGATGGAGGGAGTAGTAAGCAGCAACTCCTCGTGGTTGTATCACTTTCACAAATAAGCAAACTTCTAAGAAAGAATTCTTGTTTTTTTTATTATTATTATCAAAAGATATATAAAGAAAAGCATAATAAGTGTACCTCTTTGGAAAGAAAAAATATATAGACCATCAACCATACATATCGCTCATATTATCAACGTCTAAAGTATGGAATGAATGAAGTTTCGGCGTCACATAAAATTGAGAACTAATCATCTTTGTTCATCTCACACTCAATTTTGGGGTGAGTTACTCTTTTGTATTTTGTGATTTTATTACAGATTGAAATAGATCTCATTTGCTGCAATATATATATATATATATATATATATATATATATATATATATATATATATATATATATATATATGCACTTGTTCATGACCATAGTTTAAACCGAGCTATTTTGTTGGAAAATCCAGGTTATGAGAATAAATCCAATTTCCTTGTTGTGAAACGGTTAATTACTCGAATGTATCAACAGAATCATTTTATTATTTCTGCTAATGATTCTAACCAAAATAGATTTTTTGGGCGCAACAAGAATTTGTATTCTAAAATGATATCAGACGTATTTTCAGTTATTATGGAAATTCCGTTTTCGATACGATTAATATCTTCTGAAGAAGGGAAAGGGGTATTAAAATCTCCTAATTTACGATCAATTCATTCAATATTCCCTTTCTTAGAGGACAATTTTTCACATTTTCATTTTGTGTTAGATATACTAATACCCCACCCCGTTCATCTGGAAATCTTGGTTCAAACCCTTCGCTATTGGGTAAAAGATGCCCCTTCTTTGCACTTATTACGATATATATATATATATATATATATATATTTCGGACATACACTTGGGAGCAAAATTCTGATATAGACCTTATAACCTAATATTTTTTTAGGATATATAGAGAGAAAATTATTTTTTGCTACTCGGACAGGAAAGCTGGGGTGGAATCGAATGATTAGGTTTCGCCTCACCTCCAAGATACAAATAATACACTTCAATCCCACTTACAGAGATGAGACCCACATATGTCACAAGGGCTAGGTGGGTTATTCTCGCTTGGATTGAGTCTAATCAGGATTTGACTCGCGTTGAAATTCATAATGAGATCCAAATCCTCTTAGGATTGTTTGAATATAGAACTCTCAAACGTAAGAATAATATAAAAAGAATAATTTTGGTCCAAGAATGAGTACAAAATCTTAGATCTTAATCCCAATTAAACATATATTGCTTTTCTTATTTTGTAAGGTTAACGATTCTGAATCATAATTCCATTAAATCAGATTTATAACAGTAACTATCTATTCTGAAAACGAATTACTTCTTGAAGACCGTTCAAGTAGGAAAATAAATAAATAAAAAAGATCATCAAACCTCTTTTTGTCTTTTAACCTAAAAAAACTAACCATAGTTAACACTAATACCTTTCTTTAACCCCTAAGCCTTCTCTCTCTAAACAAAAACAAAAACTCTTTCTAATATTATGGCAATATATATTGTTTTGGATAAATAAACATTTCGTATCGAGTTTTCTAACGATTTAAAAAAAAAAATTCTCATATTTCTTTTTGGAGTTTGGAATTTCTTTAATTTTCTTTTAATTTTAAAGAAATGAGATTACTAAATAAAATTATTAAAGACATTTAATTTTAATATTAATGAGAATCTCAAAATCTTGAGGAAAAATACGAGATTTCTCAATACACATCTAGGCCTAAAAAAATCCATAAAAATTTTCCATTTAATGAAATCTATGAGAATCTATAAAATTTTAAATACCAACAGATTTACCTCTATATTTTAGTAAACTTTTTAAAATGTAAATTAAATACCTTGAATTAATGAATTTTTTAAAATCTAAATAAAATACTTATGTACTTTAAAACTTTTTGAGAATTTCTATAGGGTATAGGGTCTAGATTGAATACACCCTTTTACGTTTCCAATTTTTATTATTCTTTCTTTCCTTAATTTTTTTTATTGCTAGAAAAAGGTTGAGATTTTCTGGGTCGTTTATTTTCCGGGAAAGAGAAGAGAATTCCAAATTCAGTTCTCACTATTAACTTAATTTCCTGCCAACAAATTCTTCCTCTGCTTCTTCCGGTATGTATTGTTCTTCCTGTTGATTTTTTTTGCATGTGTGGGTAAAATTCTTGATTTTAGCTAATAAGTTAAAAATTCTGATGTTTTGAGATCTGAAAACTTGGATTATAGCCAATTGGGCATTGATATAGCAAGAATTTAGATGGGTTTATTTTAGATTGGTTAATTCAGTTCTTAAAGTTGTTGAATTTCTAGTTGCATGTTGAAAAAAAGACTCGATTTTTTTGTTCACAATTCCTGTAATTTTGATTTTTTTTCCCTCTTTTGATTTCTTTCAATATATGGGGTAGTGAAAAATCTCTAGCAATAATTAAGATGGGTTTATTTTGGATTTGTTATTTCAGTTATTTAAGTTGTTGAATTTTTAATTCAATGTTGAAAAAAGACTCGATTTTTTTCACATTTCCTGTAATTTGGATTTTTTTTCTCTTTTGATTTTGTTTCAATAGATTGGATAGTGAAATCCTGGAGAAATTTTGATTGGTGGGGTTGCTTCCTGAGATGAAATTAGAAGTCGGTATGGGGGGAGTTGTTTGGAGTGATGAAGATAAAACCATGGTGGCGGCGGTTTTGGGGACTAAGGCCTTTGATTACTTGTTTTCGAGCTCGGTTTCAGTCGAAGGGTCATTAATGGATATGGGAAATGATGAGAATTTGCAGAATAAGCTTTCAGATCTTGTTGAGCGTCCCAACGCCGCCAATTTTAGTTGGAATTATGCGATTTTCTGGCAAATTTCGCGGTCGAAGTCCGGTGATTTAGTCTTAGGATGGGGGGATGGCTGTTGTAGAGAACCTAGGGATGGAGAAGAGTCCGAAATTTCGCAATTTCTTAGTCTCCGACTTGAGGATGAGACTCAACAGATGATGAGAAAAAGGGTTCTTCAGAAATTGCACACATGTTTTGGGGGAATAGACGAGGATGGTTATGCTTTTGGATTGGATAGAGTTACAGATACTGAAATGTTCTTCCTTTCATCGATGTACTTTTCGTTTCCTCGGGGCGAAGGAGGTCCGGGGAAGTGTTTTGGATTGGGGAAGCATTTGTGGTTGTCCAATTCGTTGAAGTCATCTGCTGATTATTGTGTTAGGTCATTCCTAGCAAAGTCTGCTGGTATGCAAACAATTGTTTTGATACCCACTGATGTTGGGGTAGTTGAATTAGGATCAGCTAGATCGATTCCGGAAAGCTTGGAGGTCATTCAGTCGGTTAGGACTTCATTTTTGTCGTTTTCGTCACTAATCAGGGCCAAGCAGATTGTGGATGTGACAATGGCGGTGGCTGACAAGAAGGATGCCACCAACGTGCCTTACTCATTTTTGGGAACAGGGGAGTGGCCAGATGGCGTTCACAAAATATTTGGTCAAGATTTGAATGCAATTCATCCTCAAAGTAGGGAAAAACTTGTCGTTAGGAGGGCGGAAACAGACAGGCAATGGGATGCTTATCAAAATGGTAACAGAATTACATTCCCGAATTCTCTCCCGAATACTCGCCACGGTCTTCCTAGTGCAACGTGGACACAATTAAATCATGTCGAGACAAGCAATGCCGTTTTCAGTCCTCAGACACAACCAAACAATTTACAGGGACTTGTCAATGGGGCTAGTCGGATAAACAATTTTCAGCATCAAAAGCCAGCTCAAATGCAAATTGACTTTACTGGAGCATCATCAAGCACTATAATTTCCAGACCTCTAAGTGCCGAGCCTGAGCATTCAGATGTCGAGGCTTCTTGCAGAGAAGACCCTGTAGTTGTAGCTGATGAAAAGAGGCCTCGGAAGCGTGGTCGGAAACCCGCGAATGGAAGAGAAGAGCCCCTCAATCACGTCGAGGCAGAGAGGCAGCGAAGAGAAAAGCTGAATCAGCGGTTTTATGCACTGAGAGCTGTTGTACCCAACATTTCCAAAATGGACAAAGCTTCCCTCTTGGGAGATGCCATTGCTTACATAACTGAGCTGCAAAAGAAGCTTAGGGACCTGGAATCAGAAGGGGAAAAACTAGGCAGCACCTCAAGAGATGCATTGGGTTTGGAGACTACTAATGGAAGTTCCTCTGTTGAAAATCAAGTGCCTGAAATTGACATCGAAGCTGCCCGTGATGAAGTTATTGTGAAGGTGAGCTGCCCGTTGGATGCTCATCCCGTATCAGGAGTCATCCAGGCATTCAAAGA
Source organism: Vinca minor (assembly GCA_026122235.1). Lineage (NCBI taxonomy): Eukaryota > Viridiplantae > Streptophyta > Magnoliopsida > Gentianales > Apocynaceae > Vinca > Vinca minor. The sequence continues at coordinate 5,608,376 of JAOCZM010000028.1, read as the reverse complement.
AGCTCAAGTGAACGTCTTGGAGTCGAAACTGGCCACAGGTAACGACACAGTGTTTCACACATTTGTTGTGAAGTCTCAAGGATCAGACCAGTTGACAAAGGAAAAGTTGATAGCTTCCCTTTCCCGCAATCGGGAGTCAACCTCCTTACAATCGTATGATCATTCGGTAATAACTCCAATATAATTGACATAGTCACTAGGCATAAAATGTACCGCCAAGTGCAACCCTTTTATGATTAAGCTTCTGCGGAATTTTTTGGTATACAGTAGTTGAAGTTGGGATTATGAAAATAGCAGTTTTTGCATGTTTTTGTTCATAGTATACATATTCTGGCATAAAAGAAGTGTTTTTGGAAGATGAATGATGCTGTAGAAACTTGCAAGTTCAGTGACGTTGGTCGCTAATTAGTTTTAGATTTATATTTCCTTAATTCTTTTCTGATAATTTTCTTTCTGCTCATCTTTTATGTAAAAGTGGTTTTGGTTGGATCATTTCTGGTTTTGTTCTCTGAAGTGCTTAACTTGAGAGAGAATGTTCAAATTCCTTTAGAGAAAAGGTAAACTGCTGTTTAATATCATTATGGAAAGGTAGGTTAGGTTGTTCATAACTTCAGGTAGAGACTAAGCATATGATTTACTGTTTATAAGCTGATTGATGAATTCTCCGTTGTAGCTGGCACGTTTAAGGTCAAGTTGAATAGTGTTTGGTTTTGAAACACAAACGTCTCTGGTTATTGTAGTTTTGAGTTTTCAAGATGTGGGTCCCCTTGAAATTCTTGAAATTTTGTGTTACGTTCTGAGATGGAACAGGAATAGTAGCTAACTTGACTTTTAGGGAAATACAGAGAAATGAAACATGAATGGAATGGAACCTTTTCTTTTTGTTTCATTTGCTTAACAAAAAACTTTCAAACATGTGATGTGATGTGATCAAAATGCAGCAGACCATATGACCAATTTGCTTTTTTGCCTTTATATATCTTTGACATTGATGCCCATAATTCTGGCTCCATCTTCCTTGGACATTTTCTTTTCAAGTTGTTGTTATGTGTTTACTTAAAGGACTTTAGATCTTTTAATGCATCAAAATGAAACCAAAAAGGGTGCAATACAATTTACGATTGGTGACTTGGGTCCCCAAATAATTTTTATTTTTTTTATTTTAGATACTAACAATTTGCGTGTTTGTATCTTGGGTCCTTCTATTCAAAAAACCGCTAGTCAACATTTAAAAAAATATTAGGAGTATTTTGGGTAATTCATATACTAATCCATTTTCCTCAAACCCTCTTCTTCCCCCTCCCTTTCTTCTTCAACCTTGTATTTCTTTCTTCCCCCCCTCCCATCCTTTTCTTTTTTTTCCCCTCTTCTTCTTCTAATTGAAGTAATAAAACAGGAAAAATATAGTTGAGACAGAAAATTAAATGAGATTAAGATCAAATTACAAAACAATTCTGAAACTGCTTCGTAATTTAAGTCCATAAAATTTCCTAGCTCCATAAACCAAAACAGTTTTCACCATTAATGGAGGCAGAAACAGAAAGCCTCTCCACCCTTACCCTTATAAGATGATGAGTTTCATATTTATCAATCAAAATTTAATCAATTAGGTAATAAATTGATTTTGAAAAATGATTGTTTTTTAGTTCTTTTCTTCTTCTTTGCAGGCTAGAGATACAAAATCCCATGAAATATCTTTGTTTATTCCAATCTACTTTTATGGATCAAGACATGGAGGACTTCTTCTTTTCCATTTTTCGTTCTTTTCTTTTATTTTCTTTGGTTTTCCAGGGAGAAGAGCTAAGAAAATGGGTCGGATGGGTTGGGAGAAAATGGGTTTGGGTATGGTTTAGGGTGGGTAGTATAGGAAATACCAAAAAATACCTTTTGATAATATTTTTTTCTCTCTCTCTCTAGCTTGTGTAAGCATATGATCTACAAAGCTTTCCAATTAGCATGTCAAGAGAACCTCCCAAACCAATAGCTAAAGTTTAGAGTCTAAAATACCTGAAATACTTTTTTTACTCCTTAATAAACATTCATAATTTGTGCACGTGAATATTTTGGTCGAAAAATATCGTAGAAGTGGTGATTCTACTCCAGTTTGCAAGTAAAAAAAAACATATAGAATGAAAATCATATTAATTGGACATAAATATAGTTAGAGGTTTAAGAAACATCAAAATAACGTGCTAAAACTACGTGTTTAGAGGGTAATTGGCTAGCACATTATAGGGGAAATGCTGGTCAAACATGGATTTGGTTAATTGATTATTAACATTAGAAGCAATTATTCATTTATTTATTTCTTCACGTTGTTCATCTCTCAGATCAGACCTCCAGATTCCTATTATAGTAAGACGGCACATCATCATCATGAAATGATATTATTACTTCAATTGGCACCTGGAGCAATCTGAATTCAATGCAGAGCATATATATCTTGCACATGGAGTACACTTGTTCGGCCCTTGAATTTTTTTTTTTTTAATTATCTAAAGATGAAGAACACATATTCTTCCTATATAGTTTTTTTTTGTTGTTGCTAAATTTCCTATGTAGTTATATATTGCACGTGCATAACAAGTGTTCATGGGAAAAAATCTCAAATGTTGATCCACTCATCCGACAGTTGAGAAGTGTTTTTCGTATGCGCAGACAGAACATCCAAAATATCATAGAGCTCCCAATTCTCATACACACTTTCTTCATGTAGAACTTTAGAAGAACGACTTTGATTTTTGAAAATTGTGGCAAAAAGGTGTTCAAATGCAGATCTTACATATAAGTTGGAAAAAGAAAATACCCCTACATTAGTTCAAGGGGCTTAGCTTTCCATATTTACATGCAGGGATTCAGATTTTTTCCCCAAAATATTATTGAAGCAGGGAAGTGTCGAACCCGGACCTATTGTTCCGAGTTGAAAACGCTACGGACAACTATACTAGCTTTCCTTGACCTAATACGATCCTTTCCTAAGAATCTGCAATAAGGCAGTTGCTTAGTGATCTCAAAAGAACAAAGAAAATACCTTTCTGGAAGAGAATTACCTCTCTGGAAAAGTTTTTGTAGGTACCACCATTAGCTGTCTGCAGTTCTTCGCGTTCTATTAGTCTGGAGGTCTCTTGGCTCTCGGTGCCATGTCCGTGCCCTTTCAGGCGCTCTCTCAGAAGTATCAAGCTTTCTATCGGGACAATGTTTCGAGATATGCCCTTCCTTCCGGCAGTTGTAGCATACTAGTTTCTTGCCCTCTTTCCTCTTCAGTTCGGAGGTATCTTTTGGCTTTACATCAGCCACATGACCATTTTCAGAAGCATCGTCTTTCTTGCTTTTGTCCCTTTTATCCCGAGACTCTTCTTCGGCTTTCAAAAGATGTAATAACATATTGAGAGGTAAGAACTCATGGTACATCAATTTTGCGCGATATTCCTTCCAAGAAGGTGGGAGCTTAGATATGATCACACTAACATGCAAGTTTTCATCAATCCAGATACCTGAAGATGTGATGGAGTTTGCAATGTAATTGAGTTCTTGAACCTGCTCAAGAACAGAAACACCATCAACCATCTGAAATTGGATATACTTGTTAACCTCAGACCTTACTGTTCCAAAATCTTCAGAATACACTGATTTAAGTTCTTCCCAGAGCTCCTTTGCCCGGTAACTCTTCTTTGAGTATTCATCAAAAAGATTATCAGAGAGAGAGTTCAAAATGCTGTGCCGGCATATATACTCATCATCAGCCCATTTCTTAGCAGCAATTTTGGCTTGGGTAATTTCTTCAAAGCTTGCACCTTCTATGGGAATGCTAGGACATGGATCCGTGAGCACATAGCCAACCTTTAATTGCTTCAGGAAAAATTCCATCTGATGCATCCAGCAATGGTAATTTTTCCCGTTAAGACGAGCGGTCATGATGGGAACAAGGCTCTGAGGAGGGTTGGCAAGTTGATTATGCAGTAGATGCCCTTGAGGAACTGAAGCAGATGGTGAAGCACAATTAGCTGCTTGTGGTTCGTTTCTCTCAACAGCAATGTGATGTAAACTTTGGGGTTCAAGATCACTGACAGAATTTGGTATATATGTCTCCATCTGGGTTTGATCAATTGCTGCCGAACCTTGAAGAGCAACATCATCCACTGAACTCGGCATATTTTCCTCAGACACCTTTTGAGCTGCTACTGACCTACAATTCATCAATCGAACAGTTTAAACCCTATGTGCTTCTCATTACATATATGTGTTAATGTGTTTACAAAACCCAACCATGATCTCAGATTGAACCATAAGCATTGTGATGAGCCTATATTTTACCATTATTCTGTATGATTTTCATATTTGTTTTGAGCTTAATTGAGATAAAATAATATATTAAATTAGTCGTTATGAGTGAATATGCCTAAAAATGTTCTTATGAATTTTATTCACTAATTTTATAATATTTGATACAGGTTAAGGGCATTTTGAACATTACAGGAAAAGAAGAATTATATTTGGCATGTGCTAAAACATCACCGAATCCAACTTGAATTAGAAGATTGAAGGTGTGCAAATTTGTTACTTGACAAAAGTTGAATTCGAATAGGAAATTGGTAATTGCCAAAGAGATAGACAAAAAGTGCTGCAAAGGAAACACCAATAGCGAGCAAGGAAAGAATACGGAGAAAGGGAAGTGATATATACTTAGACTACAATAAGGAAAAGAAGAAAAAAGAATTATAATCCTACAAGGATTCGGAACAGAAGACTTTTGCATGCCTATATAAAGGGGAGTAATACATACAAAGAAGGCATCCCCTGTACATACCATAAAATCCTTGTATATACCATTCATTCAATAGTGCTGGAACAGAGAGCTCATCTAGGCCATCTCGGCCAATCCGAGGAACAGAGTGAAGGAGCCAAGTTTGGAGCTCGGGATCGCTTCGTCATCAGGCTACTTCTTTCATTATTATTTTTATTTATGTTTAGTTTTAGCTAATTTTGTTGAGACTAAGACCTTCTTTGAAGGTCGAAACTTTTATGGATTTATTTGATTTCTATTAATTAATGTAATCTCGACAATATGGTTAATTGTTATTATTTATTCTTAATGCTTGCAATTTTCTGATCAACTATTGCATGAATCTAAATTATTTGTAGAGGCTGAGAAGTTCTATATTTAATTGGATCACGGATAATAACAACATGACGTAAAATTGACTAGAGATAGATTCGATTTCCTTGTGTGGTTTCTAGCGAGTAGGAAACAAAAGCTAGGGAAAGTCCACGGAGTTTTATGCGGTTTTAGGTCTTAAAACAGGGACGATTACAGGGGGGGCGGGAGGGGGCCGGCGCCCCCCCGAGATTTTTAAAAATACTACTATTTATCGAAATTTTATGTGTATTTTGGAAAATTTTGGAAAATTGTATCAATTTCGCCCCCCCAAAATTTTTTTTTTGCCTTTTTTATCGCCCCCCTAAGAATTTTGGATTTTTTTTACCAGTTTTGCCCCCCCAACATCAAATTCCTGGCTTCGTCCCTGTCTTAAAATCACGTAGAGATACGACTGATTTATTCTCTAAGGCTAGGAGCTTTTCGCCAAGAGATTGGGTCTAGCTTATATTCGGAAATTTCTAACATTAACCTAGTTGAGACTTAAATGAAGGGATTATTTATTTTTCATAAAAGGAGTAGACTGGATTAGAGGTGTCTTAGTCCATTTGTTACATTTATTTTCTCTCTTTTAAATGCATCTTTAATTTATTTCAATTGTTATTTATTCTTAGCTTTACTTAATTAAATTCATCCTTATTTTGGTTTAAGTTAGGTTATAAGTAAGATAATTTTCCAGTTAGATAAACAATCTTCGTTGGGAACGATCTTGTACTTACTACTTTATTACTTGTTGATATTTGTGCACTTGCAAATTTCGCATCACATTGTTTGATAGAACCGAATGAAGGGGGGTGAAAACAAAATACTGATCTCCATCACAGTAAATTATTCACACTTCAAATCCTACACAAACAATGTTGTGGATTGAATAATTATACTCACGAGCACAAAAGGAATACAGAAATACCTTATCTTTGATTGCATCTGTGCAATAGCTTCCTCTATGGCCGAGAAGTTATTCCTAAAGCATGACCACTGTCTACCCGTCAATGTAATTCCTGGTTCAGAGTAAATTATTTAGAAAGTGAGTGCTTCAAAGAAATACCATAAAAGCAAATCAACACAAAGATTACGGCAGCCAGTGTACAAGTCACTTTTAAAGATGATCATTTCTAATGACGAGTAAGAAGAGAATTAGGCACCACAGAGATCCATGCAAACGTACTGCAGAAATGAAAATTATACAAAGGCCTTCAACGGCGAAAAGAGATGTTGAAAATGATACTGAAACCATGTATGGCATCTTGCATTAAGGTGTTGGTGGCGCGGGAAAGCCTTGTTCGGGATGTGTCAAGATGTATCGATAACTTATGGTTGCATATAACTTATTAGTTAAAGTCTCGCATAGGAAGAAAAACCATGAGACATCAGCACAAAGATTTTTATGGACTAATGGACGTCAGTATATGCTCATTCATGCACACGTCACAAGTCTCGTTGACAACTAAAGAGCTAAAAAAAAAAGGCTGTCACTGATGAACTACGAAATTTATAACCTCTAATGTGTTCCTAAGATTGCAATGTCAACTAAAACAACGTAGTCTCATATCCACATAATTTACTCGAATTCAATTGCAAGGGTTGCCCCTAAGTTGAAGGACTTTATTAAGACCTAAACTCATCAAGTTTAGCAGACAGACAGAAAGGCGCATTCTTTATTGAAATCAAAATCATATGCAAACTGCAATCATAAATCCTATTAGAAACTTAGATTGCTGAAGTACAATATAGTTGAATGCCTAGACAAGTGTGAAGAAGAAACGGCTTTTTTAATACCTCTACCAGAAGGAAATTGCTTTCCATCCTTTTGGTAGTAATCTCGAATTGAAACCAAGGTCTGCCCTTTTCTGAAACCATGAATTGCCAAATTTCTCTTGTCTGATAGCTACAAATACAAAGAAGATGATATTCTTTAGGTTTAGGAGGGGAAAACACAAATGGAGAGTGGAGAACAACAAAGTTACAAAAGTAAACAAATAAGAAGACATGAGACAAAAAAGAATATGTTTCAACAGAAAATTCAATACTACCTCTATTCCATAATATAAGTAGTTTAGGATGTGTAGCTAAAGTTAAGGTATACCACTAATTCTCTACTGTCTAAGAGAGTAATAGTGAACTTTGATTAGAAAAATACTTTATTGTTTGCTTTCTTAATTTTCGCTACGTGTCCTAAACAAGTTAATAATGGAGGGAGTACCTAAGTTTCAAGTACTAACCTTACAAACAACTCTCCCACTATTCTCGGTGGCTTCTGCTACAGCTACCTTCTCGTTCCCGACGACATCATCCGGCGTAGGTGCTGCTGTTGTGGAGAGCAGAAAGGACTCGAGAATTTCTCTGACGCAGATTTTGGAAGCGAGGTCGGAGAGGTCGATGGAAAGCTGCTGAGATGCGGCGGTTCGGACACTGTACTCGGTGGCTGTATCCAAGTCGGAGTTTTTAAGGATTTCCATTACTGATTCCTCGATTCTCCTGCGTTTGCTGCTGGAGATTTCTTCTTCCATGATTTGATTTCTAGGAGGAAAAAAAGGGAAAGATATTGAAAAGAAAAGAAGAGAAGATTTGGGGAATTTAGGGATTTGGTTCGAGGAGAAGTAAAAGTAATTGACCCGAAAAAGGAGGGAAATTCAAAAGGAAAAAGAAAAAAGGTTCCACCGAGAATTGAACTCGGGTTACTGGATTCAGAGTCCAATGTCCTAACCGCTAGACCATGGAACCACATGTTTGGGGTGCTGCAATTAAGCTTTAAATTTGACTAGATTTCACTTTTGGGTTGAAAAGTTCTGCCACGTGGATTGAAAGAGTGAATTATGTGTGAGAGAAAATGCGGAAGGAGAAAAACGTATACGGGGTATGGGATGAAAGTAGTAGACACTCCGGAGGATACAAACTGTAGTTAAACATACCATCAAATTTTATGTAACATTATCTATGACATTTTTAATTATAATTTTGTTTACAATTGACGTTTATTTATTCATTACTAAGATGTATCCATTCTAATTTAAATTATATGAATTAAAATTTTATAATTAAAATATCGCAGTAAATATCACATGAAATATTACAGTGAATCCAAACCAATACACAAATGTATAAATTTGAAGTTTGGAGTATATTAAAAACTTCCACCATAAGCTCTTATTAATAGTGCTAGCTCCTTTTGAAGTGCCCATTTTGCTCGGCTTTACATATTCTTGCCTTGTGCCTTTTATACTTATTCCTAAATACGAAATTGAATGTCATATTTTCTAAATTAAAATTAAATTTTTTATTTGGTTTAAAAAAATTATAATCCAAACCGAATATATATATTAAAGATTTTTTTTTGCAATAAAACATATTTAACTTCTTATTTATACCCATGACAAACATGCTCTTCCAGTGCTAAAGGAATATATTAAAGAATCATCAGTTGATATGTGATTTTAGATTCACCTAAAGTTTTTGTTTTATTTTGAACTAATAATTGTGTAATTTTGTATTTTTTGCAGTAATTTGTTTGAAGTTCAAAAATTAAGATAAAAGAATTTATGTTTCATTAATTCGTTCTTTTGTTGTGTTTAACTTGTGAAAACAATATACATTTTTCTTTATATTTTAAGGAGTAAAGTAATTATATAAAGAATTTTTTGTTTTATTTTTACTTTATAATCAAAATATTTTGTATCTTACAAAACCGAACAACCAAACCAAATCGATACAAACTGAATGTATCGATTTGAGATTTTGAATGGTTTGGATTGGTTTCAAAATTTTCAAACAAAATATTTCGACTTAGTTTGAAAAATGGGTAAAACGAACCATGAACACCCCTAATTCTGCTGGAAAATGAAGACAAGAAAACCTTAATTATCATTTGCTCAATTATTATTGTCTTTTTAAAGTAATGAAAATTTCTAAATCTCAGAGTTAACAAAATTTGGTTAATCAAAATTTAACCAAATTTTAATCATGTGGGAAAGGGATTCGATATCGCAATATACAAATCGAATGTCACATCATATTTTCAGCTATTTTGATGTGTGTTAACTTATATTGGTAGAGCTTGTATTTGTACATAATTGAAGCAATCTTATTCTTTAAATTAATTGGATGATTGAAAAATAAATGAGTGAATAGATAGACGAACACACGACCTATTGTTACAAGTAAGATATTTTATTAATTAAAATATAATTTTTTTAGAAAAATAAGATTACTAATTTTATTTAAGACAGTAATATTAATATTTTAACTAACAAATTATATTTTTTTTTTGTTTTTTTAATTTTCGTACAATTTAGTAAACAACTTATATTATGAAATGAATGTAGTACTACTATTTGTCTGTCGGTAAACATCAGCAGCATTGGAAGTTGTCTGAAATACCTTGGCACTTGTAAGTGGATTTAGCTTTACATGAGTTTAGCTTGTATTTATGTTCTTCGAGTTGTGTAAAATTGAAGATTTTTGTAAAAAAATATTTTTGTCTCATATATTAAGAGTTTGAAATCGTTTTCAAATTAAAAATCAAGTCACACCCAATCTAATTACATCAGATGATGTCACTTGCGTTACTATAGTCAAGGTAGTAGCATTTTGAGATTGTAACGGTTGGTAGATGATTAATCCAGCTACTATGTACGTTTTACTGTTTTGGGTATCAATTATGTTTTGGTTAATTATATTACTTTAATATTTACGTGTAATTGAAAATAAATCGTTATTACTTTTTGTGGTGATTTCTGAACAAATTAGACATGTAAACAATAATCTATAGGAAGAAATAGAAGTTAGTGTGTCAAAATATCCGTGAGTAAAAAAACCGTCTCTGTATTGTTCAAGGTTCAAACATTAGCAAACAAAGACTTTGAACGAGGTGAGATTAATGTGTAATTCCATTTTTTCCTGAATTATTATTTACACGTATCTAATTTGGCCAAAAATCACTACAAAATGTGATAGCAATTTATTTTCAACCACATTTAAATATTAGGGTAATATAATTATAAAAATAGTTGATTATCCAAAAAAGCAAATCTTAAATAATTTAATAACCTAAATAGCTATTTACACTTTTTCCTCCGAGTAATTTTGTTCCTAAGCACAACAGGTTGTCAAAAGTTATATTTGGGCTCGGTGCTTCTAATCTTTTGGGCTGATCCAAGAGACACATCAAGTTCCTGGCATGGGCTATCTTAATAATAAATTAATATTATTATTAACAAATGTCACTGTTCAGTGTTACATTTTCTGTCACAGTAATAATAAATTAATATTTTTTAATTAAAAAAATTATAACTTAAAAGAAATTATGGAACAGTAAACGTGACAATCGTTTATTTGTGGGATAGAGAACATGATACATAATGGGGACATGATTTTTGCCTATCTTTAGGATGACTACGTGTTTCACATTTTCTTAGCTACATCCATAATTCCAATGAAATAATTGTGTTCTAATTCAAGTTTTGATGAAATAATTAGAGTTCTAGACTCCAATTCAGTAAAAATAAATAAATAGGAGAACTATTATCTTGATTGTCTATTCTACTGATTTGAGTTACAACCTACAAATACAGTAATCAGAAGAGGTGCATATTCTCATGCAATCTCAAGCGTTGATAAAGAGATGCCTCCTGAGTCGAGTTGTGGTTAGTACTCGATGGAGCCGACTCCTGAGGTTGTGGAAGGGTTAGCAAGACGGGCTATGAAGAATGTTCAAGAGAGATAGAGATAGAGACTCGTTCTACACAAAACAACGATACCCAGGGTCCCCACACTCCGATCTAACAGAGTAGTTGGATAAATAATATTCCCTCAATTCCTTAATATAGGTCGTTTAAGACACTTTGAAAAAAATTAAGGAAGTCAAACAATAATATTTCCACCACAATTCCAATAATACCCCTTCCATCCTTCTTCTCTTTCACTTTTCCAATAAAAAATATGTTGAGGGTATAATTGGAATAAATTATTAACACCTAATAAAAGATATGTAAATGACAATTAATTTGGATACATATGTATCTTCTAAAGCGACAATTAAATAGAAATGGAGAGAGTACAAGAGAATGATAATTGTCGCATATTTGTAAAAAAATTTGTTAGTCTAGATACCGAATTTGTATGCGAAGGAAGAGGGTGGATGGCTTAGCATTTGTCCGTAATTAAGGCTTAATCCTCCAATCCCAGTGATGAAAGATGCTCTGATGAATCTGAATATTGGCCCTTTATGTTGCTGCTATTTTAATTTGAAGTAACTTTTAAACTAAGCTATCTTTTGTTCCACTTTGTCATTTCCATAATTTTCCAACTACAATTATAAATTATCATTTCCAATTTGTATTATATGATTACATATATTCTAAACTAATCATCACCCCTCCATTCTTTGAGTTATTTAATTATGTCATTCGGATTTTTTTTATAGTTTTTATCACTTCGGGTTCTCTATAACACTTTTTGATAACATTTCTATAATACTTTAAATGTGAAAATTATAATACTTTAATCGTGAAAATTCTTATTCAGATACTCTAAATTATAAATTATATAAGTTTTAAATTATGGAAGGTTTTTCGTCATTTAAGGACATAAATGATTTGTCTTCTCATACTTTTTTTTATTCTACGGGGTAAGGGTAATTTCTCTCAATTAGAGATCCATTTTTATCTAATACATAAAAACCACAATTATTGTATATTTATAAAAATATTTGTTAAGTCAATCAAAATATCTTCCAAATTCTGATCAAGTAGTCAACATCTTTATAAGGGAGAGTATTTGGACAAGGATTGTGAAAGAACCTAGTAACAGAAAACAATATAATTCCAAACTTTTCACATGTCATTGTGATTTTGGTAGTTTAATTAATTAAAGGAGTGTTCTGGTTAACAATGTGTATCAAGTCGATAAAGATCTATCATCAATGGGCTACATAGTTAGATTAAAAATATGCTATCATTTATGCATAAACTTTGTAATAATTTTGCAGATGTTTTGGCTAAATATGCAATAAGGACTAGAATCTCAATTCAATGGTTTGAAGACCCGGCGAGTTTTTTCATACCACTTGTAACTTTGGATATCAATTAATAATAGTGTTTTTGTTGTTAAAATAAAATAAAATTAAAGGAGTGAATAAAAAAAAAATCCATCAAGAAAAGGAAAGTCCCTCCCTGTCTTTCTTTCTTGTTTTTCTTTTCCTCATTCTTTATAACAGTTCTTTGATCAAAATCTTCTGACACACTTGAACAATCAATTCAGTCTCACAGATTGAGATGTAAATTTGATAGGCTCCCACTTTTATTTTGATGTTAATTTAGTGTAGGAAACCAAGTATTTGATTTTTTTTGGTGTAGAAAGATTTGAATTGTTTGATTTGTATGGAAATGGAAGAAGATAGCATTGAATGCATAACATCTTCTGATGGGATTATTGATGAAGATGAGATCAGAGCCCTTCATCATCATCCCCATAATCAGTTCTCTCCTTCTTCTTCTACGAAGAACATCACTAGCCAAAACGGTGTCGTAATTCATCCTTCTACCAGTGTTCATGAGCTTCTTGAATGCCCTGTTTGTACCAATTCTATGTACCCACCAATTCATCAGGTCTCTCTCTTTTTTATTCAATTTCTGCTTCTGGGTTTTCCTTAATACTTGGGAAAATTTCATGTGAAGTTGGGTTTTTGGACAGATTCTGACAAGTTAATTAGTGCTAGATTGATTTTTTGTTTGTAAGATTGTGGGCTGTGTAGAATAATTTCATGAAATTGATTGGTCTTTCAGTTAATTTAATGGGTTCAGGATGCTGTATTTTATCTCAAATTCTTTGACTTTTTGTTCCTGCATTATGATGCAAATAGGAGGGATTCCAGCTTGTAGAAATAAGGAATTGGTTTTTTAAGGTCCAAAGAGATGTAGCCGGCTGAGGTTTTGAGGAGCCATGATGCTCCATTGGTATCTTTTATTCATGATTTTCAGAGGCTAATTCGGATGAGAATGCTATCAATTTGCTTTAAAGAGTACTTTTGTGCATTGGAAAAAACTTTATTATGATTATTACTTGTTCACATTTGAGTCTTCGGTCCATGTCAATTTCATTTTCATTTCATAACTTGGAAACACAAGTTAATTGAGTAGTGTACACGGGCCAAATAGTGAATTTGAGGCTAATGATAATGGTTTGGGAATTTTCTTGTCTACTGAGTGAGTGATTCTTCAAAAAGCTGTTTGATCCGTTATTATGTAACAGTCCAGACAATGAATATGATACTAAAATGTCTAGGTTCATCACCTCGAGTGATTTATATTATGTATATGGGCATTTGTTTATTATACTCACGGTTTTATCACACTGAATCCAAATAATGATTTTGCTGGGAGAAATGAATCAATGGCAATACATTATCGATGTTTGTAAGTTAATTAGATGGATAATTGTCTCCAACGTTAGTAATTGCTGGCATAGCTCTTGATCTTTACAAAATATAATATGCACTGTGGTCTCCCAAGAAAGTTGGGACTCCTTCCCGATGAAGGGAAAGGAAGATATCTTTAAATAGTTCAAACCTTGTTAATAGATAAAAAAAACTGTATTTAAACACTTGTAGCATATTTCTTAATCAAAGTCTAAGTATTAATTTGCCTGCCTAGTGTTTCCCTAATATGAGCATATTGGTCAGATTAAGTTATATGATATCCAGCCTGTGCTTTAATCTTTGTTTATTAGTTGTTTTCTGTTCCGTAAATAAAGAAGTCTAAGTAAAAAGAATGAAATAGAAACCCGCACCGAGTGCTATGCAGGATAAAGTCTGCCTGAGCTTTAATCTTTGTTTGTTAGTTATCCTTAAGGTTCTCTTTATCAATTTCAGGATGAAGTCTGCTTTATCTTTTCTCTTGTTTGGAAGTGCAGGATGAATTCTTATGTTATCTCATGTTAACCCAAACACATCCGTGATAACGTCATAGGTTCCTAGTCCCCCCGCCCTGAAGAGGGAACGAGAAAGAGAAGAACCGGAAGGAATTACTCATTGACTTTTAGTTTAGAATAGAGGTGGTTTGTGCTAGTTATATGGAACATATGAACTTTTCTATCATGGAGTTCATTTCTTTTGACTGTGACTTATTTTTTTCCTCCTTAAAGCTCTAAAGAAAAAAAAAAGAGTAAAAATGAACTAGATGGGAGAGAGAGATGCCCTAGGAGGAACTTTTTTATTGTATACCGTCTTCAATCTTCTCTATCTGAAACATCAGCCCTTGAGTTTTCTATCTTCAATGTTCTCTATCTGAATATCAGCTACTAAATTTTCTTTGGTTGTCATTATCAGCTCATCCGCTTGCAGTTCCAACTCTCCAATGACTACATACTTGAGCTCCACAGCTATGCATTGTTGTTTATGTGTATATATATATATATATAATAAGTACTTTCTGTGATTTCTATATTATGATGTTGAGTTCCAGAGATAGGCATATCTCCCTTGAAATTTGTGATGGACACTAGAACAAAAACCTCTTTGCTAGTACAAGGGATGGAGGAGGCTTGAATGTTAAAAATCTATCCCAAACTTGTTCCACCTACTACAACACTTGATGGGTGTTCTGGCCATTGCTTTGCATGGGTTCAATGAATCATGGAAGGTTATATAACCAGTTTTATCGTCGACCACCTTTCAGTTTTCGTTTTTTATGGTGTTGTCTTCTTCTTACTGCAGTGTCACAATGGACATACTCTTTGTTCCACCTGTAAAGCAAGGGTACATAACCGCTGTCCAACTTGTAGACAAGAGCTTGGTGATATAAGATGTTTAGCATTAGAAAAGGTTGCTGAATCACTCGAACTTCCCTGCAAGTACTGTTCCCTTGGATGCCCAGAGATTTTCCCTTATTACAGTAAGCTGAAACACGAGGCCATTTGTAATTTTAGACCCTACAATTGTCCATATGCTGGTTCGGAGTGCTCTGTTGTGGGGGATATTCCTTATCTAGTTACTCATTTGCGAGATGATCACAAGGTGGACATGCACTCTGGATGCACCTTTAATCACCGTTATGTCAAATCTAATCCTCGTGAAGTAGAAAATGCTACATGGATGCTAACAGTAAGTATTTTTCTTATTAAGTCTTTAACATTTCTTTAAAATGAAACATAGAAACATATAGGATCGATGAGTTTTTGCATTTATTGGTTACCAGGAATAAGGATAATTTGAGTCGTTCAAGTTTCTCTTATAGTGGTTAGAGCCCAGTTCTAGATGGTGTCTATTGTGTTTTCGAGATGAGTCATTTATTTCAAATGCTTTGCTGTTAGCTCATGATTCTCCGTCTTTCCTTTGTTGTTAGCTCATGCTTTTCCGTCTTTCTTTAACGAACACAAATTTGATCTTCAAGTCATTTAAAAAACCAAGCGGATAAAATTCCTTGTGGTTTGAGTTTCGTCATATATGCTGGAGAACTGTTAAATCCACTTTTAGCTGCTGTGATGGTGCAGATTCCCGACCTTCAATTACCTAGTTTATGTCTGCCTAATTTTCCCCGTCCCCCCTCCTTCCTCCCCCTGGGCACCCCAATTCCCCTCATCCAACTATAAGCGGCTCTTTAGGCTTTTTTTATATAGAGAACTTCGGAAAGGAATGCACTTGTTCATACTCATTTGACATGAATGAATGATGAAAATGGTTGGTTACATTTGCTTTATCTTCAGGTCTTCAATTGTTTTGGTCACTATTTCTGTCTCCATTTCGAAGCTTTTCAACTGGGCATGGCTCCTGTTTACATGGCATTTCTTCGATTCATGGGAGATGAAATGGAATCCCGGAACTTCAGCTACAGCTTGGAGGTTGGAGGAAATGGCCGGAAACTCATCTGGGAGGGTACTCCAAGAAGCATAAGGGATAGTCACAGGAAAGTTAGAGACAGCCACGATGGTCTCATCATACAGCGTAACATGGCTCTTTTCTTCTCTGGGGGTGAGCGGAAAGAGCTCAAACTTCGCGTTACTGGACGAATATGGAAGGAGCAGCAGAACCCTGATAACGGAGCATCCATACCTAATCTCTGTAGTTAAAAGCTGGAGAGTTCACGATTCTATCATCTCTGTTTTGCTTAATTTTCAGCTAATGTATTTTAATGTCTTGTGATGTTGAAATACTCCGTTGAAATATGTATATCAAGTCGATGAATTTCAGCTATCTTTTTATAAAAATGCTGTTTTCTTAAGGAACTAAAGAAAATACACTGTCCATAGACCAGAGACCGTTTATCTCATCGACCATAGCCGGTTTACCTTGAAAACTTCGACTTCTCTTGCCTACATTGTCCGTAGACCAGAGACCGTTTATCCCATTGACCATAGGCGGTTTACCTTGAAAGCTTAAATTATTGGATACAACTTCTTTTGTCTACATTGTTTCATTGATAAAAGGTAAAAGCGCTAAACTATTCTTTTTGATTGGTTTTTGACACTCAACTAAAAAGGGTCAAGTTTTACCCCCTAAACTATATCGCTTTTTGATTTTTGACCTTCCATCCATATTCTCCGTTACATCATAACGGAAGTCCAAAAAATGGGGGTATTTTGGGAAAATTATATCATTCATAATAAATAGAATTAAATTTAAGAGAAAAAGGGCATTTTAAGATTTTTTTTTAGAGGTTGGAATTTACAGTTGGTGGTTGGAGAAGAGGAGTGGTACTCGATTTCTTCTATCACTGTTTTTACCGGCAACTTCTTCTTTCTCGTCAGAATAATAGGTTTTTTTTTTATTATAAAAAACAAAAAATTTAGGATCTTATACAGATTGCCCAAAAATGCCCCCATTTTTTGGACTTCCGTTATGATGTAACGGAGAATATGGATGGAAGGTCAAAAATCAAAATAGTTTAGGGGGTAAAACTTGACCCTTTTTAGTTGAGGGTCAAAAACCAAAAAATATAATAGTTTAATGGGCGTGAGCGCTTTTTACCCATGATAAAAAAACTCTTTACATTAGAAATCGGTTGATGAGTACGACCCCACATATATTGACACTATGCAACTGACTTCTCTTACCTACATTGTTGAATCAACCATATACTAAACACTACTCCTCAATTCCCATTTAATTGTCGTTTAAGAGATATATATGTATTCAGACCTACATTGTTGAATCAACCATATACTAAACACTACTCCTCAATTCCCATTTAATTGTCGTTTAAGAAATATATATGTATTCAAATTAATTATCGTTTAAGGATCTTTAATTAGTTGTCAACAATTTATTTCAATTATACCCTCGACATTTCTTTTATTTGCAGCTCTCTGCTATCCCTATTTTTTTTTATGCTATAAAAGTAAGAGAGAGAGGGGTAATATTGAAACTTTTGGTAAAAATGACAAGTTTTTTAATTTTTTAAAATTGTCTAAAGAGTTTTATATTTAGAAATGGAGGGAGTATGCAACATTGGGCTCTTCCAACGGCTAGCTATGCGACGACATTGGGCTCTTCCAACGGCTAGACTCTAGTTCTAGCTAAGCCGTATATGAAGACGTTTTCTAACCAGGGAATTATTATATTGTTATGACTTATGAAATCAAATGGACATCTTTTGTCTTCTTATTTTTCTGGTAGAAAAATCGACATTAATCATCTTATCCTGTCAACATAAATACAAAGTACAAACACAAATAAATCTTTCTTCGGGTGTGCTTGGATAAGGTTTGGCTTGTTTGGTTTGGTTTGGTTTGGTTTGGTTTGGTCTCACTTTTTGAGAGAAATGTCCAAAATTTGACCACTTAAAATAGGCGGGAAACATTCAAATTCAAATTTTTTTCTTCAAATAATCGTTCAATTCCAAATTTTTGACTTTCTATAATTGTTTGGGAGATGTTAAATTCCAAATTTTTGAGCAAAAATTTGGATTTGGACGATTATTTCAAAAAAATTTGAATTTGAATGCTTTCCCGCCTATTTTAAGTGATCAAATTTTGTGATATTTCCAAAAAAGTGAGACCAAACCTAGCTCAAACCTTCTCCAAGCACACCCTTCATTCTTATTCTTTTGTAACATTTCAAATTTTGTGTTTAAATTAAAGAAAACTTTTGAAATTAAATAACAGCTTCTACACAAAAATAAATAAGAAAATGTTTTTATTTCAATTTTGTTACAAACTAGGCAAAAATCTGAAAAATGTCTCGTCACCCACTCCCACTATGCATCACCCTCCTAGACGACGTCGTACTCAAGCTACTACCCCCGCTATTATTCTCAACGTAAGTAGCTGACGACATCTCCATCTGGCAAACCCTCACCGCCCCGAACAGATTTTCCGGCAACTCCTCCTCCGCCTGCGACTCCACCAAAAACCCCATATCTATAGTCACCGCCGTAACGTACCCTAAAGCCAGATGCAAAATTGCACTAGCTATGGCGGAGCTTCCAATATCAACGTCAATTTCCAAGTAATTCTCGCCTACATAGTAATTACATTTCAAAGCCTTACCTAATATACAGGCGGCGTAATTCCCCACCGCCGCCTTCACAATCCACGGGCCTTTTACGATCCGATTCGTGATCTTGAACCGGCTGTTCCGGAACTCATCGTCCCCGTGAACGAATCGATAGAGTAGCGAATCTGGTCGGAGTCCGCCTTCTTCGGCTTTAGTAGCAAAATAAAACACGGCGGAGTGTGATTCTCGGCCGGGGACTTGCAGATTCACTGCGACTATAAAAGTTTTCAAATTTTGACCTTGAGAATGAGATGATTTTAGGGCTTTCATTACCCGATTATCGGGCCGGGCCAGGACATGATCAAGCTTGGAATTGGACCGGAGCCAGTCTACTCCGGCGGGGTTGAGAAGCCAAGGACCAGATGGGACCTTCACCTTTCGCGAGAAGTAGTGGGGTCCACGAAGAGAAAATAAATCGCCCGGAGGTGAAGCCCAGCCGTTGGATCCAGTTTGAAGATCCACGTGTTTTAAAGATCCACCGTTGATGACTTCCTGTCTCCACTCTTCGATTTCGACTCCTCCGCCGTCTTTGGCTGCCGTCGTCACCACCGCCGGTGCCGAGCTACTGTGATGATGGTGGGCTTTGTGCTTTTGCTTCTTCTTCGTTGAGCACATTTCTTCCTTCCTTTTCGGGTTTTTTTCTCTCTATAAGAAGCACCAGAAAACAAGACCGGAACTAGTGGGGGCTGAAGCTTTGAAGAGTGTGCTGTGATGAGGGGAGGGATCTATATATGTGGTGCCATTATTTTTCAAAATACTGCTATGTATCAGGTTCACGTGAACTTATGATATAAAATTGTCCACATTAACACAATCATATCTTTTCTCATTATATGCTGACATGAAAAGTTTTGGATCACAAAGTCAATTAGACATGGTTCCATATCAAAATTATCCATTGACTATTGAGATGGAAGAGGTAAAATATTAGAGTGCTTACACAGAACTGTTATTTTATATGCACGTGAGAAAGCACACATTTTTACCGTTAAATGAGTTTATTTTAAAAAGAATGAACGATTGTTTTTTTATACTTGTAGATATAACACTTATTCTCAAAACGTGTGTTTGATATATATATTTTTTAGTCTTTTTTTTTTTTACGCCCGTTGAGCGATTGCCCCCGAGGGGAGGAGCGGAGAGAACCCTAGATAGGGAGATTGTAGCATGCCCCATACTTGAAGAGGGAATTTAGGCTCATAAGGAGGAGAAATTGTTTGCCCCACTTGGGGAGATATGAGAATCTCCCGTGTTCGGGTAGCCTTACCACATGGGCTACCCGATTCTCTATATATTTTTTAGTCGCATTTCAATTTGATGATTAAATATTTAAATGAATAAATAGTTATTTAAGTAAAGTAGTTATTTTATTTGTTAGATAAAAGTTAATTATAAAATTGTTAAGCTATCATATTTTAGCTAGTCATATATATTTATAATCTTTGAAAATTTATCGACGATAAGAGTATATGATTTGACTTTTGAGACATTTTAGAAGCCATTAACATCGCATATTTGTAGTAGCAATTCAACCAGCATGTTATCATGCTTATTAAATAATAAAAAAATCAGTTAAATCAAATATGGAGATATTAGTGAATATTAGTAGGAGTAAAAAATGGAAAGAAACAAAATGATGATACTATGGAGATTAGGTACAGCTAATTATGAGTAGGAAATATCGTGGCATAATAAAAAAAAAATAATTGTCTCTTTAATATTATACTATATATTTTAATTTAATACTTGAAGTTAAATGTTTATAACACACCCAATGCCAACGCTTCTGAGTTCTGAGAGGTACATTTAATTTATTTTATAGAATACTCAATTAAGTCCTTCAATTAAATATGTATTTTCCATAAAATCGAAAGAAAATAAAAGACAGTGAGTTGTTTTCTATACATATATTAAGACAGATAATGAATACATTAAGGACTTCCTCAAATAGGCATTGTAATCTATAATAGCAAAAATAGTAATCTATAATTTATTATGTCATCACATTGTAAAAATAATTTTTTTTCTCTTTCAAATGTTATGTGAATTGTGATTCGACATAAGTCTGCAATGGTAAATCAACTAGTCTATCATAAACTTTTCTTACTCAAAATTCTTTGAAAAACATTGTATTTTGTCTCTTAATATTGTATCCTTTGTCTATATGTTTCATTTATGAACTTTATTAAAATTAAGATTATTAATCGATCGTAAAAGTTGAAAAACTTGAGTACAACGGCCCAAATTCTTTATAATTAGTACACGATTTTGTTAGAATTTAACTAAAATTATGATTATTCACCGATCGCAACAATTGAAAAATCTAAGCCCGGCGGCCCAAAATCCGTAATGGTTAGTACACACTATTGTAAGAACTTGACTAAATGAGGATTAGTAATCGGTCACAAGAGTTGAAAAATTCGAGCACTGCAACTCAAAATCTATGATGGTTATAGTACACATTTTTTGTCTGAAATTGACTAAACTTGAGATTTTCAGCATGTCGCAACAATTGAAAAATTCGAACCCGACGATTCCAAATAAGTGATTGTTAATACACAATATTGCAAAATCTTGGCTAAATTTTATATTATTCACCGATCGCAAAAATTAAAAAATTAAAGTCCGAATGTCCCAAATTTGTGATGGTTAGTACACGATATTGAAACAACTTACCTAAAATCGACATTAATTAAAAAATTCAAGTCCAACTGCCCAAAATTCGTGATGGGTCAGAGATGGATAAGCTCTTTGCCTTTGTCGAAGGGTTGAAACCGTGGGTAAGGCAAGAGTTGAACAAACAGAATGTCGAGACAGTGGCGGAGAGCTTGGAGGACTATGGGATGGAACCTCAGAGAGACCGAAGAGTGGAAGACTCGAGGGGGTCTAGTGGAGGGAACTTCATCTCCCCACTTTTAGTGGAGCGGATCGTCCAGCCTACAGACAGAGCTCTAGTGGGGGAGATGCCGGCTCAACTTCAAGAGCGGGAAGCAGCGGTTACTCGTGCTTCTCGTGATACACGATATTGTCAAAACTAGATTAAAATCGAGATTATTCACCGATCATAATAGTTGAAAAATCAGAGCATGACGGCCCCAAACCTGTGATGGTTAAGACACGATTTGTATGAAATTGACTAAAATCGAGATTATTTACCGGTCGTAATAGTAAAAAAATCTGAGTCTGTCAACCTCAAATCAGTGATAGTTAGTACACGATATTGTGAGAACTAGACTAAAATCGAGATTATTCGTCGTACGCACCAATTGAATAATTCAAGCCCGACGGACTTAAATCCGCGATGGTAACATACACGATTTTGTCTAAACTTGAGATTATTCACCGGTTTGCAACAATTGAAAAATCCGAACCTAAAGACCCCAAATATGTGATGGTTAGTACACATTATTGTCAGAACTTTATTAAAATTTAGATTATTAACTATTCACAACAATTGAAAATTCGAGCCTTCGACGGCCCCAACGTCGCGATGACAAATACATGATATTGTACTAACTTGACTAAAATCAAGATTATTCATTGGTCGAAACAATTAAAAAAATTGAGCCTGACGTCCCCAATTCTGTAATGGTTAGTACACAATTTTGTAATAACTAGACTAAAGTCGAAATTACTCACCGGTCCCAACAGATGAAACATTTTAGCTCAATGTACCCTAATCTGTGATGGTTAATAAATTATTTATGTGAACTTTACTAAAATTGAGATTATTCACAAGTCACAACAGTTGAAAAATCCGAGCTCTACAACCCAAAATCGATGATGATTAATACACGATTTTGTTTGAACTTCGTTAAAATTGAGATTATTCATCGTCTCAATTGTTGAAAACTTTGAGTCCGACGTCCACAAATTTGTGATGGTTAATACACAATTTTTTTTATGTATTTGACTAAAATTGAGATTATTTCATCCTTCACAACAATTGAAAATTTCGAGCTTGGCAAACACAAAAGTGTGATTGTTAGTACACGATATTGTCAGAACATTACTAAAAATTGAGATTGTTTACTGGTTGCAAAAGTTGAAAAATTTGAGTCTGATGGACCCAAATTCGTGATGGTTAATACACGATTTTGTTTGAACTTTACTAAATTTTAGATTATTCATCGGTCGCAACAGTTAAAAAATTCGAGACTAATGACCCCAAATCCGTGATGGTTAGTACACGATTTTTTTCGAACTAGACTAAAATCGAGATTATTCACCTGGTCGCAATAGTTGAAAAAATATGAGTCCAATGTCCACAAATAGTTCTACAAGATGTATGTGAAGGTAGAACACTACTATGACGACGAGCTTGCAGGAGAAGTGTTCTACATGATGTATGTTTGACATGGACACTTCATGTTTTGTGGCTCCTAAAGGGAAGAAGACGAATTAGAAGAAAGTGAATTGAGGAATTAGAAGAAAATAGAAGAAAATGAATTTAGGAATTATAAGAAATTGGAAGAAGAGGAATTGAGATTTTGAAGAGAGAAATTAGTGCAATTGGATTTCCCTTTTTTCACATTTTATATTTGATTTTTTGTATATTTTAATTAGATGGAGATGAGCTGACTATTATACCCTTGCTTTGTTGCCACGTGGATGGCTCGTGCTTTTGGCTGACTTGATTTCGCCGCAGAAGTGGTGGCGGAACCTCTAAATTCTGTCTGTAAATTGGCGATGGACTATTCAGACTGAAATTAAAATGTTTGTACTAGGAAGGCAAAACCTAAATTTTAGGGGCACTAAACAAACGAGTTTCCCAAAAAAAAGAAAGACGAGAGAAATAAAACATGGTTTAATCTTAAAAGGAAGAAAGAACAGGGACGAAGGGAGCAATTATCACAGGAAAGGCTTTACGAAGGGTTTAAGAACTCTCTTCGTCTTCCTCAGCTCTTCACCAAGAACAGTATCAGTATGTGAATTCTCTGAACCATTTATTCATGGAGCTTCTGAATTCTAATTTGAATTCTTCTATAATAATCTTAAACAACCCTTCATTTTCCTTCACATTTCCTAAATTTCCCTCGAAAATTACAACTTTGAGGAAGAATACTCCATCAAAATTACTCATACTCAGCTCCAATAAATCCCCATTTTCACTCTGTTCTCCCTTCAGATTCAGAATTTCAGCTAGCTTTCGTCGGCCCACCAACCGGCAAAATTATTTGAGGAAGAAGATTGCTGAACAGAAACAGGTTAGTCGCAGAATTCTTGAATCAAACCCATCTAATTTTGTCGAAAAAAGTAGTAATGTTGCTGCTAATTTTGATGTTATTAAAGATTTTAGCGAATCCCATGATGTTAAAGAGACAGATAATGAATCAAAATCGAAACTTTTGGGCGAGTCGGTGTTGTGGAATAAGTTAGAGGGGTGGGTTGAGCAGTATAAGAAGGATATAGAATTTTGGGGTTTAGGGACAGGACATATTTTTACTGTTTTTAAGGATTCTGATAGTAAGGTTGAGAAGGTTGTAATAGACGAAGATGAGATTTTCAGATGTTGTGCAAGGAGTGTGAGGGTGATTTGGAAGTTTAAACTGAAGTAAATTAAAAAAATTCTCATGCTAAAACCTTAGCTAGAGAAATGGAGAGTGGGAATGAAATGCTGCTTGGGAATAGTTCGGTTGCGAAATTTGTTGCATCTAGTGGGAAATCTGGTATTGAGAGCTTAATTCAGGGAGAGGGTCCAAGACATGGTTTCACGTCTAGTGTTAAAATTTCATTTAGGAAGTTAGTCTAAGACCTGTTGTTGTTTCCAAATTGTCGAGGACGGCGATTATGGTGGTGTGTGGTATCTTTGTGATCTCGGCTGTCAAGCGTTTGTTTACTCCTGTTGAGGATCATACGAAAGAGAAAGAGGAGTATACCAGTTTGGAGAAGGAAATGTTAAGGAGAAAGATAAAAACTAGAATGGATAAAGAGAAGAATATGAAGGGTAGTATGGAAGTTGTTGATCATACTGAACCGACAATGGTGCCTATTAAGAGACCTCAGCAAGATATGTTCTTAGTTTACGGAGGTCAGGAATGAAGTCTGGTTGTAAATGGTTACATAGACGCAAGCTTCCAAACCGACGTAGATGACTTTAAATCGCAATCTGGTTTTGTGTTTTGTGTGTTTTGTTTGAATGGAGGTGCTATGAGATGGAAGAGCTTAAAGAAAGAAACCGTGGCTGACTCTACAACAGAAGTTGAGTATGTGGCTGCGTCTGATGCAGCTAAAGAAGCTGTTTGGATCAAGAAATTCATTGATGGATTAGGTGTCCTCCCTAACATTCTGAACCCAGTGACCCTTTATTGTGATAATACTGGTTCCATTTCACAAGCTAAGGAACCTAGATCTCACCAACGATCCAAAAAAAGCAAGAATTGCTGAAAAGCATTACACAGTCGAGTGAATCAAACGGTAGTACACCGGCACTACTAGAATCCATACGCAATCAAGAAGCTTTGCCTGATGATTTTGAACGTCGAATTCAGGAAATAAGACAAATGGCGAGGCATGCAAGAGAACTTGAAAAAGGTAATACTTCGGCAGAAAATGGTGATGATGAAGGTGATGAAAGCGTGAACCAGTTGTCCAAAGAAAAGGAAATGATCCAGAAGTTTAGTTCTGCGAATGGGAGTTCTACAAAGAAATTACTCAATGAACATAGAGTTCACACAGAAGACCCAGGTGGAACTAAAATGTCTATGCCCTCATCTGCTGAGTCAAAAGATGAAAGTAGAATTCATATTGATGTGACTTCAGCACAAAGTGGTTCCTCTGGAACTAGTCAAACTACGGGCGTGAAAATCCCAAATGATACCGAATGCCCTGCAGGAGAGATGGCTGGAAAAATCTCAGCTTTACACTCTTTTGATGCAGTTGAAGGCACTAAAGAATCCAACACAACTGACAATTATGTGCAAAAACCTAGTGAAAGTTCTGTTACCAAAAGATTCAAGATTATAGGTTCTGTTGAGGAAGAAAGAGAGTATCTTTCAAAAAAGCATGTTAAAGGAGAGGCAACTGTCGAACACGAGCCAAGAACCATTCAACAAGTTGACACTGCCTTGACTGAGCCCAGTGATGAGGAAGTCGTAGCAGGAACTAGCCTGAGACTAGATTCGACCAACAGAATATTTGATTCATCGACTTCAACCAGTACAATGAATATTTTGCCTGCTTTTGAAGAAATTTTTCCTGAAAAAGCGGACGAATTTCAATCCATAAATGAGAATCTTGAAACTGGGAGTGGAGGAGAACATACTGTTGATCTTGGGGCCTCAAGACCATTAGAGACTGAATCATCGAATGCACTAACAGATATTGAAATGAACGAGAAACAGAATGACAACTGCAAATCTTCTCCACTCTCTGAAGCTTCAGATCCTTCATCATCTTATGTTGATTCTATTTTAGAAAAGCAGCACAGCGGTCCACCCAAAGAGATTCTTGAAGAAATTAATGAAACAGAAAGAGGGGTTGGTCTGAAAGTTCCTGCCACTTCTTCTTCTGGGCAACAAAGAAGAAGCAGTGTTGCAGAGCAGGCTTTATCGGGGAATCAAGATAATTGGATAGAGAAGAATTTCCATGAATTTGAGCCGATTGTTAAAAAGATGGCACTTGGCTTTAGAGATAATTATAAGGTGGCAAAAGAGAAAACAAATGAAGATATGAGCTTGGACGAACTCTTGTCTGGCCAAGATGGAAATGAACTTGAATGGATGAAAGGCTTAGAGAAATTGTGTTTAAGGTTCGTGATAATGAACTTTCTGGAAAGGATCCATTTTATCTAATGGATGATGAAGAAAAACATTCATTCTTCAGTGGTCTTGAGAAAAAAGTTGAAGAAGAGAAAAGTTATCAAATTTGCATGAGTGACTTCATTCAAACATCGAGAATCTTGACTATGGAGCTGGTACTGAATATGTTCTAAACCTTTTATTTCCTTTCTGTTTAGCAGTGATCTTTTATTACCATTCTTATTGATTAATTTATAGCTGACAAATAGGCCGTGGAGAGCCCTAGGCCCTTCCCTGCAGAGTCCGACTCTTTATCTCTTACTCGGGGTAGGGCATGACTTGGAGCTCTTTAACATGGCACCAACTACTCGGGATGAAAATGAGAAACTAATCCCATCAAGGGGATTTGAACTCTAGTCCCTGGTGTGGTATGAGCAAGTCGCTGGGGGTATTTAGATGCATTTTCATTCTTTGATATAGCTTTGCTAAATAGATCTTTTGTTCTTTTCCTATAGATGGTATTAGCATATATGATCCACCAGAGAAGATTATACCTCGCTGGAAAGGCCCTCCTGTAGAAAAAATCCCTGAGTTCCTCAAAAGCAGCATAAAACAGAAACCTATTGCAGAAAAAATTCATGATTCAGATCTCGTGAAGCATAAGGATAGGGAATCCCTGCAGTCAAAAGAATCCCTATCCATGGATGGCCATACTGGACATCAAAAGAAATCCTCCAGAACCTCAAGGACGGTTATAGAAGGGAGTGATGGCTCAAGAAGAGCTGGTAAAAAGTCGGAAAAAGAGTCCTGGCAGCACACAAAGAGATGGTCCCAGGGATTTCTTGAGTCTTATAATGCAGAGACGGATCCAGAAATGAAAGGTGTTATGAAGGATATTGGTAAGGACCTCGACAGATGGATTACTGAGAAAGAAATCAAGGAAGCAGCGCCGATTTGATGGATAAATTACCTGAGAGGGGACAGAAGATTATCAAAGAAAAACTCGAGAAAGTCAAAAGACAAATGGAAATGTTTGGACCCCATGTTGTTGTTAGCAAGTATCGTGCATATGCAAATGAAAAGGAACCTGATTATTTGTGGTGGTTGGATCTTCCCCATATACTGGTAAGTTTTCTTCTTGATATCCTCTTCTTAATCGGCTAAATTGTTAGGTTTTCGCAACGCCAAATGTTTTATAAATGCCTCTTAGATATTCGTCAGCGGTTTTCTTATTGTAAGCATGTGGTTCGAATCTATGTTACCCGGATCCTTCGTTTATGCTTGCCGTACCCGTGTCGACACGAACATTATGTAGATAATTCTTTCCATGCCAAAACGTCGAATTACAGTTGTAGTTTGTTGTATAATGCAATATTTCCTGAATGATATGATTTTCCTCCTTTTTTATTCCCTCCAGTGCCTTGAACTGCATACTGAGGAAGACGGGAAGCAGGAAATAGGATTTTATTCATTGGAGATGGCTGCTAATCTTGAATTGGATCCTAAACAGTATCACGTGGTTGCTTTTGAGGACGCCGGTGATTGCAAAAATCTTTGCTATGTCATCCAGGCTCATATGGAAATGCTTGGAACAGGGAATGCTTTTGTTGTTGCAAGACCGCCCAAGGTAAATTACTCACAAGTACAAGTTTACTATAGGAAAGTTATACAAGTCATCAATGTCAACTGAAGCTTTTGTTTAGACACAGAGACCTAATTACTCCATTCGTTTCAAAATATAAGGCCTTTTATCCCTTCTTGCATATATTAAGGAAGATGTACTGTTTTTACTTAAGTTTCTTCATATTTAGAGGGAAGATCTACCATTTTTACTTAGATTCTGACTGAAATTTTTGCAGGATGTGTTTTGGGATGCCAAAGCAAATGAATATGGTGCGACTGTGATCCGAAAAGGGGAATTGCAGCTCAATGTGGACCAAACGCTGGAAGAGGTGGAGGAATCAATTGCGGAAATTGGAAGCAAGATATACCATGACACAATAATGAGAGAACGATCTCTCGACATAGGTGCAGTGATGAAGGGCGTATTTGGTCTGAAGAAGCCTGTAAGAAAGGTAAAATCAGTCCTCCCGTTTTACTGGAAAATTTTGAACTTTAGGCAATAATACGTATAAATCTTGGCACAATCTGAGATTCGGTGTTGTGATGAATAATTTGTTTTTTCTCTTCCCTATTATTTTCCAAGGAGATAGTTCAGTGACGGATCCAAAAAAAAATTTCACTGGGGTCATTTGATATACACAACAATTCACTGCGGTTATTTATACATTTATTATCTAAATGAAGTAAAATATATCATATATAATTTAAAAAAAATCACTGAGGTCATTTGATATACACAACAATTCACTGGGGTCATTTATACATTTTTTTATCTAATATATCATATATAATTAAAAAAAAAATATTCACTGACCCCAGTGACCACCACCTACATCCGTCTCTGAGATATTTGTAATAGTATATCATTATCTTGTTATTACATCAGGAGGGGATCAAAGCGGAAGCTAAAGAAACCTGGCAAGTCATGACGAAAATCAAAATCTAGTTGAAAGTCTTATTGATCAAATCTTCTCCCAAGGTAATGTACAACTGTTGTATACATGAAGCTGATTGGTGATATTATTTGATAAAAGGCTTAGTTTCACACTCTTGATGTGCTACTTGCAGATAGTAGATGTTTGGGGTGCTCATGCGGAGGAAGAGACCCTTCATCCCACAATGTTATCAACGACTTGTATTGTGGAATGGAGGGAGTATGACTTATTGGTCCTAACACAACATCTTCCTCACATGTTTATGGCGGCTCTAATTGTGCAAGTAGGGACGGTGAGTAAAAAACCTTGTGCATTTGTGAGAAGAGCGTGGTCTAAAACCAATGGCAGGCCGAGAATACCCATATAGTATTTTGAGGAGACTGCATTTCTAGTTTGCAAAACAGAGGGGAGAAATCCAGCTCATTTCTTTGCTTGAAGTTGGAAATGAGCTTTCTCGAGCCGACGAGCCAAGAAGGTTTGTTTCCCTTGCTTTTAAGCTATTTCAGCTGAACTGTAAGAGCCATTGAAGCTTCATCTCTGGCTGATATCAAAGGGGCTTTCTAAATTGTATAGAGATTGTGTAGGCATTTAAACATCAATTTTGTAGATTAATAACATTTGATGACCTTCTACTATCCACTTCTATACTAGATTGCTGATGAGGAGAAACTTCATTCTTGAGTTCCATTCATAATTGCTTATAGAAAACAACCCCAGAAATCTCTTTTTTAAACGGTCATTATAGGTAGACTTTGTTTGATTCTCAATGACCGTGGAATTGGTCATTATTTTGGCGCAAGAGAATTGTCAGCTGGTCTTATATCTTCTAGTATAGTAGGAAGATATCGAGTTAATGAAAGTTTGAAGGTTCGAACTAACCACATTATTATGGAGTCATTAATAATACAAAAAAGATAAAGAGGAAAAGAAAATTGGAAAATGGAGAGTTTAATCTAAATCAAGAATGCTCATTGTCATTAGTAGATTGCAAACTTACATTGGCGATATTTACTTGCATTAAACCTCGCATTAAAAAGCACACAGCTTTCTGTGACACTTTCTCTACCGCAACCAATTCAAATCACTACACAATCATGATTTATCACACACTACAAATCTTTACCTAATAGTAATTTGGATCCTCTTCACCATAGTTGATCACTCAAATACAAATTAGACGAATTAGTGACATAATTCCACTACAATACAAGTAACCATCACTAACTTCGACCTGAACCAATGAAATCTCAATTCAAACCACACTCACTTAAATAGCTATATTAACCGGTTTACGGCTCCAGTACAGAAACATGTATTTGCTGATGTTCTCGAGAACATTTAAAAACACTTATTTCGCACAAGAGCTGAATTGTACTAACTATCAACAGCGGAAGCCCAGGACGGAGCCGCGGGTGACTTCAATGACCACCCCACATCGGACTCCACTCTCCACCCTGTGTGTAAAGACCTTTAACACCCTCACTCTTCCCACCAGCTTCATTTGCGTCTCTATTTCCATAGTAGTTCCCGCAGTCACCGGCCCCACCCCTACACCACCACCTCCCACCGTTCCACCACTATTTTCGCTGCTGACGACCTTTGCCGCCACAGCGGCAGGCAAGGGATAAGACTGGATACTGAACTTAGCTGACATATGCTGTGCCCTACCTCCATCAATTTTTCCGGCCGGTATGAAAACAAGTCCGACCGGTTGGCCGGAGTAAACCAGCTGTAACGAACTGTCGTAGTGGGTGAATTCGTCGCGGTTCGGATTTGTTACGGTGACGAATTGGAAAAACGTGAAGTTAACGGTGCCATTGGAGACCGTAAAAGTCGGGAATTGAACGGCATCGACGGCTATTTTGGGAGATTTTGGTTTGAAAACTAGGAAGTAAACAGTAACGGCGCCGGCGACGAGTAAGAGGAGGAAAACGGTGGCGACTACGCAGGAGGCCAAGTTTGTACGGCTCCGGCTAGACTTAGATCTATGAGGATATGGGTCGCACATGATTGATTATCACCAACCAACTACTAATTGATCCTCTCTCTCTCTCTCTCTCTCTCTCTCTCTCTATTTAGCTTTTTCTTGCAGCTGAAGAGAGAGAGGGGAAATGGTGAAGAAAGCAAAAGGTTGTGAGTAAATCTTGGGGTATCATATCTTATCAGGGGATGTTTTAGATCTACTGCCCCTAGTAGTAATAAATTTACTTCTTCCAGATCAGAGGCAGTTACGCAGTTGTCAAACTCTTAAAGTAAATGCTCAATGTAAGGTTGTGAATTCGAGTTACATAGGATGTACATTCAGTATGTTATGCTGCCAGGCATGTTGTACAAAATCCTTATCGGAGTAGTCCAATAAAATATCAAGATACTGATCACACACACAAAATATTCTCTCCGTCTTAAATTAAATGTTTACATTTGGTTTAAATGTTGACAGGGGTGTTATTCAGTTCGAAACATTATAAAATTTATCGTACTTAGATGCTTAATGGATTAATTAATTTATCTCAACTTGAACGCTGTAAAAATGAATGAAAAAATAACATCAATTTGAGACGGGCAATCTATAATAGTGCTATTTAGCAACAACAAAAAAAAAAAAAAAAAAAATCTATAATAGTGCTACTAATTTTGGTAATATTATGGTTTTACTTTTTATCCCATGCAACAAGGAATGAGGCATATTGGAAAGTATGAGGTAGTTACACCATTACTGGAAATATTTTACTGCTATAAATGGTATTTAGTTACATAACTTCTTGATGGGTGTTTCTTAATTGTAGGGAATAATAATTGGATTGCAAGAATAGGTTAGAAGAATAGCAAGGGAATGCCTTTGTCTTTGAAGGGATATTAAGCCAATAAAAGGAGTTTTGAGTGAGAAGTAGGCTTTGCATAATTGTATTTTAAACTAATAAAAGGATCATTATCCATTACGACATCACGATATTAGATCTTCTGTAACACTTCATTAACATTAACTCTATTTTCGTACAACAATGATAATAATAATACAATTCCCAACAATTGAGGACATGTGCGAAGATAAATATGAGACAGACTAAAGATGCAATCTTGAATAACTTGAAAATATCTAAAGGTATTATAAAATCTTACATTTTCTTTCTCCTATAGTGCAACGCCAAGACAAAATATGCAAGCTCATATATTAAAAAAAAATAGGTCAACCAATAAGTAATATAACCCATGTATCATCTATTAAAGTGATAACAACATACATATACTAGACTTGATTTTAGGCAAAAAGCCCAAGAAAGGTTGAAATCTTACAATTGGTTTTTGAAGAAGGACCTTGCTAGGCTAATAGAATTATTGACTAAAATATTGACTAAAATATTTTTTCGGACCTTTTTGCCCTTATAGTTGGGTGAATCTCTTATACCAGCAGGGGGTAAGATAGTCATTTAACACCCTCAATTTGGGGGTTTAGGGTTTCTATCCCCAAAATTCTAGGAGTAAATCATTTTCCTTTGAATAAAACATTATCCAAATACAATTAAAAGATCAGATGCAATAAAGAATTGGGCCAATTATACATCAATTTTGAAATAGTCAAAAATCACTTCTTCTTTTTCCTGCAAAATCTTCTGAAAGGAAACACAAACCATTATTACACCAGATAAATTGTAGTAGAATATTTCACATATTGGAGAAACCACCATAAAAAGGAATGTAACAAAAATAACAAAGAATGAATGGAAATTCTTCAACTTGTGACCTGTAAAAGCTAAAGATCTGAACATATATAACGAACCAAACCAGTTTTCCTCGAGCACTACAGCCTCTAGGCGGCAATCTCATCGAGGCGGCGATCCATGATAACGGAGACTGCCTCCATAAATGCAGCTTCGCTCGAGCAAGGCAGCACCGAATCCAGGGCTTCTTGAACAATTTCCTCAATCGTTGATTCCTTAGTTAAGGTTTCTCTGCACATGATGTTGCCCATAGCAAAGGGAGTAAGCCCCTTCGCGGCTCCTTTCTTGAGAAGCATGGTGGATATGCGAAATACACGTGCACATTCAAGAGGTAATTCCCACCCATAGAACTTCAACAGGGCAATGTCTCCCTCAGCATCCAGCGATTTTATGTATTCAATGATGTCTGGACTGAAAGGCTTACGAGCTTGTGGCCAGTATAGCCAGTCAAACGTACAATCCTCAAACTGTAATAATATCAAAAGAAACAAATAAATCAGCATATTCCTACAATTATTTGACCGAAACCTGAAAATAAAGTTTTTTTTTGGGGCCAAGTTGAATGAAGCAAAAAGGCGAAATAGCAGAAAGATTTTGCAACGAGTGTCATAAAAGAAGCTTCTAAACACAACCTATTTAAGGTGTGACTCAACTCTCATCATGCAACTAAACTTTCTGATATGCTCCCTTATAGAAGAACAAAGTTGTAGAAACAGCTTCGCAGGTTTCAGCTAATATTCTAATAATAGTCAAAATTTTGCTACCGGGATTACATATCATTCTTGGTGTTAGCCCACCTACTGCAATTACAAATCTCATGAAGGAAGAAGGGGACGGAATTATTCCTAAATATGTACTACTAGCCCTGAAAACACTGCCAAATGTCCTACCATGTAAGCGTTAGTGAATTGCTTGTCATTGAAATTTCGAATATACATAGCCTTAAATTATGGACCAACTTCTTACTATACTCTCTTCTTTGCTAACTTCTTCAAAGTATCTGCCTATCTCAATGGGTGATTAGATTAATGTCTAAAACCTACCCACCAGATAATATGCAAGTTAACAACCTTGAGCCGATGATTTTTAAGCCGTGAATTATCTTAAGAAATCCAATGTGAGAAATAAATGAGCCAACATAAAAGGCATCCATTTACTTTGTTAAATTATTTTAGATACACAAAAACCTTAGGAAAGGAAATGATAATTAAATGTAATAAACAACTAATGAAATAACCAAGTAGAAAGTAATTACGCAAAGAAAACCAGGTTAGAAAGAATTCAGAAACGGAACTTACAGTCTCAGGCAAGCAGTACCCATGATCAATTGGAATCAGTGTAGTATGGCCATCATCGCCTTTGCTGATCAATATGTTTCCAGCATGCCTGTCCGCATTTGCCATTCTCATATCGAGCACCGCAATCTTATGGACCTCCTCCGTAGGGAAAGCACTAGGACCCCTATCCTCGCAACTTCCCTCATTCTCCATGAACATTTGTAAGGACCCGATCTTAGTTTTTACGCCATCACGATGATTGAAACCCTTGTGCAGACACCTGACCATAAATGTAGGAGGCACGCCAGCAAAACCTTGGAGCTCCCCAACAAATGACCGTCGCCCATTCTTTGGATGATCCAAAATATATGCCGCGCATTCCCTAAATGCACCTTCTCCTACTCTTGTTCCTTTCTTCAACCCTTCACCATCTACTGACAAGGGCAGGCCTCGGGGATTATTCACTGCCATAGGCTCCTCATCAATGGGCTTAAACACTGCTAGATTTTTGCTTCCCGACGCATCCAGCATAAAATATGCTCCCCCTGTTCCCTCAGAAGATCTAATCGGATCATTCCCGCTCTCCAAACCCGTGAGCACAGAATTTACCAAATTACTAATCGCCAAAGGTACCTCAATCTTTGAGTTAACAATTATAGGTTCCAATACTACCTCCCTAGCTGGAGTCTTCCTAGGAACAGTAACACTATCCTCTGCAACTTCCCCCTGGAGCTCGGGTTCTCTGTCCACTTCATGCTTTCTCAAATCATTCAATTGAGGGGCCACAATGGACAACTCGAAATTCCTCTCAATCGGCCTAGCCCTAATTTTCGCAGATTTGCGAACAAACAAGTGAATGACAGCCCCATTATGCTTACAAATATCATTAATGAGCCTCTGATCCTCAAGTCTCTCGCCATTACATAAGACCTCTTGATCATCTACATTACCTAAACCATCCTCAGTTTCTGCAATCTGACGCTTAACGTGTCCAACATCACGATTCCTATCAACATGAAAAGTAAACTCTTTCCCACAAGAAGTCGTCACATTAATGACCTGGAGGTCCGAAAGGCGAAGAACCAAATGCAAAACATTGCCATCACTAACTCCATAATCCCGAACAAGGGAATTGCTCCGTGCCAATTCTCGGCCTCCACAAACTAACTTCTGTTTTTTCACCACAAACCCTTGATAAGTTTGAATCCGTAGCTTAACAGATTCAATTGAATCATACTCTAAGACCCTCATTGGCATCACAGACCCCGACATAGCCAAATATATCAAAATTGATTCTGGGCTATTGGCTAAAGGTGCTAACGATCGGAGAGATTCCTCGAGAATTGGACTAATTGCAACAACACCGGCCGAAGACATTTTTTTTCCCTCTAATCCAAACAACTATTTTCCAACCCTAATAAAAATTCCAGAAAACAAAACAAAAAACCTACGCCCTACAAAGAAATAAAACCCCTTGTACACATGATCTTTTTATTTACAGAATTATAATCTGAACAGGAAAAGATCAACTGTACAAACTCAACAAAAAAAAGGGAAAAAAGAAAAAGAAAAAGGCCCCTAAACGTTATAATGTCATGATTATTGATGGGCCCTTTCTTAATTAATCATCTATAACAATAAATTATTCAAAAACAGCTTCATAATTTGGATTGAGAAAATTCAAGAATTTCAAGAAAGCGAAGAACACAGCTCAGGAGGTGGATTCTTACCAAAACATTGAGCAAGAACCAGAGAGAATTGTTAACGATGGGAGAGGTGATATAGGCCAAGTCTTCGGAAAAACGTTCTTTACGGAGGGAGGGTTAGAGAGAGAAAGAATGGTTGGGGGAAAATCAGTTCTTTCTTTGGTGCTATTGTGCGCCGTATGGTCTAGAGAGAGAAAGGTTGGACGGAGGAGAAGATACGCGTTGGGGAGAAGTCTGACTTTTATAGCCTTTGAATAACGACTTTGACGGAGAGCTTTCTTGCCGTTAGTTACATAACGGCGTTTATAGATGACCTATCATTCACTTGCTCTTGCTGGCTCTAATTAACGCGCCACGGCTATGATGCAGAATATCAAATATTTAATACATACTAAACATATTTTGACAAATGTTTAATATCTTCATCTCAAAATGGTGTTACCCCTTTGAACTTTAATTTTTTCTCCAAAATAATGTTACCATTTGCAATATCAATAAATATTTAATGATTTTTTTACCATTTTTAACTCTCTTCTTACTCTACTTCTAACTACTAGTCCAATTTGCATGGAATGATTAATGGTGATATATTAGTCTTTTAAATTTGACTCTCATTATTTTTAGGAATTTCTTAATCTATGTGAAAAGTTCAAATGTTAACATTATTTTGACGGGGAGCTTTGTTGCCGTTACATAATGGCGTTTAGATGACATATCATCCATCGACACATCCCCCAGCTTGTCCCTAATAAACACGTCGCATTATAGTGCAAAACACAAAAAAAATTAGTATATACTGAAAATATTTTTACAAGTGTTACATGCTTTTTTAAACACGTGTTACATTGTATGTAATACGTGTTTTCTCTCGACTCACACGACATCATCTGTAACATTTCCGATGACACTCATAATTATAATTAGGGTAAAAGGTGCCCACATCCCCTAAACTATTTGGGTTTTTGGTTTTTGACCCTTAATTAAAAAACGTCAAGTTTTACACCTAGACTGTTCAGATGTGCCGAAACGTGACCCTTTCGTCATTTTTTCCATTATATTGTGACGGATGTTAAAACAAATGAGGGCATTTTGGACAAACCATTTTATCCCTCAAGTTTACCCATTTTAATTCAATACGTATGACATTTCTTAAGGGGGTTTGGGGCAGTGAATATTGGACAAAAGGAAGATAGTATAACCATAACAAAGATAGATTTATTGCAGCAAAGACTAAAAAATAGAGTAACTTCCTTTAGATTTAGGGGAATCTATAATAGAATCAAATCAAAGAATAGCAGACGCCTGTAATAGAATCTGCAGCATAGTGTATACTATAGTAGAATGTAAAGAAAAAGTGTACATCTCAAAAAATTACTTTGCCCAAGCAACTGAATCAATCTCGGTCTGAGCTGATCTGTACAACTCGAGTCTCTTGGCAAGAGAAACACGCCGCTGCATTATTGCAGGATCCTCATCCAGCAGAGTACCCAATTGTCTTGCCTGCGTAGCCGTAAGAAATGGAATTATCGCATACAATTTTCTTTTGATTTACTTATTGGTTACCAGGGGAATCGAACAGGAGATCTTACCTCTTTCTTGCCCAAGTCAGTAAAGAAATAATCCAGTAAGCTACGCTTGGCCTCACGGACTTGACAATATACGATAGATTTTGGTATAGAATGTCTCAGTGTTGCACAAACCATATTGACATAAGACAGCACGTTGGATCCTGTTGCAAGACCAATTCGGGTGATATGTTTCATATTTCATGAGGGCAGAAGCTAAAATCGGTCTAACATATGCAACTTACCAATTCGGCGGAGGTATGCATCATTATATCTATCGAAAATTGAATGTGTTGGATTTCCACCCTTCTCGATATCTTGAGGAAGCTTCCGAAAGAAATCCACAGTAAGATAACTATTTTCCATTTCAACAAGCTGCAGTGTTGCTTTCTTGCTCTCATCTCTCATTCGATCTAATGATTCAACAGCTGCATTTCCAACCTCCACTCTGAGTGAAGGATATTGCTTTAGCTCCTGCAAGCAAATACAAATAAGTAGACAATTTAATGTAAAGACGTAAATTCCTGTAGTGACATCTTTTTCTTGAGGTCATCACCTACAAACATTTTGCAACAATTCACAAATAACTTGAACTACTTTTTTTTTTAAACTCCAAATACCAAACAGAAAGTTACATCCTACAAGTATCAACATCTCTTAGAACAACAACAAAGCTAATCTCCGAGAACGTTGTACATATTTACTTTGAAGAGGAAGGACTTACTGAAGACTCGCTAATTGACTTGTGAACAAGTTCCTTCAGTATTGCATGAACCTGAAATCACCTTAAGCACGTTAGGGAATACATATATGATTTTATAAGTCGAGCAATATAGGCAGGCAATACAAATTTATTCTATAAGTTATTTCCGATACTCTTTAAGGAAATTTTAAATGAAAAAAGTGACCACAATATAAACCTTATTCCTGTTACAAAAAAACGGATTCCTAGATCTAGATTTTAATAACTGCAACAGAAAATCATACCGCATCAACAGCTGCCTCTGCAGGACCTTTAATAGTAACCAAGGTAGATTCAATGAGCCGCCGATACCCTTGTTCAGGGGCTATTAGATGTGGTTGATAACCATCAGCTTCGGTAATTAGCTTCCTTACATTGTCCATGGAAAGATGCTTGTCAAATTGCAACCTTTTCAATGCAGCAGGAAGTTGATTGTCAAAGACATGATAAACTTTATCACCACCAGGCCGGCTGCAAGGAAATGTCAAATGAGAGAATGAATCATTATATGGAAACTCATTACTTTTTGGTGTGCTACAAGTGCAAGTCATTAACATAATACATACACTCCATCCAGATGCTCCTTGAATATTCCATCAAAACCACGACAAATTTCCATTATCATGTACAGCTTTCCCTGAGTAATAAAAAAGGAAAACATGTAAGTGCTTCATGGCAGAAGAAGAAAAATGATCCTAAGCTCCATACAGGAAATTTAGGAGCAAAAATGTCTCACAATAGGCAACTGAATAGAAAATATGCAACCATACCACAAAACATCTGGTCTTCCAAAACCGACGAAACAGCAATTTATCAAACAAGCGAAATAGAAAAAAGCTAACATACTTACTCCAGCATCAGTTGCCACAGGCTTTCCAAGTCGGCTCAACTCTGTTTCTAACTCAATAATAGTTTTGTTAATCAGTGACTGAAGAGCTGGAATTCGAGCCTTGATGACAGATTCCAAATGCTGGAACATGAAAGTGTAGATAAGTGAGCTATCCGAAAACCAGATTTTTCAGGACATCAAAAGGTCTTCACTTATAACAACAATATATCCATTAAAAAGGTCCCAATATCGTCTAGAAACCAGCCATTATAAATCACTATAACGAGATATTGATGTTTTGAGTAAAACTTTAATATTATGTCCCAGATGAGACAAAATGTAACACTTTTCACAAAAGGGGGGGGCGGGGGCAGGGGCGAATTTTTATGAGGCAACCCCTGAGCGCAGAAAATACTAGGAAGTAAACAACCAAATGTTTAACATCCACTTTTGAATATTTTATGCAAAGAAGATAGGACTGTTGTTTATCAAAGGCAGCAGTAAACAGATATGCACTCTGCCCCCAAAATATTTTTTTCCTAACAGTACTAGGAAATTTACTTTGAGAAAATAGAATGCATACTTTTGAAAGAACTTTGCCAAGATGCTCAGAACCCATTCTTTGCACAAGATGCTTGTATTCGGGAGTACTAGCAAAGTACTCCCGCTCTCTACGCCGAGCAGCAATCATATCAACATTTTTGTTGATATCAGCTTGAGAACGATTAACAACACCAATCCACGGAAACTGTAGTCTATATGATCTTCCTTCCAAAATCTGAGAATTCCATGAAAGTATCATGATCAAAAAAATTTACATTCAAAATAGAACAAAGATACTACAAGAAAAAGCATGTGTCACCGATGGGTCAGTTTAAATAAAACATAAAGCATTAACAAAGTCTTTGTTGTGGAAAGACAACAACAAAGTGACCCTTCCAGTGACTCCTTACAAAAGAATCAGCTAAACTAATTATCACTTTGGTAAAATATAACAATGGTGTATGCTGTCACTAGCGACATGTATAATGTTCCATCTTTCTGTATTACTTTAACCCGAACCATCAAGGAAACTTGGAGAGTATAAGAAGAACGTAGATAGCATTGCCAGATGAGCTAAAAGTTCATGATATACAATATTCGAAGACAACATTGCAAAACAGGTGGTTATTTTAAGTCCGTTCCCAAAACCTTTTTTATGTAAATACAGCATGAATTTTAATGTTCAAATTGAATACTCAAGTTTAATTAAACTAGTGGATAGGCAAATATTTATCCAGGACTATTCTGTGGGCTTCATACTACTAACTGCTCCGCCGAACAGGTCCCACATGCCTGGTTAAATCATCTAGCTTGTTAAAAATGTAATCAACTAGTTAGTAAAATTAAGATGTCAACTTACTTCAACAGCATCAGTGCCCTTGTCCATAAGGTCAATTTTTGTCAGAACCCCAAATGTCCTCTCTCCTGAAGGAAAACAAGAAATGAAGCTCAAATTAGACAGCCTTTCAATCAAAAGACAGAACAATTTTCAGAAATTCAAGACATGTATTACGGGCAGGACATAAAACTAACATACATCTAGAGAGTGTTAATTTAGATAGAATTTTCCAAGTAACTACAGACAAACAGGAAAAGATCTTTATGATAGTCATATCATAACTTCTTAAAAGTATGAGAAGCACGTGCATAAGCATCAGTTAATTTAACCATTATCAGCATCATGAGAAGATTGTTAACATACATCGAGCCAGTTAGTTTAATCTTTTCTTTAGTTGCTTACATGGCAGAACAATTCAGTAATACATACTCTAAACTCAGCATCAAGTGAGACAAAGGAACAGAGAGTGTGAGACTATAACAGAAAACTTTTACGAGCTAGATTGCAAGACCAATAAATGAAGCCTGGTATCTTAACATAAATTCAAGAGTGGCTAGTAGATATGCCAATTACAGCTCAAATTGCAGGCATACTATCAAGTTGCAAGAGGTATATGAACTTCCAAGACTTCGGTAGAATATACAGCACATAATCAAAAGAAACTTTTCCCACGAAAGATTTCAAAGCTCTAGGGGCTTCCAAGTTTCTTCTTTGCACCCAAAAATAACAACCATAAGGTCAAATATCAAATAACTTGAAAACTCACATAAAATTGATATTTACAACAACTACCTAAACCATATAATATGCCTCACCCCATAAACCAGGTAAAAAGAATTACATGTTCAATATGCTTCACCTAGTATTACAATTTCTGGTTTCTCTCTCTCTCTCTCTCTCTCTCTCTCTCTCTCTCTCTCGCCTCGAGGGACTACCCAAAAGAATAACAACTTCAACCAAGATGCACAACTTAACACAATACATTCTTTTTTCTCCACAATGCAAGTTTGCAATAACCCGAAGTAGCTTAATAAACAATAAAGGATTGTATGAAGGCACCACAAACACGGTCCCATGCCTGAGTAATAAGAAATACGAAGAGGGAGGAAACCAAGATATTTTTGAAATAATACCTTTTGGATCTACTTCACGAGAAATTTTGATTGCATCCGATGTAGCAAGATCCTGATTGGCTGGAGAAACGGCCAAAATAATGCAATTTGGCTGCAATATCAAGATTATTTTGTTTTAAATCAAGGGAAATTAATACCGGCAAATTTAAGAGAAACTCAAAAAACTTTATGGTCGCTTTGACCAACGCAAATGATCTGAAAGGTAGTAAGTTACCTTCTCAATGAAGGAGCGGACCATGTTTTCAATATCCTGGACAATGTTATCAGACTGACCATCTGAGGATATTCCAGATAATATCATTCAGCTGGAAAGAAAGAAAAACTATTCGAATCATCCTAACAGACGCAAGAATTGAGATGCTAAACTCACCAACAGCTACTTTTGTGAGTCCAGGAAGATCAATCAATGTCAAGTTCACCACTGCCATAATAAGAAATCACAGAAATGAGACAACAGACAAAAACGCTGGGAAGTAATATCAGCAGGGCATAGGCTCCTATCTATAGACAAGGAGATAGCGAATAGATGAATTGAATTTTCATGGAACAAAGTTCAAAAAATATCTTCATAGAAGGTGGAAAATGATATTTTTGAAGCACGCATTGTGACATATGATATTTTTCAAGATTATGTTGTGTCACAAAATAAGAATTACCAATGGATGGAATCTATTATCAGGACATAGTATTTAAATAAATTATTCTGAAAATTGAGTGTTGCTGGTCCTGATGAATCTTAAGATGGATCTTTTCTAATAAAATACTAACAAAATGAACGTTAACTGTTTAACGTTCTCCATACAAAAAATGCAGGCCCAAGGGGAAAGTTGAGCTTGATATCAGCTTAACAAGAATATCAAGATTCACCAAAAGCATAACTCACCATTAGGGGAGAAAATACTGAGATAGATTGGCACAGTAGAAATTTGTTTGGAGCGGCCAGTCTCTCGATCAGTTTCATCGGCTATCTCCTTCCTCACAACAGCTACATGATGGACAAATGCATCAGATTCCGAGGCAAAGTGACAGAAGTGTAAAAGGTCCAACTAACAGCTAGAGTAATACCAGCAACGCATTGCAATAATTCATGACCAATATGTCAAGGGCCCAAGTCGGAAACATCAGTACATTCTTCAACAAGAACAATCCCCATCCCACAACTCCTCATAAGCACTCCTGATTTCTTCTTTTATTTTTTTTCCTAAAAAGATTATGCATACATACCAAAATCAGTGAATTTCTTCCGAGGCAGGTGCCCGAACTCTGCATATTCTCTTCCTTCATCAATGCGATGAAGCTGTAGAACCAGAGGACGCCTAGTGACGATACCTGTAGTGACAATATCATTCCAATACCTCTCTGTAACTCAACTGCCTTGGTGGACATTTTAAGAAAAAATACAGTAACAGAAGTCATTTTAAGGATGAAACTTTACCAGAGCCACGAGGTAAGAAGTCCTTTCCAACAATGCTCTCAAGCACCGAAGACTTCCCAGAGCTCTATGGAACAGTAAATGAATTAGATTATTATACTAAAACATGTGCTTCTCTTCAAATAGTTAAATTAAAGTGCCAACTGAATTAACATTTGAAAATAATTAATATGCCTGACTAGTTGATTTCGAGCCGGAAATACTTGTAATATATATTCAATTTTTAGATTTTTTATTCATTCAGAGAAGAATAATATGAATACGAACATCATAAGGCAGATCTGAAATTCCATATTAGCAAGTATGATTTAAAGGATGATGAGATTATGGAATAGATCACCTGACCACCAACGACGGCGATGGAAGGCAAAGCGTCCCAAAGAGTAGGCAAAGCGCTTTCTTCTCCATAATCACCTAAGGCAGTACAAGCTTTCTGTAATCTATTTACTAATTGAATCAAGTTCTCCATTGTACTAATATTCACTCCTCACTCGGCCACCAGTAACACCGATACCAATTCAAATCACCGCCGGCAATCGGCTCCGATCGATTTGTATAGCTTTCAGGTGGTTTAACTGTAAGGATCAAAGATCTAGTTCGTTGTTGGGTTGTTTTTATAGGTAGAATGGGCCCCCAAAAAGTGTTCTCGTGTCTCCTCTCAATCAAAATTGGACAAAAAAACCATTTGTTCCGATTTTATGTAATATTACATGTACCTCAATAAAAATTTGTCATAATAAGTTAATTTTTGAGTAAATCACTATTTATGCCCCTTCAATTATTTTCAAAAGCAAGTTATGTCCCTTTTCTTTTTTGGGTTCCATTAATGTCCCTAACAATTTTCGGGGTGCCATTAATGTCCCTATGTGGCGGGAATTCGACGAGTTTTGGTGGCTACACACACGTGTGAGTCACACAGTTGAATTGTTAGGGGCAAATTCGTCCAACCCAATTTCATGACTCAATTGAAGATTTTCATCTTCTTCCTCAAAATCAAAGAAGAATTGACAAATTTGTCCAACTCAATTTCAAGCCCGAATCATTGAACTAACCCATGACCCAATTGAAGATTTTCATCTTCTTCCTTAAAATCAAAGAAGAATTGCCGAAAAAATCATTAAAAAAAAAAAATTCCAGGTCTAGGTCCACTGTTGTTGTTAATCAACATTTTTGTCTGAAAATTTCTTAACGCCGAAGAAGAGAAATGGATTTTAATTGAAAAAGCTACAGTAAATGGATTTTGTCTGAAATGGATTTCTTAACGGCGGCGCCTTAGATGAAGAAGCTACAGTAATTGAGAAATTCAACCTACTCTCTTCTCTTGCCTTCCATTGGAAACTTCTTTCAACTCAAACTGAAAAAAAAAATTCAAAATTCCAGTTCAAAACAAGTGTGAAATTTCGAGTCTTTTTTCTGCAAAGACATCAAATTTTCAGCACAATCTTTCCGTCCCACCAATCTGTAAAGATCCCAGAAGAGATTTTAACAAGAAACTTCTTTCAACTTTGAAAGAAGGTGAAAACACTTTAATTGAAGTTCTGTGGCAATTAAATTACCAAGAAATGGAGTGGAGGATCGAGTAGCACAGGGTCATCATCTCCGGCACATCCACGATCTAGGCTACCACCAGTAGGCACAGGGTCATCAAGTTGAGGAAGATGAAGTTTTTAATTTATGGACAATTTTGCCCTTGTAAAATCGGGCATGTGACTCACACGTATGTTTAGCCACCAAAACTCGCCGGATTCCGCCACAGAGGGGCATTAATGGCACCCCGTAAATTGTAAGGGGCATTAATGGCACCCAAAAAAGAAAAGGGGTATAACTTGCTTTTAAAAATAGTTAAAGGGGCATAAATAGTG
Source organism: Vinca minor (assembly GCA_026122235.1). Taxonomy (NCBI): domain Eukaryota; kingdom Viridiplantae; phylum Streptophyta; class Magnoliopsida; order Gentianales; family Apocynaceae; genus Vinca; species Vinca minor. The sequence continues at coordinate 5,563,792 of JAOCZM010000028.1, read as the reverse complement.
ATTTACTCTTAATTTTTTATTTATTTATTATGTTATAGTTTTTTAATTAAAAAATTAAAAAATTATTGATAGAATAAGAAACTAGACACATAATGTAAACATACAATTTCTTACTGATAGAATTGAAAGAAATGTTTACATATATGTATCGGTACATACTATTTCCCCACTAGAATGGACCTCTTTCTTGTTAAGTTTTGAGGCTCTTCCCAAATGAGATACATATGAGAAGATGATGTGTTATATAATCATAGATTTAGGCATTTAATATCATTTCAAGATATTCATTTTGACATAACGATATTGAATTTCAAGTAGTCGTGAGTATTGTTAGACTCTATGAATTACGCTTTGCACTCGTAGGCACATAGTGTGACAGAGGTATTCAAACAAGTGGCTCACATATGATAATAAACTAAAATTAAAGAAAAAATATAATATGTTGTGTTATATAATCTTTTAGTCAAAATCATATAGCATAATAATCGGAGATAAATAATAGCAACCACTTATTAGAGGGGACTTATCAAATTATCAACAAACAAACTCCTCTTGGAAACCTTCTAATTTCCTTCCTGCATTTATATATAAAAAAAGAAACCCTTTGCAAACTCCCATCAATAAATAAATTCATCATATATATATATACATTTGCAACTTATAAAATCTCCATGCAAAAAATATTTAGCAGTCGTTCTTTTAATTATTAAATAAATTTTGCAAGCCAATCTTTTTAATTATTATTCAACTTTCACTTTTCTTGTGATTGATTTCTATTGGATTATTTGATAATTTTTTTTTTTATTATTATTATACAAAAGAGAGAAAGGAAGGAGAGAAAGAGAAGGTTCCAAAAGAAGGTCACAAATTTGAAGAAAAGATGGAATGGTCACCAAAATCTGCTACAAATGCATATCTTGATACCATTAAATTGGTATGTTTTTTCTCCAAAATTATACAATTTTTAACATTAATCTTTATTTTCAGATTGTTCTGTATACATTAGTTTTCATCGCCATTAAATATTTATTCTTGATAGTTTATATTGCCTTTCAACACTTCCCGCAAAACCCCTTTTATACCCTTAAAGTCAATGTTCAAATTCCGTCTCTTATCAGAGGATTTCATGAGCATTCTTGATTTATGATAATTGGGCTTCCTTTTTTCCCTAGTAAGGCTTTGGGAGGAAATTTCGGCAAAAAATCGTCTGTCCCGTGTATATTCTCATTTTTATACTCAATCACTTATAATTCGCCATGTATATATATAATTGGAATAAATATCCACATAGCGGATTCTGATTGGTCAAGTACAAAATTGAGGGCATACATTACACGGGGACAGACGATTTTCACCCGGAAATTTCCTAGTTCTTTGATGCTCAGGAATGATGATTTATTGAATGGGAAACATCCAACCAAGAATTTTTTGTGTTTGCCCCCTTCCTCCCTTCCCATGTAATGAATTGCATGTAATGAATAGAAAAGTGAAAATTCATTTCTGACGGAAGGAGAATCATTTATTTATTTTGTTTTACAGTGCAATAAACAGAGGGAGAAATGCAGCCATTGCGAAACACAAGAATCCGAGACTTCCGAATTCATATCAGCATTAGCAGCAGGGATGAGTGCAAAACTAATGGTGGAAGTAACATCTCAAGTCTCTACATCAACAGTAGCCTTAGCAGCCGCTGCTCGACAAACAGGAGGCAGAGTTGTATGCATTGTTCCAGAACTAACCTTAAACGAGTCGCAACAAGCAATCGAAGATTCAGGTCTAGATGACATTGTAGAATTCAGAACAGGTGATCCTATTGAAGTATTACCACATTACGAGAACATCGATTTCTCAGTCGTGGACTGTCAAAAGGACGATAATCGGAAGTTGTTAGAGAAATTGGATGTTAATCCTAAAAGATCAGTGGTTGTGGCTAACAATTTGGCTGAAGGAAGGAAAGGGCTTGGAGGTCATTTCAAAGGAGTTGAAAATAAGGCTAATGTAAGATCCATAAACCATCCTATAGGGAAAGGTATGGAGATTACTATGATAGGAAAAGGTAATAGTGATTCTTGTGTTAGAAAAGATAGGCATAAAGGAATTCCAAGAATGGGTAAGCAGAGGAGCATGTTGAAGAAGCCTACTGATAAAAGTAGATGGATAGGTAAAGTTGATGAAAAAAGTGGTGAAGAACATATTTATAGGGTTCCAATGTCATTTAGTCTTTAATCAAATCATAAATGTTGCTCTTTCAATGTTTTATTATTGGTCACCTAAGAGAAAAGGGCCGCGTCTTTTGAAGTTCAGTCTCAGTCTCATACATGCACAGTTGGCGCAGGACATCTGACTCGAAATTATAGGGTTCCAGTTCGACACCCCCTCCTTCCCCTAATGATAAGAAAAACTAAAGAAAAAATGCAAATGAAGAAGCATCAAGACAATGGAAGCTCTGAGCATCAATCAGTCTTTGCCTGGCATTAGTTTGTAATTTATTGTCTCTCTGATTCAAATTTGTGACTTGCATGATAAAATATCAAAAGCATAATATGATTATGTTATACTATTTCCTTTCTTTGTCATGTAACTAAGAAAGAAAGTAGTTACTCTCTTCACTTTTTTTCATTATAAATAATTATCGAGAGAAGATGTCGAATCAAGGCCTATAGTTTCGTGTCAAAAGTATTTGTTCTAATTGCTCTAGCCTTCCTTCACCAAAATAACCGTCCCCTAGTTTAGAGTGGAAAATTTTGTGTTGACTGCGCTAGTTTTCATTGACACAGGCAGGCTCCTATGCGGAACAGGGAAAATTCTGCACCGTGCGGAACATTCTGGGCCGTCGGATGATAGTTTTAACGGCCCAAATTTAGAGAGAGAAAAGTTGCGGCTAGACTTAAAAAAAAAATTAAAATTTTTTCTCTCTCCAAATCTGGACCGTTCAAAGCTATCATCCGACGGCCCAGATTATTCCGCACAGTGCGAAACTTTTCCTGTTCCGCATAGGAGCCGGAGTGTCATTGACAGAGATAACAGTTAATAAGTTAACACATTTTCAAGCAAGAACAATTTGATGGTTTCTTTTTCTTTGGTATAAGAGTTTGGCGGGAATGATGATGACAATTACATTAGCCTTCAAGCACAAGAAAATGCAAATCAGAAACCTCAACAACCAGCCTTTCCCTTCTCAAATAATCTCATTCTCCGAAAATTTGCCAAAAACACCTTCACTTCACTTCACCACCATGGATGCTAATTCATGGTCGCGAAGATCATTAACGCGCCTATTAATTCTTTCTCTGGTTTTCTTTCATCTGGAGAAACAAAACGTTATGGCAGAGAACATACCTGCCTCCGATGATGCACTGCTCTGCGGCATTGATCTGTCCTTGTTTCTACCCCTTCCTTACAGTAATCTACAAAACATGGTCTGTAAAAGTCTCTGGAATTCGTTCATGTTACGAGTAAGTTTTCAATCAATTTCAGCAATTCCTGTCATCAGTTTTGATATGTAGCCAATCCAATGTGTAGCCACTTGATGATACAAGTGTCACTAGACTTTGAGTCAGTAAAATATCTACCATAAATTGCACTGGAGTCTTCTCTAGTATTTTAAGTACTAGAGAGAAGCCCAACCCCAACAGATTAATTGATATTTCTTGCTTTCTATTGCAGTATTCCCATACAGAAGACAATGCGATCACTATAGTTTTATCAACTTCATCATATACTGGGGGATGGGTAGGGATGGGATTCTCCAAAGATGGAATGATGCTAAATTCTAGCTGTATGGTGGGGTGGATAACTCCTGAAGGTCATGCAAGAATTAAACAGTACTATGTAGAGGGCTTCACACCTTCAGAGATCAAACCAGAGAAAGGCGAATTGCCGCTAACCAGTGTTCCACCATATGTTGCAGTTCAAGCTGCATCCATATATTTGGCTTTCCAATTAAAATTCGCAACTCGTCTCAAAAGGCAACCTATTTTGTTAGCTTATTCAAGTAAATATCCTCAGCATCACCATCTTACTATCCACGACGACAAAGCAACAATTTACCTCGACTTCTCTTCAGGTTTGTCATTGAAAGTCTCCCGAGGACTCACTCTGTATCGTCCTACTCTATCTTATCATCTATCTGAGTCTTAAACAATTTCCATATGCCTCACTAAACAGTTTGACAATACTCAGACGGGTGATGAGACAGAGACGGAAAGTGAAACGGAAGATCTGGGCTCGTTTTCTTGTTTCAACATTCAAAATAATAAGATCTATTCAGAAGGTACCTGAGCTTTGAAATTGTATAATGCTGGTCCTTCCTCTTTTAATTTTCAGGTCACTCTGCAGACTCGACATCAACATCAAGTGCAGAGTATGGCTTCGGGAGCATGAAGAAGACCCACGGGGCATTGAGTGTGCTGGGATGGGGTCTAATTCTCCCTTGTGGAGCAATTTTTGCAAGATACCTCAGGCATAGGGAGCCCTTGTGGTACTATCTTCATGTAGCAATTCAATTTATAGGTTTCATACTAGGAGTTGCTGCTATAGTTGTCGGATTTTCACTCAACCACAGGCTACAAGAAGCTCATATTACGTCGCACAAAACCATCGGGATTTTTGTTCTTGTTTTCACCATTCTACAGGTTTGCCCCATAACTAAACTTAAAGCTAATCAACCCAGAAACCATGTCAAAATTTTCCTATAAAGCGAGAAAAACAGAGCATGAATAACGTAGCTTTCTTCTCCTCAGGTCATGGCGTTCTTTGCACGACCCAGTAGGGACAGCAAGAACCGCAAGTACTGGAACTTGTATCATTTCTGGACAGGAAGGATTGCCATCTTTCTAGCAGCTGTAAATGTAATTCTGGGAATCCATGTTGGAGATGCCGGTTCGGCCTGGAAGATAGGTTATGGTTTTGTTATTGGTTTTCTTTTGATGACATGCATCGTTCTGGAAGCATTGTCTAGGCTAAGAAGATCAGAAGCACCAGAATTTCCTCCCAACTTCCAAATGAATAATATTTAGGATATGGTTTACCTAACGTGTAGAGTATGTTCCATCACAATGATTTTGCTACCTTTTTCTCCGACACTTCTAATTCTCTCTGTAAGATAAAGATGGAAGTTTTCCATAATTTTGAATGCAGTCATGAATACTCTTCTTACGAACCATTTACGGTAATGAGACACTTTTCTCAGCACCAATCTCATTGATTCTCAACCCAACATTTGAAAATAGCTATTCACCTAGTTTGAATAGTTATTCACTTATTTAGTTACCTAGCTGTTGGATCAAACTAATCTGACCACTGATAATGCATCAATACATGCTAAAAAACACGCATAAGCACCCCAACTTTTTCGCTCCGTTTATAGTAGTAGTTATGTGTCTTCAGCACTCCTTTCTTGGAGTGAGCTACCTACACTACTGGTGATTATGAGAAGTAAAAATCTGGGCTATTATTAGGAGAAGAGACTGTTTTGGCTAAAGTGCTAGGTTGAGAGCTCTTCATTCTATACCCCTAGGAAAAACCATACTCTTCAGCTGAGTGCAATCGTATGAGAAACCACTTTCTAACTGTCAAATTTGTCCCTCTTTTTTCCGATTTCCGAATATCCAAACAAGGTCGTCATACTACTTACAAGTATCAGTGAGAAGTCTTCAGATAATAAAAGAAAATTCAAGATCTATTCACTATCAAGCGTGTGATATCTGATGCAAATTTTGCAAGCATTAAGAAGCAAGGTAATGGCAAATTATAGAGCAACTATGCTTTGTTAACCTTACTCAGAAGAATATTTGTTCTATACAATTGAATAGTCTAGCTCTGAAGTCGGGAACCAAAAATATATTGAAATCACATGCTCTTTGGGATTAAAAAAACGAAAGATGGATAATTAGGAACTTTGAGTGTCTTCTATTATGCACTCAAGATCAAAATTCTCAAGATAAATTGTTAAAAGGAAAAGAAAGAAAAAAAAGAGGAAAAAAAAAGAAAGACTCATCACCTAGAAAGAAACCTTCTAAGACCCAAAAATGAATCTCCTCTGGGAACCTGCATAAACATAAAAATGCATTGATAAGAGAAATTATTTCTAGATTGAAGAAACAAATGATCAGGCTAAAAAATCAAAAATTTGTGCATATGGGGAATATCCTATTCTGTTAATGAAACTCCTTAAAAAATATGAAAGTGAAAATCATAGGAGGAGAAATAGACTGGCTAACCTGCAGAGATCTCTCAAATCGACTACTCAGATATCTAACAGATCGTGATCAGCTAAAGCTTCTGTTCCTAAACACTTCCTTTCCTCTTGTATATCTGTTGAAAATGAATCACCAAAACCCTCTTACCAGACTGCTACTGTCTGTTAACGGCATGTAGAAGCTCTACTCAAGCTTAAGCAGCAGTTACTTGGCCAATTTCATCTGAAGGAGGAGTAGCAGACTTTGGAACTTCCGTTTCTCTGATAACCCTGCTATACACAGCTTTGAATGATTGTGAACTGTAGGGCCTCTTGAGCAAACTAATTGGCATTCGAAGTGTTTGTCTTTTGTTCCTTTTCCCCCGAATTAGTATGTTGAATGTCTTCTCATTGTCAATATTCATGTGGTGTCCCCACACCTGATCCTCGCCACATTTTCCGGCATTTCCATTTGGATGAACTGCAGGGACATTATTCAAGGTCTCCACCTCCTCTGATACTGGAAGATTTACTTCTTTGTTATCCACGTCTCCAGTATTAATAAGATCTGCAGGTAAATTTGGTGCCAGGCCCAGAGTCTCATTATCTGAATTATGGGATTCCCCTTTTGATTCTTTAGAGGGTTCAGCTATTGGCTCAACCACAGGTGGTGAGAGAGAGAATTCTATTGGATGGCAGGCAGGCCAAACTGTGGCGGGAATGTAATCTGGTACACCGTGGTTCATATTACGCTGCCATGCAAAATGGTTGGGATGGAATGTGCCACTAGTTATAGGGTAAGTACTTGGGGGCAAATTTGGAGGTAGATTATACGGAGGAGAGTACATAATAGGCAACGTGTGTATTATGTTTGGTGTTGGTGGAGGTGACGGGTATGGGTGGTGAGGAGAGGAGCAAATTGGACCAGGTAAGACAGTTCCGGGCCCTGGATGAAGAGGCACGTTCATCGTCCACGGGCCAATGCCAGGAACAGTTCCTGGACCAGCAGGAAGAGTAAGATTCATCGGGAGTGCAGCTATTCGTGCTGGAGCTGGTGATGGATTGAACGGAGCAGCTGATGCAGACAACTTCTTGTTTGTCGATTCCCGAGTATCACTAGTACATGAAATTGAAACCTTTATCCTTTCTTCATCCACTCCTTGTGAAATACAGTCTGAATGATTTTCAAATACAAGAGTCTCCGGCGGGTCCTTCTCAAAACTATTCTCTTTAGGGGAGTCAACAGAATCTTCTAGCTTATTATTAATACGAGTGTCCTCGTGTTCTGAATGATCAACATCAAGAAAGTTCATGTGACCTGTTACCACACTTGAAGAAATGGCTTCAGAATCTTTGTTATCACTTGCATCCTGTAAAAGGATTTCTTCTTTCTTACAGGTGGCTTCTTTTGCATCTTTCAAATTGTTCCCTGAATCTACATGTAGATCCTGAACAGTTTTGACCTTCACTTTTTCGTTCACTTTTTCTCCCTTCATCTTTTCTTCATCTGTTTTTGTGGACTTTTTGAAATTTTCTTGAGCTTCGTCACGTTTCTCTCTGTTATCCCGAAGTTCATTCACAAAAGGAGCCTGATTCTGAGAAACCCTAACCTGCTGTAGTAAGGGAATAGTACCTGGTCGGGCCACAGCTACTTCCTTATAAGAAGGGGACCTTCCCAGAGTCACTATTGAACTCTGGTTAGATATTTTTCCAACCTCCTTTGATGCTGAAACTGACCCACTTTCAAGAGAATTTAATAACTCACTTCCATTCTGGGAACTCTCAGTTGCGGCCTCTTCGGTGGATGAAGACACAGCCTTAACCCTGTATGTTACAGCTCGGACAATTCTCCTGCCAAATTTTGTTCCAGGAGCGGGACTCTTTGCGACATAGTAATCTCCATAACTTCCTGGAGATATTGCCCGCTTCTTTAACAGATAATATCTACTACTTTGATAGTTATTCTTAAGCTTATTATTATCCATATCAGAGACATCATCTTTCTTTTGATATCCCAAGACCTTGCTAATGGTTTGCCGGCGCTGCCTCAGACGTCGCCCATGCAAGCCAGCTGATCTCGGTCTTTGAACTGGCTGCCATCCATCTTCCCCTTCTGCAGGTATCTCAGGAGAGAAATCATTGGCAACAATTTGCTTCTCAGCTTCACCTACCGTGGGTTCAGTTTCTGACTGAACTGTTTTCTGCTGAATAGTTTCATCACCTGCCCCTTGCTTGGACTCAATCGGTGGCATGACAGATACATGGTTTCCATTGGAATCAGCTTGAGGTTCAGGAATGTTTTTCTCTTCTTCATCTGACCCATCTTTCAAAGGATCTCCAAAAGAAACCTCAGAAATTGATGTGGCAATGCTGTTCTGCAGAGATTTTCCCTTAACCTGGAAAGAGGAGCGGACATAGCTACAGATAAGCATCACTTTCACCCAACAAGAAATCAGATTGTTATGATCAAGAGATTGATATCTTGAGTAAAAGGAGAAAATAGTTTGACGGGATATGTTAAGTCTTCTGGGAAGACAATCATATAATCCCCGAGAAAGAGGGGAGACAAATAATTTCTATATTAGTGAATAAAATTATCACTTTGTCAAGAATCTCACAGATACATGTAATAAAGAACTTCAAGAATACAAAATGAAGGGCAGGACATGTTGCACAGGAATTCTGTTTTATGAATAAATATTCATTTGTTAATGCAGAGAGAGAATATTGAGAGAAACCAAAATCAAATATACCTTAGCGAGATAATTCTTCTTCTTTGCTCCCATAGTAACTCCCCCGCTGGCATCAGGGCTTGGATTTATGTAGTCAAGCAAATCTGATACACTGTGAATTAAGGTTGGTGAGTAAACAAAAAAAACAGGTTTTCCAGATATAAAATAGACATTTCCAATTTCTGGAAAAAGACGTGGGACATTCTTGTTACAGTACTCTCCTAGAAAGTTGGTGATACTAGGTATACATGACTTGGCCCGTTTTAGTTCTGTAACTAAATTTTCCAAATCAAATACTCTTCAGTATCAAAGAAACTATATCCTTGAGTTTATTAATTATCTTAGCTATCAATTTTTAGCATTATCTTAACTATCATGGGAAAATATCATAGATAGATAGTGACTGTTAAGATACACACATCGGCTAGCTTATGAGCATATTTGTAATATATAAGGATTGGGCAATCCTCCCCCTCTTGAGGTACCTTTTGAGGGATTGAGTTAGGCCCAAGTCCATTTTTAACATGGTATCAGAGCCACCTAGTTCGATGTTGGGTCCCATTTATGTTCACGCTCCAAATGTCCAGGCCTGGGCGTGATGGGATGTGTTAAGACTCCCACATCGGCTAGCTTATGAGCATATTTGCAATATATAAAGATTGGGCAATTCTCCCCCTCTTGAGGTACTTTTTGATGGGATTGAGTTAGGCCCAAGTCCATTTTTAACACGAATCACACTTGCAAAACTTTGTAGACGAGAAGGGAATAGATCAATTTTCTATAGTACCTACCTCTTCTTTTCAAAGTAATCCTCAATTTTGTGATATATAGCCCAACTGAGGTCATAAATTTTGGGACCCATATTACAATATTCTTAAAAGTGCAGCAAATTCAAATGATATACCTGAGGTGGCCTTTGCTGGCAATCGATGCATCAGGCTTCCGAGTCCCATTTCGAGCAGCTTCTTGTTGCTCAAAAGCCTTGGATTCAAAGTACTCAAGCCAAGCAGCTGCATCCTGCATCATTAAGCTACATAAATCCCAAAATGCATGACCAGCAGAACCTTGAATCTTATAAAATTAGAACTGTGCCCCAGATGAAATGTTTGAGATAAACCTCTAAGAACATGTAGCAATGCTAACTCAGCATGAGGGCAGATAAAACGACATTTATATCATCGGACAAAGCATAACATCTTTCACATCCTTCAGCATTTAAGTCATAACGAACCTGTGTACGAAGATCATCTTGACCAAGTTTTGCACGTAATATCTGCAAGGTTGTTTGTTCATGCTGTACGCTTAAAGGATATGCTTCCATCAATGACAGTGCAATTGCTATGGCATGGTAACTTGCTGCAGTCTGCAGAACAAACCAAGGAAATATGTTAAAACAGTGTAAATGCAACTTAATGTCTTAATTTCCTATTAGGATCAAACGTAATAAGATGTCTGCAAACAAGATGGCAGAATTTTTTTGCCCAAGCTACAAATCTGGAAGTAAATATGACATACATAAAAACTTTGGAAAACAAAGCACATGGTAAATCAGTACACAAGTCATAGAATAGAATCAATTTAGAAACTCTAGTAAAGTAGCAGGAACCTGAATATGGTCTGGACCAAGTAGCCTTTGGTTGCACTTGAGTGCTTTGTGAAGGTATCTAAGGGCAACATGCACATTTCCCAAACCTTCTTCCATCATTGCAACATTTATGTATGTAGCAGCTGTATTTGGATGTGATGGGCCGCATGTGAGATGTAGTAAATACAGAGCTCGCTTCACATATCTAAACAAACAAAAAATATTCAGTATCAAATACTAAAAATAATTCTCCATCTCTCCAAAGCCTATGTCCAAACTCCAAAACCATCTCTTGGTCCTGTTTTCAGAATTCTACCAAAACATGGTCATTTCACTAACTGGGTCATTTGCATGATCAAACATGTAAATACAGTTCTTAAAGACACATCATTGTTAAAATCCATGACATGGTTGACCACATGGGTCATTTGAAATGAGAAATGAATACTTAATATGACTTGGAAGAAATTGAAGTCATGTAAAAATACGAAGTCAAATCAGAAGATCACAAAATATATGAATAACAAAGTCAAACCAGAAGAACTAAGTACTTGAGAGCTAGCTCCGTGTGCTGAAGTCTGTAATAAAATACCGCAAGATCACCATAACTTTTCATGGTATCCGGATGATCAAGCCCTAGCTCTCGCTCATTAATGTCCAATGCTTTCTGTTGATAGATTGTGGCCTGTTTGATTCAAAAGTCAAGAGATATACAGGACCATAGTAAGACAGAGATCTGAAGTATCAGAATCAGGTAGAAAACAGGACCAGGACAAGAAAATCATGGTATCTAGCATTGTCCAACTTAGATATTATAATATCCTTGTCGAAAAGGTCAAAGTGGTTTATACAGAGATGCAAAGATAACAGAATAAACAAGAGAACAAACCTGATTGAAATCTCCGGTGTGATAGAGAACTACTGCAAGAAGGCTGTAAGCTCCTGCTGTCATTCGATGATAGGGACCACATACAGCTACGAGCTTTGCAAAGAGCCTGACAAAAACAGTCATGGGTAGCCACTTACGCAAACGTGCATATGACTTCGGCAATGTGCATTCTTAAACTAACTAGAGGCTATCATTTTCTTGTTTTTTCTTTAAGGCAGAACAATTGAATACTACAATCACGTAAAGTTATTTCATTGAAGGCTTGAACACGGATTAGGCCATATTAGGTTCTTGGATATGAATTACCTTTGTCCCGTAGCTCACGGCATCTTCAAGTTTTCCCTTATCAAGAGCTGTTTTAGATGATTCCAAGAGCTGCCTCCCATCTGCAGAAGAACATGCAGCTTGCTGCATAGAAACAAGAGATGAGAAGTTCGCAGAATATCAATCAATTGAATCACATATTATGCAGCACTTCAGGAACAATTTCTCTAAGAATTCCATGAGGTAGCAAGCTTAATTATTACCTTATGGACCGGTACTAGGCTCACAATGTCTACTTTCCGAAAAGGGGTTGCAGAGCTCATATCAAAGTCTCTTGGAACCAGCTCAATACCCACCTATTCAGGCAAAGACAGTTATATCAGAGTTAGTTGTCCTTCCAATAGAAAAATCTTCATCCTAAATACGCAAAAAAAGTCTATCCGAGAAAAGTTTAGCAGGTTCTCTTCATCTGTGTTTTGCAGTTAAGAGAATGACTCTCTTTTACATTCTTTCCTCTTAATATGTTCACCAAGAAGCCACTTCCAAGTGCAAAATATTGAAGATACAGTATTTGCTTGTTTCTAAATTCAATATAATCAAATAGTAACACTTCAGACTTATAATACCTTGTGGCACAGACCACGAAGAATGGCAAATTTCCTGACATCTTTGTAGTTTGATATGCTAATATCCCATTCATATCTCTTCTTTAGGAAAACCTCCAGCCATCTCCATACAAGGGGATGAACACCGACAGATTCATTCGATCCTTCATTTTCAGGAACCCCAAGCATCAAGTTCAGGGCAGCAGCAATTACTGCGGGCAAATTCTCAGTCTTGGAAACAGCAGCAATTACTGCCTGCAGAACATGCTTAAAAGCCCGTACTATCATCTCATGCATGCATAGAGATTGCACGTGTGATAACTTCTCCGAAAGCTTAACCTGTCCAATAGAAGTAAGCGTGATTTAATGCATGTCCGAATGCAATACCACCGGGACCAATAAAATCTTCTTTACATATAGGAATCAAAATAAATTTGTATAATTAGTAAAAAGATATTTAGTAAAAAGAGTGTAACAAACTTATAAATCAGAATTTAAAAGTGCAATTTATCTGGAAGATTGAAAGCAACTTAGTATAGCAAGACAAATTCACTCCCCTGAGAAATAGGTTTCTCAAATTCCACTCAAAGACAAGGCAGTTGTTGTGAAATTTAATCATAAAAAAGGAGAACGAAAGAAATATTTACTAAAAGTAAGAGAAAATTGAAGGGGTGAAATATGTAGAATATGGTCTTAAACCATGAGTGAACATTTGGGAGATACTTAAAGGAATTTTGGAAAATTATATCATTCCAAAGGTACTTACAACTTGTCCAAGCGAGCGCATTCGGAGGCCTCTGGTATGCATAAAGTCTGTCAAGGTTCGGCCATCTACTGGTGAGAGTTCCAGAGAACCAAAATCCGCAACCTGTATTCCATGATAGATGCAAGATAGATACACGATGGTACTGCTTTTATAAGTTCAGAATGAAAGAGTACATATTTATATGCTTACCAATTTTGGAAGAGCGACTTCACTGTAATATTTCTTGGACAAGCCAATCAACTCTTGCAATGACTACCAATGAGACATAGCAGTTTAGCGCATTTTTTTGTTTTTTATTATAAAAAAAATAAAAAAAAAAAGGAAAAGTAACTTCCCAAAACTAGTGTTGTTTACCTTGCGATGTAGTCCAGTCTCGGACTCCTTTAATCGAATAAAAGCAGAATCAGGTAAAATCTGCTTCAGTATAAGCTCATTTTCATCAGCATCAGTCTCAACCTGAGATTCTGTAGAAGATGCAGTAGTTTTTTCTGCTTCTGCATTCACTTCATCTGCGATGGAGTTGACGTTTCCACTTTCAGCAGTAGTTCCATCAGAAGTCTTCTTTTTGTTTTTAAGTGATTTAAGCGGTTTTCCAAGTCCTTCAACTTTCATTTCGTTCTTCGTCTTCTCATTCGATGATGGTTTCTTTTCTTTTTCTGCTTTCTTCTGATCTTGCAAATGCTGAATCCAACAAGCTCCAAGTTCCCATCTCACGTAACTTTCGCCTTCAAGTTTTTCTTCCTCAATCTTGTGAAGACTCTCTTCCAATAAAACCTCAACAAAAGCACGGGAAGAATTAAGCTCCTCTCGCTCCAAACTTTGCGATGGAGGTGAGGATTTATTTTGCTCCAAAGTTGCTTTCTCATGAAGAAGAAATCTCAAACTGCAAGCAGATTACTCAAATATCAACAAATATGGAGGTGAAAAATTGAGCTGATAGGAAGATAACTCAACCAGTAAGACTTTCCTCTTTCACCAGTTATTCAACTATGGGTACAATTTTATGTCAACTAAAATAAAATTGAAATACTGTAAACAACAAATGCTTCATACATTCGTTTTCTTCTTGGCTTTCACTAGTAAGTGATTTTAGAGAATCCTCAAAATATGCAATTTCTTCAACAAAAATATGGAAATAGACAAGTACTAGGCGAAAAACAAATGAAGATCCATGTCTTATCTATATGGATCTATGTTACCCGGACTCGAGTACGAGTGTCGGGTATGTATTTAGGTGTCGGGTACTTAAACATCTTTGGTCGGTGTTGACCAGATCCGGTAAGTATGCCATACCCATACCCATGTCGTGTCAGTATGCCATACCCATACCCATGTCGTGTCAGTATGCCATACCCATACCCATGTCGTGTCGACACGGGTACGGCAGGCATAAACAAAGGGTCAGAGTAACATATATATGGATAACTTTGTGATGCAGTAAGTAGGTAAACCTGTTAATATTGAGGGCATTAGCGCCACCTTCAGGCTGATCAAAAAGTTCAAGGCTTTGCAATGGAGGACCCATGTTTTTATGCTCTTTCTCTTGGACTTTTACAATAGCTATATAACCACAATACCTTAGATTGACAACACCCAAAGTAGCAATATCCTGCACCAAAAAATTGACACATTTAACTAAAATTGCACTAAATCAAGAAGAAAATAGCAAATCTTCAGGCAAACCAATTAACTAGTCTCTTTGATATTCTTACATGGGCAGCTGTGTTTTCATCTGCAGTGACTCCCTTCAATAGGTTCCTTTCAATTAATTTTTCGGTATTTACACCGGTTGCTTGAGTTCCATCAATCTTTGTATCCATCTTGCAGCTGGCATCCGAAGCATCTTTCATAACAGATATGATTAAGTCCCCTACTTGCTCTGTGTAAATTATTTCACTGCTAACAGTTGAATGAGATAATTCTGGTTTTCCCATCACATGTTGTACAGCAGAGATGGCTCTAAAAATTGCAACATCTACAAATAAACTGTGTAGAAGAAAAGCTTTTCTATCTCGTATTTGCCTCTCCTCAGGGGTCTTGCACGGCATGCAAGCTAGAAATTTTAGTTCATTTGCATAAGGTAGCAGATCACTCTTGCCATCTCGGCCCAGACCACCCCCATTTCCTCCCCAGTTTTGATCCTCAATAGGGAGGGCAGGAAAAATGGAAGGGGATGTTGCAGCTACAGGAGGAATAAGCCATGTATTTGCCCTGAAGCCATATGGCAGATTCCCAAACTATGAATAAAAAATGTTAAATAGTTATTGAGGTGCAAAAGAAGAACATAGAAGCATAAGTAAAAACAATATATGCAAGCAAAAAGAGACCAATTAGAGAATTTATGCACCTTGTTACGCTCTGCGAATGCTTTCATGAGATCATCATAAGCCTGTGGTCAACAAAAATGTAGCAGGTCAAAATGTGAACAACTTTCCAGCCAAGCATATTAGGATTTTCTAAACCCTTTGATAGGGTTACAATGCATCTCATGGGCTGAAAATAAAAAACAAGCAATATCCAATATTTGGATTATATTGGAATATGGAAGATAGAAATAAAGTACTCAAACATTCCATTATAAACAACCAAGTCAAAATGCAATTAAAGCAGCATTTTACAAGTCCATCAAATACCGAAGCAACACGATTATCCTGGCACACTAATGAGCGACTTGAAGAAGAAGAAAAAAGGCAACTTGGGGGTTGTTACATAAAATGTTACACGATAGAAAAAAATTCCATGTGGGTTTTTTTTATTTTTTCCCTCTAGTGGGACGGTGTGCAAGACAAATGTTTCAGTCCATACACATTCAGACTGCAACATGATAGTTTTATGTTTTAGCACGCTATCAAACATGATCAATAGCTTATGAACCCCCATGTCACGAAAGACTTGATTATGTCATATGGATGGAAATATTGGGAAAATCAAACCAGAAAACAAAAACTTATCATTTTTTCTTTAGCCACATTTCAATACCATAATGGGATTTGCTTAACAAAATCTAGTGCATTTACTGAACTGACATTGTCAAAGGCTCTACTCAGCTGTCTTAACAGATCAACAAGATTGTGACATATAATCCACTGTTTTCCAGCATTGCAAAAGCCCTTTCGACAAGCCTCCACAGTCACAAGCTTTCCATTACAGAGCTTTACCTGTGATTATTAACATAAGCACCTTATTTACAACAGCTCAAATTGGATTGTTTGCATATTTCATCAGTAAAAAAAGTTTTGAAAATGTAAAGAAAATTTCTTACTTCAAAAGAAAAAAGATGATCAGTTGCTAAACTCTCATCATCCTGCTCTCTTCTTGATTTTCTTATAACTGTCAAAATCATAAGAAGCCAAAGTTGTAAAAATAAATACCAACTCCATTACATAATATAAGTTGTTTAGACATATAGCAAAAATTAAAGAAGCAAAAAAAAAAATTATTTTGTTAGTCAAAATATAAATATCACTTGTATACCACTAATTCTATTTAAAAGAGTTTTGTTAATATTTTGATTAAAAAAGCACATTATTTTTTGCTTCATGACAGAAGAGGAAAAGAAGTTTGAATACTTACACTGAAGAGGAGGCGTGAGATGAGAAAGAGAGAAGAACTCGTAGAAGCTACCAAGCTTAGGGCACGAACTGCTCATCTCTTCATCTCCTTCGATTGAAAAGGCATCTTTCGTCGCCGCCGCCGCCGTAGACGGCGGAGCTGGTGGCGACGAAGACTGCTGCTGTTTACTGTTTTCATGCGTCTTGCTAGATTTCTTCGAGCTCTTGGAGTCAGGTGCCGCCGGCCGGACATTCTTCGACACTTTGGTCGCCGACGGCCCAAAACTGGTTGTGCAGGCAACTATGTCCAGCAGTCTTCTAACGTGCGCCGTGGCGCTTTCTTCATCGTAGTCCTCTGGGGAAAATAATTAATTGAAAAGGTTGAGGGCAAAAGAGGAATTGAGAAAAAGTATGCTTTACGTAAAAATGAAACGTCGTCGTTGATACCTTCTACGAGAGTGAGGGTACAAGGTTTCAGTGCGGCAACGTCCACCGTATCTTTTAATCGTGGCCCTCTAATCTCATGAGATAAGTGAAAATTGGTAATATTGCAAGTTATTGTATTAACCGATAATAAACGACGAACATCTATTAACCTATCCGTTGAAATTCCCTGCAATATTTACAATAAAATGAAAAAAACCATTAGCAAATGATTGAGAAAATTTTACCCCAAAAAAAGTAGTATATCATTAGGATAATTATTGGTCAATATACATTTCTTGTCGTTCTAACGGAGTTAACATCAAATCTATCCATCCATACACTATCTTACAATCGTTAAACTCTTGCGTAGACGAATTTTCATTAAATGGTAACTCTGTGATTATTGAAAAGTATTTCTGACTAATTGGGCCGCCAACCTTATCACTTATCTACATTTTATGGAGTAAGATTGAGAATGGTATTTGCCCAAAAAATAATAAATAGCATTGTTTGAGAAAAATCAATTCATGTATGGCTAACTTGTGTTTGGTTATGGAATTTTGAATTATCAGAGACAGCAAAACATACCTTCAAAACAACATGGGTCTCGTCCGGAAGGTTTATACTTATGTCCACTACAACCGGAAGAACTGCAAAATTTTAAATACAAAATTCATCAGCATTTTAATTCTGCAACAAATCATCTTTCAATTCTTATACCAATGGCACTCATCAAGAATTTTTTTTTTAAAAAAATCCAAGTCTTACCCTTCTCTTCCTTCTTCTTCTTATCGCCTTTCGACTTGTTTCGACCATTCTTTGGTGCCATTTTCAACTCTTCTAGCTAGATATAGCTTGACTGATTCAGGAAAAAAAAACCTGCACTTCATATGTATATCAGTCTCTCATTTCAAACTCGTAGATAAAAAAGGGTTATAAATCGTTTGTCCCTATATATATTCTTATATATTTTTTCATCACTCAAAATTCTTCCAATTTTATATACATATGGCGAATTATAAGTGGTTGAAGACAGACATAGAACATGTATAGGAATTTACCTGAAGAATGGAAAGAGATGCTTCTTTAATGCAACATTAAATAAAGTGGTAATAATAAAAGCAATAGCTAAAACAGAGCATCTCAAACAGTATAGTAACTATGTAACAGAGTTTAAGGTTTTTGGGAGGTTTTTTTTGATAAAACTAAGGATAAGGAATAATAAGAATTGAATATGAAGTCACCAATAGTAAGTATCAATGGAAGCAGGGGGAAACAGAGAGAGAGAGAGAAGATATAGAAAGAGGAGAGGGTGTGATAAGGAAGGAAGGGTGGAGATTTAACAGTCAGAGGTTATATGGCAGCTTCTGCATTTTTGTGTGACAGTTAATTACAATTTTTTATTTATTTTCCAGAAGAAGATATTTTTTCACTAAAAATAAATAATAGAATTATAATTACACGGCATGTATTATTTTGGTATATCCATTGTCTAGTATATTTCGATCAAACCATTCATCTCGAGTTCGAAATTTGATAGGGATAAATATTCAAGTAGCCTGGAGACTATCAAGCATGCAAACACCGGCATGACATTAAAGTATCATATTACGATTACCAATCGATAGTATGATAACTAAGTGCTATATTGTGGGATGATAGGAGTCAATCTTTGAAATTCTGCATGTCTTGTTCGGTACTTTATGATATTATTTTTAACATATTAAGGACGATTGACTGCTGTGCCTAGGATTTGCTCTCTAAGCCCCATTGACATGATGGGACTTGACGAAAGTCCCTTCCAGCTTCAAACTGCATTAGTCGAATAGATGAACCAAGTGTTACAAGGTGTGTGGTAAGAGGCACATCTAAAATCATGCATGCCACATTGGGTATTTTAAGATATCCACTTTAACACAATGAGAACTGACAAATAGGACATGAGTGGGTGCAAGCCCCCCGCTGACTCTCGCTTCATCGGCCTCCCCCCAATAAATCGATGGTTTTTTAACATATAGTATAGTTTGGTTCTCTTACTTACGCTTCCGGTTCCGCAACATACATATAATCAATCATTAGTCGCGAAGCGACAAAAGTATCTTCCAAAAACTAAATTAATCGGGTAAAAAAATTGTTAGGATATGAATATTAAAAAAAAAAATCATGTGTTGTTCATAATATTGTTACAGAGGCAGGAGCAGCTAGCGAATGTTCTGGACCTCTGCTATAAAATAGTAGTGGGGGGGGAGGGGGGACCATTTTGTTGTTGGAGTTTTCCACATATATTATCAAAAATCCTCTATCGCTATTATTACAAAAAATCTTAGCCCTTCATTTTTTTTCCCCCATCCATGGTTCTTTAATTCACTACAATTTTGGAAGTATGAAAATGTTGTTTTTCAAAACTTTGCAGGTATTGCCATTTATTTGCCAGACATTAAATGGATAGTATTAGAATTTAGAAGTACATATTTAATGTTACCATTTCACTATTGCACCACTAGATACTTACTAACTTGAGAGAAAATGATTACCATATGGTAAATACAACAACCAACCTTTATTCCCAAAAGCCATGGTCGGTTGCATGAATCAAAGAAAAAATTACATAGAATCATCAACGTGAATGCATTCTCAGTAGAAAATGCCTCAACGAAATTCTTAATTTTGTTCATAACAATAACAATCAAATCTTAGTCTCAAATAATTAGAGTGAATCCAAGAATAAATTATATAAGGTCACCAAAATGAATGCATTCTCGGTAGAGAATGATAAATATCTTTTTTCCTTTTCTTTTTTTTTATAGAAAATAAGCCAAGTTTTGAATTAAGAAAAAAAAGTATGATTAAATTTAATACCTATTATTTTGAATTAAGAATATTATGTCGATTGCACAAAGTATGATATAAATTCCATAGCTGCTTATTATTGTATAATTTTTGGAAATTTTCTTCTCCCACCAAAAAAAATAGAGAGTAAAAATTTCATAAACCTATTAAAATATTTGTGGAGTAGCATGAACAAACGTATGTAACCCCAATTATGTTTGGACAGAATTCTAATCCTGGTTTTCCCAATTTTCTTTTTTAATTATTAATTTTCTACTACATAAAGACAAAATCTTATCCCACCAAAAATGCTTCCCTTTTTTGGAGCATATGGTTCAAGACTTTACCTTCAATTTAGCTTCAAATATTCCAAGTTAATTTAGGATATTAAACTACATCACTAAACTAAGTATTTCTTTAAACAGATAAATTTAATGTATTTATTTTACTTCTAAATTTGTCGAACCAAAAATTACAAGTTATTTAATATTTCCTCAATTTCATAATATAAGTCGTTTAATACATATAGTGGAATTAAGAAAGAAAAAAATAAGATATTTTGTTAGTCAAAATATCAATATTATTCTCTTAAATATGACTTGTATACTTCTAATTTTATTTAAGAGAGTAATATTGATATTTTGACTAATAAGGTACCTTATTTTTTTTTTACTTTCTTAATATTCGATATTATGTACCAAACGACTTAACAGTTTAATCTGGAAAATTCAATCCTAGAACCGTCCTTGTGGGATTGGCCCCACAGTATTCTCACGTGAATTGAGCAGGACCTACCTGCATATGTGGACTCCCCTCAATTCACATGACAGGGCGGTGGGGCAAATCCCTTTAAGCGACGGTCTTAGGATTGAATAGCCCGTATAATCTTAAACCGCCATAGATTATGAAAATGATAATGAGTTGATAATACAATATGCACCACCCATTTGTTGGACTAATCACAAAGTTGGGATTTTTTTTTTTTGTCTGTTTATTGCAATTTTTTGACAAAACACCTTTTTTTTTTTACTTGAAAAATGAATAAAACACGACTCTTTTACAAGGAATAGACAAAATAATCCACTAGATTTTCATTGTGAACATGCTAGAATTCATTCCTATCTTGGTAATCTTTGTCAAGTTAGATTTGATAGCTCTCTATGTCCTCAATTCTTCACCAAATATAAATGTGAAATTTGGCATCTTCTTCATCAAAACCAATTTTTTTTGGTCATCGATACTTCGTTGTATTGTATGAATACGTAAAAACTTGAATATTAATTCAGTTGGTAGTTTAGAGTTAAATTTCTCAATCACGTAACTAGTTTGACATTTCAGACATTTCACGTGATAAATTATAAGAAGTAATGAAATTTATAACTAAATCGTGTAAGTATCAAATTTGTTCGTCTGGTGAACTAACTATTGTAGCTCTATAGTCATTGTTGGAATGGCATCCAGAGAATTTCGATTATAATTCCACTACTATAATTTACTCACGTACCCTTTCTTTTTCTTTTAACATATAAAGATGAAATACGGTAAGAATTATAAATCATTTCTATATGAGTAAATAATTAAATTTATGTGGGTTCTAAGAATTATATTTGTCTTTTGGTGGTACTATTTTGACGGAGTCAATACTTCCACTAGTTGTTCAATTGATCATATATGTTCGTTATTGATTAAGAGAGCCCAAAATGAGGTAGCGGGAGATGTTGGTCACAATCACTCACGTCTTATTTTTTATCTAGCAAAAATAATTAAATTTATGCATATCATTTTTCTTGGGGATATTCATCGCCCTATCAACTGTTTATTATTGTTTTTATTTTTTATTTTTGTCTCATGCTTCTTTTGTGACCGACCTCGCATTTAGTTTGATCTTTATTTAACCATTACTTCTCAATAAAATGCATTTAGTTTGATCTTTATTTAACCATTACTTTTCAATATAATACAAAATTAAATAGGTTAACTATAATAAAGTACTATCTTCATTCCTTAATATAAGATTAAAGAAGCAAAAAGTACTTATATTTTACCGAATCATACTACAGGATAAAAGTACTTATATTTTACCGATAATATTTCCTGCCGGTATCGGTGTTTTGTTTATATGATTAAACAAGTCAATTAGTGAGGTATTGGTCTAGTGGTTAAGGCTGAGACCTCATAACTAGGCACGCAAACAGGTCGGGTTTATACCCGTATTCGACTCGAATCCGAAAAAATGGTTAGGACTCGGTAAGAACTCCATACCCATATGCACGCATCCGAATCCGAATCAGTATAAGCGTAATAAAATGGTTACGAGTCTGAAATATTAAAAATCGAATCTGTTAGACCCGGGATTCTTTTTTGCATATATATATATATATATATATATTATAAATAATTTTTTTTAACATTTGAATCAATTCACATCTAAGGCTATATTTTACCATAATTCAAGCATTTTGTATTTTATTTTGAGGAGGCTTCTGAATATTTATATTGAAATGTGATCGCAATTCTGGTTATGTATTTTTATTTGAATTTTGAACTTTGAAAAGTATTATGATTATGAATTGTTTTCTAGTATGTAAAATTATTTGTGGATTATACTATAATTGGGGTGAAGTAACATCTTATATGTAAGATTGTTAGATTAAATAAGTATATTTTTAGTTAGCCAAAATATACAAGTAAAAAATGAGGATAATTGGACTTTTTGAAACGGGTTTTACCGAATCCGTATATGAATTCGAACAGACGTATTTGGCAACACATATTATGGATCTAGATTCGGATTCGGTAAAAAAAGTTAAAAACAGATCTGAATGCAGAATAGACAGTTTCGTATCCGTTTGCAAGCTCGAATTCTCTCTGCGCTTCTTGAATCACCATATTTCTTATAATACATAGGTCCCCTCCCCAATAATAATAATAATAAAAACAAGTCAATTAGCAAATTGTACATGAAATGATGCAATAAAAATTGACTTGTACTATGTTTCGGAAGCACTAAGGTGAATGCTAACTTAGCATATATACTTGTTCTTCATTTGTCACAAATAATAAAATATAATTATGCTTAACAAGAAGTCAACAGGCATCCACCAATACAAGATAGATCAAATTCCAGCACCATTTAAATCATTAGTCCAAATAAATGGGGCGGTCTCACTTTTGGTTGGTAGTAGTATACTTTATCATCAAAAGTGTATGAGTTTTTTTTTTGCTGAATAAGAAATAAAAAGTGCATGATCTATTGCTTCTTTATTAGGCCTTTTTAATCCCAATCTTCAATTATATATTACAAAAATTATTTATTTATTAAAACTTTTAATTTCTAATGACCTGAGTTTGACACCAGCAATGAGCGAAAAAATCTCCTTTCCCAATAAAGAAATTCTTTTAAATCCATTAATCTCACTGGAGACAGCCAAATAGCATAAGATTACATTACTTGAGCCAAGAAAGGAAGGCCTTCTCTTTAAACAAACAAATCTTTTGTGACAAGTTCTTACCAAACTTTTCTACCATTGGTCTAGGAAAAGGTTGTTTCCTCTTCTAGTAAGGAATAGCCAATTAAGGGACATTATACTTTCAACAAGAAAATTGGGAGGTGAACATATACAAATAGTCATAGCCCCCTCTATTTCGCAAAATATCCTTTGGACCCTTGTATGTAGATCTAGAGTCCGTAAGGCACTGCCAAAGCTAACGGAACTGTAACACCTCCCAGTCAACAAGGTCTACTTCATGAACTTATGTAACCAGGAAAACAGTTGAAAGAATCTGGAGGAGGTTCAGCCATTATAGAGAGACAATCAAGATTCATTTCTGTAGCAACTAAAACTGTTCATTCCGGGGCATTGTATCTAGATAGAGGATGTAAAATATAGATAACCTATTCATACACACATTTCCAAATTATACACAGGATGAGCCAGAAGCTGTAATTTTAGGTAAGTGCATAATTAAAACATACTCCTGGACCACAAGTATGCCGTACAAACCCTTGGGAATTGCCAGTTGGAGAGCAGTAAGCGATGACAACTTCACGCTGGATAGTTTCTGGCCAATCCGCAATTAGGACGGAACTTTTAAACGCGCTTTCTAATCCAAGCACAAGCAGTAGGTCTCTATACGTTAGCTACTTTTCAGTCGTCCAAGTAGCAGTGAAGGATACTGCAGAAGCCATCCTAATACTGGAATCTGATAGAGAAATGCCCTGATGGATGGCCAAAATCCACCGAAGAGGAGAATGCACCCATACAACTCAATAATTATACCAATTACGGGCCAGCGGACAAGTATCAAGAAAATCCCAAGAAGAAATGACAGAGAACCCTTATAGTTTGTTTTATTTGTGAACAGTTGCAGTGTGGAACGCAAACCCAGTAGGAAAGTTACACCAGTTAACCAAAGTATATTTCCCAGAGCAAGCAACCCTCTATCAAAGAAAAGAATCATAGCAAGAAATGTGAACATGATACCGAAACCAATGAGGCCCAACCCAATCTTCTTCTGCTCACTAAGTTCATAAGCCATTTTGATCCTCCTTCAGATCAATGTAATGTGCCTGCGAACACATAGGATTTTGGTCATTTAGTTTAAGGTACCTGATACTGTCAACAAGGTTTATTTCATGAACTTATGTAACCGGCAAAAGCCACGTTACAGAATCAGAGAGGGGGGGGGGACGAGCAAGATTCAGTTCACTCTTCAATCAAGGGCATGATATTGAGAATAAAGGATGGAAAAAATGGGTCACCTAATAGACATAGGTCCACAATAGGGGTTTAAAATTGGCTGCATTTATACACAGGTGAGCCAAAAGCTGTTATTTCAGGTATGCAAAAGAAAGTGCTAGAATTGGATTTTTTCCTCCCCCTTTAAGTAGCCATTGGTAAACATACTATCAATCACCAAAACTCATGACAGCCCAGATATCAAACACAATCTCCTTATAACTGTTTTTAATCTCAAGTTTCAAAAGTTAGAACAACCTATTAATTCAGTTTCATATCAGCAAATTCAAACTTCAAACACCCACACTTAAAATCCAAATATTTCATTCAAACTCTAAAAAGATGCAGAAAATGCAACAGGAAGTTTCCGACAAAGGGATCAGCATGAAAATTTGATCATTGCAGGAAGCCTCGTGGTAGCTCAAATACACTAAAAGCGCGGAGGTAAAAGCAAAATGTAGGGAGAAGTCTAGATTAGCATTCAATACTAGAATGCAACCACGCCTTTTTATTACAACCCATCACCAAAGCTTTGAGCTTGGTTTAATTGCTTTAGAAGAGGTTGCGACAGTCACATTGTAACAACTTATACAAGGACAGGGGCCTCTTCCTTCTATCCATACTTTCACCCCCGCTGCTACCACGCACTAGTCCTGCTAAGACCTTTTACTGTACTATCATCTCCCTTCCAAACTCAAGAAATTTTAAAACAAAAATAATAAAAAGATTCCCTGCTTCAGAATTAAATCTCCACTTTCTTCCATTCCAAATTGAAATTTCAATTAACTAAACAAGTAAAGCCACAATATGAATAACCGAAAGAAAATAAAATATTTCATAAAATCTCTAAAAGAACATAAAATGCAACTGGGATTTTCCAACAAAGGGATCAGCATGAAAATTTGATCACTGCAGGAAGCATCGTGGTAGCTCAAAGGCACTAAAAGCACGGAGGTAAAAGCAAAATGTAGGGAGAAGTCTAGATTAGCATTCAATACTAGAATGCAACCACGCCTTTTTATTACAACCTATCACCAAAGCTCTGAGCTTCGGTGTAATTGATTTAGAAGAGGTTGTGACAGTCACATTGTAATAACTTATACAAGGACAAGGGCCCTCTTCCTTCTATCCATGCTTTCACCGCCATTACTACCACCAGTGAATCCTACTCAGACCTTTTACTTTGCCATCATCTCCCTTCCAAACTCACAAATTCTAAAACAACAACAAAACTTTTAAAACAGCAACAACAAGCATTCAAGTGAACCAAATATAGTTTACTAACTACTCCCTTCGTCTTGAATTGAATGTTCATTTCACTCCGTCCAAAATTGAATGTTGCCTTTCCTATTCATATCTCTCTAAAATAGAATGTCCACTTTTAGTTTATTAATTAATTACTCCCTTACGTATCAAATTGAATATTCATTATCATCCTCCTAAATTAAATGTTGACTCTTCTATTCACGTCTCACCCAAATTGAATGCCCAGTCTCCTATTCCCGTCCACCTTTCTATTAGTTCGAATAGAATATGTGGACATTCCATCTCGAAC
This sequence comes from Vinca minor, assembly GCA_026122235.1. NCBI lineage: Eukaryota > Viridiplantae > Streptophyta > Magnoliopsida > Gentianales > Apocynaceae > Vinca > Vinca minor. Next base: position 5,537,673 of record JAOCZM010000028.1, on the reverse strand, counting down.
ATAAGGATACAAAAACGTAATTTTTGTCAAGTACATTTTGCATTCAGTTTCCATTTTCACATTATTTCCAATGCAAAATTCTCAATTTCAGCCTACAACTTCTACAAACAATTTACATTTCGATTCTTTAAAAAAAATTCTCAGGAAAAGAAAAAATGAATTCAAATACACCAAACACTGCGAATTAAAAAACGAAGATCTAAATCTGGAATAATGTAAAGTAATACCTGGTAGAGATAGAGATTTCCTGGAGCTTCCTCCGCCGTGACTCGAGAAGTAGCAGCGGTGATCCTCTTTCGCTTGAGGCGGCGCTCTCAGATTTTTCTGTGGGGTTTTACAATTTTAGGGCACGTCTGTGGCACCCTTTTTTTTTGCACCCTGAGTCGTTGCGAACGTCGCCGTTCTCTTTTTTTACATTTCCTTAATTTTCGCTACATATCTCAAATTATTTTTATTATAGATTATTACTCCTTCCAATCATAAATATAAGACTCTTTAGACAATTTTAAAAAATTAAAAAACTTTTGCCATTTTCACTGAAAGTTTCAATATTACACTCTCTCACTTCTATAGCATAAGAAAAGAAAGGAAAAAATAGAGATGGCAGAGGCGGCAAATAAAAGAAATATCGAGGGTATAATTGGAATAAATTGTTGACAACTAATAAAAGATCCTTAAACGACAATTAATTTGGATACCTATAAATCTCCTAAACGACAATTAAATGGGAATGGAGAAAATATATAATTGAGGTAGTAGTAGATTATGACCAGTTTTAGGGTGGTGGGCAAGGTTTTGAAGAAGGGCAATCGTCTGTATACTCATTCTTGTGCCCAACCAATTACAATTCACCATGTGTATATATAATTTAAAAAAATGATTACATGGCGAATTTTTATTAGTTGAAAACAAGAATAGGTATAACGACGAGTACAGACAATTTTCACTCCTGAAGAAGTTAATGGTTGGAAGGAAAAACTATGTACAGGGCCTCTCATAGCATTCTTATTTTTTTTTTTTTTTTTTTGAGGCCCGAAGGCGATTGCCCTCGAAGGGGAAGAGCGGAGAATACCCTAGATCGAGAGATTGTAGCATGCCCCAAGTCGGGGAGGGTCGGGTAGCCTTACCACTTGGGCTACCCGATTCCTATCGTAGCATTCTTATTAAATGTGTAACTTTAGTCATTTCAAGTTACAACATACAAGTGGTCGCACTACCAAAGAGTACTATTGATTAGTCCTGCAAACAGATACAGAACTGTATATTTCAGATTAATGTCCTTTTTTAAGTTTTCCTACTGAATTTGAATTCAAATCCGAACGGATTCAGAATATTTGGTTATCATATCCGTCCATTCGGATCCGGATGCAGATCCTGTAAAACCCGTTCAAAATATCCAAACCTCTTTTTTACTTTTCTATTTTGGCTAACTAAAAACATATTTGTTTAATCTAACAATATTACCTATCAGATGCTACTTCACCTCAATTATACTACAATCCACAAATAATTTTACGAACTAGAATACAGTCCATAATCATAATACTTTTCAAAGTTCAAAAGTCAAATAAAAATACAACTAGCACTTGAACAGTTGAGCCGGAGCAGCATAGGCGTTTCAATGATGGCGGCGGCTTATTGGTAGAAGCAGGTCTGGAAGGTTCGCGATCATCAACTATATAGTTTTATTCTTTGGCAGATTCGCCACGATCAGCTACTGACTAACTGCTTATTATTTAATAGGTACTACAAGGACCATCCATTCTCATTATCTTCGTTATCCTGAAATAAAATTTGTATTGTACCTTGAATATTTTAATATATTCTTTAATACTCTCTAATGAACCGATGATATTATTACAAATAGATATATGCAATTGATTCAAATTTCTAAATTTAGTATGGATCGATAATACTAATACATGTAAAATTTTACCATTAATATATTAAGGAGTGTATTAGAATATACAAAGTCCATTTATTAGCATACTTTGAACAAACAACTATTCCACATTAAAATCGAATTACAAACAACTATTTGTGTGAATTTCATTTTGGTCACTTTAAATGGTTCGCAATGTCAAGTTTCTCTCTGAAATTCCAGAAATGTCAATCTCGTCCCTATAAATGGTTCGTAGTGTCAAGTTCGTCCATATAAATGGCTCGCAATGTCAAGTTCGTCCTTGAAATTTAAAAAATGTAAACCTCCATACCAAGTGATGTTGCAATCTATAAAAGCTGTTGTATATATTTTTGCAGTTTCATTATGGTTTCATTGTAATCAATTTTGAATTTCGTTTATGAAAATTTTCAATTTTCACTTAGTCTTTATTACTAGTAGAATAGAGTTAGTTAGAGAGCAAATGTCCGAAAATGTTCCTTTTATACATCTGTGAGGACTACAGTGGTGCAACGGGAGATGATTTAGGCAGTCACCGGTTTTGTTGAAGGTGATTTTCCAATGAAGTATCTTGGCTGTCCTATTTTTCCAGGAAGAGCAAAGGTTCAATATTTTAATGGTTTGATCGAGAAAGTTGCGGCTCGTAATGAGGAATGGTAGAGACGATTATTAAGCATGAGTGGTCGCTTAGTGCTTGCTCAGTATGTTCTAAATTCAATGTCTCTTCATTTTCTAACTACTTGTAATATTCCAAAGCTTGTTTTATTGAATCTGGAGATGATGTTTTCTCGTTTTGTGTGGGGACAGACAGAAGGTGGAGACAGGAAACATTGGATGTCATGGAAGAGGATGTCCCGGGAGGTTGGATGTAATGGTGTGGGCATTCATTCCATTACCACTTTTTTTATGCATTTTCTTAGAAATTTTGGTGAAATTTTAGAGGGAGCAATTCTTTATGGGCACAATTCTTGCGTGAACGTTATTGCAAGGGACTACGACATTTAAAACATATATAGTGTTATTGTTCCCGGGTGTTCACCTACCTGGCGGCGGATGATATCAATCAAAGACGGAGTCGAGAGGCATATTGGTGTTTTATTTCGAAGTGGTACTGTTAGTATTCTCTATGAAAATATTACTTTTCAAGGTTCTCTTGATGCAATGCTATCTCAACTGGCGGAAATGTTTGGTACTTCTAAGGTCATCGATTTTCATACCGACCATGGATGGGACGTTAAGGCATTATGCTCCGGCTTCTTTTCTGGACAGCCTACCCGAGGTCAAGCTGGGTGACCATTCAGTACTGGATAAGTTTATATGGATGGCGGAAAACCATGGAAGTTTTACTCTTGCTTCGGCTATAGCTTTATTGCTGTTCATGAGTTTCACAATTTTCGCGGTAATGTATCTGGAACAAGGCATTGCCACTTTCTTTATCTGTATTCATGTGGAAATTACTTAATAAATTTTTAGAGTTGGATGAAGATAGGCAGCGGTTTAGGGTTCCTCTTGTTTCGAGATGTATCGTCTGATGGGTATGGAGAATTATGATCATGTTTTTGTCAATTGTAAGTTGGCAATAGTGGTTTTGGCAGGCGGCGACGGCTTCTGTGGGGTTTGATTTTGACATCACGTTAAGTAGATAACCTTCGCGATATGCTCTCTATATGGTGGTTTTCTGGTTCCCTTGGTAATCGTTCACTTATTTTGCTTATGACATGTTCGGCTTGTTGGATTTTGTGAAAATCTCGATGTCGATTTGTTTATGAAGCGAAGACCATATCCCAGTCTAGTATTTTAGCCAAGTTCCGGGACTACACCAATATTCTCATGCGGGCGAAAGGGATTGGTATCAGTCGAGTCTCGCGGCCTAGAAGAACGCTAATGGTCCGTTGGGAAGGTGATTTTGGTGATGTATGGGCGGTTCTTAATATTGATGGCGCATCTAAAGGCAATCCGGGTTTGTCGGGCATTGGCGGCATTCTTCGTTACAAAGATGGTGCATTTATTTCGGCATTCTCCAAATTCATAGGGGCTGGAGAATACAAGTATGGAGACGGAGTTGACATCATTTCTTGAAGGTATCAAAATGGCAGATAGGTGCGGTATTACAACCTATTTGGTTCAGAGTTCAAACAGATTCATCGGTACTGGCACAAGCGGTTCACATAAGTATGATTTCTTCTTGGAAATTAGATAGTGTATTTCGGCAGGCTATGTTTCTTCTTGGGCATTGCATGATCACCCATGTTTTCAGGGAAGTTAACTCTGTTGCTGATGCTTTAGCAAATTTGGCGACTACAACCCGCCAAAGTAGTAACATTTCAGGTATTCATCTTTTACTAGTAGAGATTCGTGGTTTAATTGAGCTGGATAAAATTGGAACTCCTTATTTACGCACTCGTTAATTTTATTTTACAAGTCTCTGTATTAGCTTACCATATGCTAAATGGTTTAAGTCTCTTTTCATTGCATGCTAGCATAGGACGCACTGTAACACACTTGATAATTTTATAACTGATTATGTTTGCATATTTTACATTGATATCTCTTATGTATGGAGTAGATTTGTTGCCACCTATTTGGAGGTCTTTGGTTTAATCCCCCTCCATGTATCTTTTGCCAGTTTCGGTGTTATCAATAAACAGGTATGGGTCCGCCTAACCCCCACCACAACCGGTGGCTTTGGTTAAAAAAAAAATTTTTTTGATAGAATGAATTTTTTGGAACAGGAGAGCCATTTCTATGGACAAATTTGACATTTCAAAAAATTAAGAGATGAATTTGACACTACGAGCTATTTCTATGAACGGAATTGATATTTATAAAATTTTAAAGAATTTGACACTATAAAACATTTATAGAGACTAAAGTAAAATTCACCCTAACTATTTACGGAGGTGTTCGTAACAAACATATGTCCACATTAAAACCGTACTTCTTTTCGTTTCGCGCGGGTCACATCGCCTCGTCTCCCTCGTAATTTTCTTTTCGCGGTTCGAAATTTCGCAGCCATTCTTCCTTGGAGCCAAAGCTCCACCCAAAATTCGAAAATTAAATAAACCCGTCTTCTTCCCAAATAATGTTTCCGTTTTATTTATTTATTTATTTATTGGTTAAAATCGCATAAACAAAAAAGTTATATACTCTTTTTTCTTACATTCCTTATACTAAAATTGAATTCTAAAAAATTTCGTTTAAATTCACATTTATACTCAGCAAAATTCGAGTGTGTCCAAATTCAGATAATCTATTTCTTTCGATTCACCTGGTATAATTTCTTTCGATTATCATCCGTTGATTTCTGTTTTGATTGTTCCTGAGAGAAATCTGGAATGTTCGAGAAAGAGTTCAATTGACGAATTTTGATTTGCCAGAGGAAAAAAGAGAGCTTTTTGGGTGAATTTCGATATTAATCTGTGAATTAGGGTTTTTTTCGACTGATTGATACGAATTCTTACCGTAGGGTGTATTCAATTGATTCAATTTTATGAATTTAGTCCCCAATTTTAAACAATTTTGTTTTTACAGAATTTTTTCAGAAATTAGGGCTTTTGAGTTTGTTTGATGGTTGGGATTTGTTAGTATGATAGGGAAGCGGAAATCTACAGTTGGAATGGCTAACTTTAAGCGATGCCGAAGTGATGAAACAGACGGCTGCGAGAACGATGATGATACGAATCAGCAGAGAACAGCTGGGTTTGATGGTTTCTACACAGTTCCTGTGATGGAATGTGAAGGTTACAGTAGTGACTTCGCCAATTCGCGTTCCAGTGGACCGTCATTTTACTCGGCTGGAAAGGAATTGAGTTCAAGGAAACTCAGAAGCGTCAATGACACTCCATTGTTGAAGTCCTCTCGAGGGCGTAGTCGAGCACTTCCCTCCAAGTTCAATGATTCACTTTTGCCTTCATTGAAGAAGGAAAAACCAGAAGACAGACATTTGCTGGTTTGCGATAATGCTACTGAAGATGCGGATGTGCACCAAATAAAGAAATTAAAGCAGGGAGAATTGTTCTCCGGTATGATGTATAAGAGAAATCAAATGGGTTTTCATTTATTCAATAGCGTTGAGTTGCTTCCTCTGGATACAGAAACTGATGATGCGTTCGTTAGCAAAGATTCCTGTGTGACATCTGTTGATGGAAGTCTTGATTACCTGGAAACGAAAAATAATGACTTTGTGGAGGTGGATATTCAGGTAAAGGAGAAGTTGAATTGTTCTTCTGCTGCTGCAGGCAAACTGTTGAAGGAGAAGAATAAAAAAGATGACTTTTACAAGCCAGATGACTTTGTGTTGGGCGATATTGTTTGGGCTAAATGTGGGAAGAAATACCCTGCTTGGCCTGCTGTTGTCATCGATCCAATGTGGCAAGCCCCTAAAGCTGTTTTAAGAGCTTGTGTACCTGGAACAATCTGCGTAATGTTCTATGGGTACTCGAAAAATGGAACTCAAAGGGTAACTGACTTATCTTTCGTCTTTTATATTTCTCTGCATGTTAAATAGTTTTGTATTCTTCTGATTTGTATGTTCCGTCTGTAGGATTATTCATGGATCAAAGAGGGAATGATTTTTCCGTTTCAAGAGTACATGGAAAGGTGTGCATATCTTTTACCCATTTTCTATCAATTGTAACAAGATTTGTCTTTTTTTGAGTCCTTTTATTTATTTATTTATGTCTTTTTATAGATTCCAAGGGCAAACCAAGTTGTATGGTAGCAAGCCTGTTGATTTTCAAATGGCAATAGAGGAGGCAGTTTTAGCAGACAGTGGATATGGTCATACTGTAGCTGGAACTGAACCTAAAATGTCTCCTGCGACAAATAACAGTGAAATTGAAGAGGATTCAGGCTCCAATCTGGAGCAGGAGTTTTCTTCTCTTGACCAGGCAAGATCCGAATGAAGTCTTAATTCCTTCGATTGGAAACTGCAGCAGAACTAATCCTAGCTATTCTCGATGTTGTTATCCTTTACTTAGCCGTCATTTTGTTTGGTTTTGTTTTTGGTTGGTTTCTAGGATTTGAGTCACAAGAGAAAAGAGACACAATCATGTGATAGCTGCAGTTTAACTTTCCCTTCGAGAACAATGGAAAAAGTGAGAGATGCAGCGGCTAAATCACAGTTTTGGTGTGAGCACTGTGTTAAGGTAAATAAATTAGAAGCCTAAATTTCTGCACTGCTAATATCTATAAATATACCTGGACACTTCATTTACTTATAAACATCACAATTACAGTTGAGGAAATCAAAACAGTACTGTGGCATATGCAAGAAAATTTGGCATCACTCGGATGGCGGGGACTGGGTAAGAACCTTTGCTTTTGTCATATGAAATGTAAACTCTTTTGAACTTGATCAGCGGAGTAGTTTCTGATATATTCTTCTTCCCATCTGTTTTTGGACAATTTTTTGGTAGGTATGCTGTGATGGTTGTGATGTCTGGGTCCATGCTGAGTGTGCCGACTTTGCAACAGAGATTTTTAAGGTCCTGTAAATTATATACTTCTTTTAAATTTTAAGGCTTTCGATCCAACATTTTATTTTTAAAAGATTGAGGAGCTTGTTTGTTGACCCTGTATTGCTTATACAGGATTTAAAGGAGATTGATTACTTTTGCCCTGAATGTAAAGCAAAATCTAGTTACAAATATTTTGTTTCGGATAAATCAAAATCAAACTTCAGGTACTTCAGTTGCTGCACCATTTATGACTTTGTGTGGTAATTCAATTGAAAGATCATTTCTAAAATGTGTTGGAAATTTGTAAATGGTTATCTATCAGGTCCGTGGAAGACAATGGACAAGCTGTGTTACCCGAGACTGTGACAGTGGTCTGCTCTGGCGTTGAAGGAACTTATTATCGAAGTCTTCATCTGTAAGTCCATGACTTCCTGAAACCAGAGCATAATTACATTGGAATGCCAGGAATCTTTTTGGTTAGTTTGTTGGACAAAGTTTGTAACATAAAGATTTTCGTTTTCCACCAATTATTCGGCTAATACTATCGTTTCGTATATTCAAACATGTTATACTGTCATCATGTTTGTTCAGAATGAAGAATCTTTCAGTGGTTCATGAAGTTTTATTGGTAACTTGCATAGTTTTGTCTGTTTAGTTTGTTCTCAGTATTCAGTCTATAAAGGCAGAAACATTAACTTAGACTTTAACCAAGTAGTTTCTTTTTTGTGATTATTTAATTTGGCCATTTTTTAATTGTTAAACCTCTACTTTTGGATTAAAGGAGGGATTTTGATTCATTACCATTTTTTTCCTCTTCAGAGTTCAATGTATGTGTGGTTCCTGTGGGAGAAAGAAGCAAACTCTTTCTGAATGGGAGCGGCATACAGGTTGTAGAGCAAAAAAATGGAAATGCAGTGTCAAAGTGAAGGACACAATGGAAACACTGGAAAAATGGGTCTGTATGCTTTTGAAGTTTTCAGAATATCTGACAGTACTCTAGTGCATCGTGTATATATTTTTCTTTGAATTGGTGGCTTAACCAAGATGTTGGTATGTTTATGTACCCAGATGATTATATTCTTACACTTGAATTGTGATCTGTGAAGGCATCATCAATAGGCTCAAAAGCTCTTGTAAAGAGCTAATTAATTTCTCTGATGTCTGGTGAAATATGTAAAGGATTGGGGCTAGTCTAAACGAATTTTATGTTCAGTGAACAAGACCTGTGTGTATTACAAATTGTGGCATAAAAAACCCACGTTGAATACATGATAGATTTTGGGTATGGTCGTTTAAGAGCTCCCAAAGTTGTATGGTTGCTGTAGTTCCAATTTTTCCACTTTCTCCATTTTAACCCCCCCCAAATTTCTATTTCAAGCTTATTTCACATTTGTTCAATAGCTGAACTGAAGTTCATACTCTTGGTTCTTGGTAAACCTCATCTCTATATATCATCAGCATAATTGATTTGTTTACACGAACCTTTGATTGCTTAATTTTAAGTATTTAGGTTTTGGTTTTTTTGTACATATATCTATTATCATGGATTGGCATCAACTATCGCCGTAGTTTTCTCTTAATCCTTTCTGATATGTATCTTTTGCAATTGTCAACCTTGTGTTTCATTTCAGCACTTGTATTGCTTCATTAAAACTCAGGGTATCTTAAATATGCTCTATTGGCATGGCTGCAGATTTTAGCGCGTGATCGGCATTCTCCTGACTCCTTGAAATTAGAGAAGCAGCAGTTGATTGGCTTTTTGCAAGGCAACTTTTCTTCAATCTCTTCACTTCAGTTTTCCTTCAGAGAAATATTGTTCTTCGACTTTTCCTGTAGTTATATGTTCTCTGAATGAGTTGTAAATTTTTTTTATTTGCTATTATAGAGGACTACACACCTGTTAATGCAAAATGGACCTCAGAGCGCTGTGCCGTTTGTAGATGGGTTGAAGATTGGGACTACAACAAAATTATCATATGCAACAGGTATTTTAATGTTTGCAATTTCTCTGCAAGTAGAATCTAGTTCAGGTCCTGTTGAAATGACTATTCTTCTCTCTTAAAGGTGTCAAATAGCTGTACACCAAGAATGTTACGGAGCAAAGAGTGTTCAAAACTTTGCATCATGGGTTTGCCGAGCATGTGAAACTCCTGAGATTGTGCGGGACTGCTGTCTCTGTCCTGTTAAAGGCAAGCTCTTTGGCTTTCAACATTTCTTTGGTGTTTTGATGATATTGTTCCATCTGGGTTGAACCGGGGTTCTTCCCCTTTTTTCATTTTCCCCCCACTTATCACAGGCGGTGCTCTAAAGCCAACTGATGTTGACGGCTTATGGGCTCATGTTGCATGTGCTTGGTTCGAGCCTGAAACTGGTTTCTTAGATCCTGAGAAGATGGAGCCTGCTAACGGAATTCTCAGGATACCACCAAATTCTTTTCGCAAGGTACATGTTTCTCAAATAAATACTAAACTGAAAATTTGATTTTGGTCATTCAGTTTAAAAGTCATTTCTTTTCACTCTTACGTAAGTTGACGTATAAAGTTAAGTGGCAGGTTATACCAGATAACATTAGCATATGAAATCTTAAGCTACATCATATTGAGTTGTTCTCTTAGTAACCACAGTGTTACTTTTGTGCTGATAATTATAGCTATCTGTGTTTCTAAGTTTGTGTAATTGGCTTCTAAAACGTTCTTATTTGGTTAAATGTCTAGGCGTGTGTTATCTGCAACCAAATTCATGGTTCTTGTGTGCAATGCTGCAAGTGCGCCACCCGCTATCATTCCATGTGTGCTTCACGAGCTGGATACGCCATGGAAGTAAGTTACCTTTGTTTTTAGATACATATATGTTTAAGCGATTGAGTTAGATAATCCTCTTAAACACAAAAGTACACCATACCTTTTGGTCCTTGGTGATATATTTTTGTAAATCCTCTTATAAACCAAAAGCGGTGTTCGTCTAAATCCTGCACAGATATCAATCTCACTGGTAAAGTACTTCCAGAAAGAAACCGGAAACCAGATAAGTTCTGTAAGATTTTTCTTCAAGGGCCAATTATTCATTAAACTTTTAGTTTTCGATCGGGAATCTGAATGACAAAGTTTGTATATCTAACTTCTATGTTTCTTTAAGAATAATCACTAATGGAGGTATTAAAGAATTCAGGAAACATGGTGTCTTTAGGATGTTTTAAATTATATTCAACTAACGTCACATGTAAAGTGGTTAAGAAACAGAAAAGATGAGGATTGTCCCTGCTATTTCCTTAAAGCACCTGGTGCATTGTGCTTTTGAAGCCTTGTTTTATTTATTTATTTATTATTTTTCTCTCATTACTGAAGGATTTAGTGCATTAATTTTATCTCTTCCGTCCTATTATTTTTCTGTTGGCATTACAGCAATTCTATCCTTAACTTGCAGCTGCATATCTTGGAGAAGAATGGGGCCCAAATAACTAAATCGGTGTCATATTGCGCTGAACACAAGTATGCATTATGCAACTTCCTCACTATTTTGATTTGAGTGGACATGATCGACTTTGGCTGGGGTTTGCATGATTTCTCGGACATCTATTATTGTTGGTTTCAACATCCGTTATGTTTTATGTTATCTGGTTTTAACCCTGAAATTTTTTCCAGCGCTCCAGATGAAAATAATGTCCTAGCGATTATATCTACTAAAGGGGTTATCGCTAGTGGAAGTTTGCTTGAAAGCCGAAATCAAGAGCGGTGCTTGAAAGCTTCAAGGCTTGTATCATCTAGAAATGCTGAGATCTCTAATACATTTATTACTGAAGATAATGACATTGAGCCATTCTCTGCTGCAAGGTGCCGTATATACAAAAGATCAAGCCATAAGGTTAAAGTCTTCTAACATTCTATCTTCACCTCTCAGTTCTTTTATATATGCCCACTTTTATCTTGTTCCATAATTTGTCCCATTTTTCTGTTGCTTAGAAGAATCGGCAAGAGCCAGCTTTCCATCGACTAATGGGCCCACGTCATCACACACTTGATGTGATCGATTCCTTAAGCTGTCACAGAGTAATATATGCTTATACCATCTTGATAATTATTAACTCTATGTTTTATGCCAAATAGGTCGCTTATTGTTAGTTAGCTCTTTGTAATTTCTCTCATTTCTTTGACAGGAAACTGAAGATGAAAAGGCCTTTTTAACATTTAAGGAGCGATTGAGACATTTACAGGTAAATAATGTTTTCTTCACTAGCTTTATGTATAACTTCCATGGTCAATGTTTGCTAATGCTTCATCCTTTGCCATAGACAGTACAATTTTAAGTGATTCCTTGACTAACTGATTCTTCAAATAAGCAGAAGACAGAAAATCTTCAGGTATGTTTTGGTAAATCCGGAATACACGGATGGGGCCTCTTTGCACGAAGGAATATTCAAGAAGGGGAAATGGTACTATTTCTGATACTTTCTATTTTATATGCACAATTTCTTTGCAGCTACTTCCACACGGTTTGATATGTTTGTTGGAAAGATATATTTGTTTTATTTCATTTATTTAATTCACTCCCTTTATGTACATGTTCGTTCTTTTAAAGCTGTGCAATTTTCAATTCTGGCCAATTCTTCAGGTAATAGAATATCGCGGTGAGAAGGTCAGGCGCAGTATTGCAGATCTTAGGGAGGCCCGCTACAAGTTAGAAGGCAAGGATTGCTATGTAAGTATATATTGTACGAATTTTCTTTTCCTGCAAGGACATGTATATTTTGTCCATCTTAGGAGTTAGGAGTCTAACCATTGTCTGGAGTTCGTCTCTTGTCCTGTTTGTTGGAAAAAAAAATGCTTGTGGCACTAAATGGTTTGCCATTGACCTTGTATTATGGAACCAAATATTCTAGTTCGAACTTTTCTTGATTAATTTCCCCTGAGGTTAAGTAGTTTTGGTCCTTATGTCACCCCCACCCCCCTCTGCAGCTTTTCAAGATCAGTGAGGAAGTTGTCATTGACGCAACAAACAGGGGAAATATAGCGCGCCTGATCAATCATTCTGTAATCTCTCTCTCTCTCTCTCTCTCTCTCTCAGTGTGTGTGTGTGTGTGTGTGTGTGTGTGTGTGTAACATCACGTCCTAATTGGCTAATTTGGAGAGGTTTTGTATTATTCTGTATTACTTGCTAATAGTAATGTGTTTCTTGCAGTATAAGTTATCTTTACTTTGAAGTCTCTTAAAAATTGTGTTAGCTCTTGCCCGTTCTTAGTCATGTAATGTTGTGTTTCAGTGCATGCCGAATTGCTATGCAAGAATCAGGAGCTCGGGTGAGGAAGATAGCCTAGTTCTGATAGCCAAAACAAATGTATCAGCTGGTCATGAGCTAACGTATGACGGTTTATTTCTCTCTCCAGGGCTTCATCTTTGAATTTGGATTTAATTAGGGCATATATGGTTACTATTCTTACATAGAGCATTGCTTGAACATTTCTGACAGGTACGATTACAAATTTGATCCAGACGAACTTAAGGTTCCTTGCCGATGTGGTGCTCCAAATTGCCGGGGATATATTAATTAGGTCGAGGAAATGTATAGAAATTCTTTTATGCGAGTAGTAACGAACTTAATCCAAACACATTTTTGACCATTTTTTTGGTTGCTCTCATATGTTTGTAATTGATTCATTCTTAAATATAATTATTACCAACAGATAGAACATAATGTACTAGCTACTTGGCTGTAAAGTAATTGTAAATTTTTCATTGTTTTGGTTGAAAATTGATAAACTCTTATAGTTGGTTCCTGACTTGTAATAAAATTCTATTTCTGGGCAGCTTGTGTAAAAAGAGGGTTGTCTATGCTTTCACATTTCAATTCTTTTCCTACTTGCACACTAATATTAATTGCAAGTCTATCCTTTTCCCCAAATAAATTTCATTTAAACTTAAAAATTTATTAAGGTTAGCCACACAGTTGGTCGAGTGTTTGACTCTCAATTTAAGAAATCAAGGATCAAACAATGACGGCTTAATCACCTCATATTTTATGAAGTAGACCAAATTAACTAAATAAAAGAAGGAAAAAGAGAGAGTAAAGTGTGAGCGGGAGTTGACACAGTGCGAGTGAGAATTAGTTTGATATACTCTCTTAAAAGTCGGAATCAATTAGGACACCTTTGACGACTTAATCACTCATAATTTTGGAAGCAGACGAAAACAACTCAATAAAAGAAGGAGAGAGAGAGAGCAAAGTGTGCGAGCGGGAGTTGACTCGCTACGAGTGAGAATTAGTTTGGTAGTCTTTCAAATGTCGAAGTTAGTTAGGAAGCATACCAAAACAACTAAATAAAAGAAGGAAAAAAAGAGAGTAAAGTGTGCGAGTGTCAGTTGACATGGTGCGAGTGAAAATTAGTTTGATATAGTCTTTTAAAAATTGGAATCAGTTAGTACACTTTTGACGGCTTAATCACCTCATAATTCAGGAAGCAGACCAAAACAACTAAATAAAAGAAGGGAAAAAGGGGAGTAAAGTATGCAAGCATGAGTTGACTCGGTGCGAGTGAGAATTAGTTTGGTATACTCTTTCAAATGTCGAAGTCAGTTACTAACGCAGCAAAACAAAATCTTTCAGGACATGTAATTCACGCCCTCCTCTCGCCTCAGTTATTTGAATCTGACATTTTGCGCTCCTATAAATAACACATTCAATCTTTCTCTGTTTCATTAGACTGCTGGCCAATTTTCCAGAGCTCAGAAGTTCATATCTGTAATTTCCGAAAAGAGAGAGAGAGAGAGACAACGGGGAAACGATTGCGAAGAACCAAGGAGCTCCGCAGCCGCGTCTCTCCTCGATATTCTTCATATCTCAGCCCTCACTCCACCTTCAACTGGTTTTTCCTCTCTCTGTGATTATTTTATTGATTACCGATTAATTGAAGCTTAAATTCACAGAGATTTGAATTTTATGAATCTCGTGAGCTCAAGTTTTGTTTCACTAAGCTAATACGGATAAACAGAGAATGAAATTTGAAATTTCACTAAAATTTTGGTCTCAGATTTTTCAAACATTCGATTCAAATCTGTGATTATTTTATAGTTAACGACTGATTGATGTATATTTATATGTCTATCTATAAGAAAATGAAGCTTAAAAGCACATAGATTTGAATTTTATGAATTTCGTGTGCTCAGGTTGAATCAAATTTGAATTTTCGGTCAAATTACGGCGTCTACAGTTCCAGAACTCGATCTGTATATTTGTTTACTTATGCGTGTATAAACTTGAGCGTATTTGACGATTTTAAAACTGCATCGTGTATAACATGATCGACTTCAGAAATTTAAATCTAAATGTACAATCTCTGGAATATGCTCTGTTTGCGAGCTCATTGTGCTGCCTATTCCACAATTTCGATGAAGAATTGGCTAGAAATTGAACTAAATGAATACTATATTTAAGTCCTGCTGTTAAAATTTTTGTTTTTGATATAGCATCTTTCATTTAGTGAACCAGATCAGCAAATTCGATTCAGGATCTGTTTCAGTTCATGTTTTAAATTTGCTTCATCCTCTGAACTTCAAAGTTTGCTTATATCAAGTGACATTTTCTGTGCCTTGAAATAGAATTATGATGTAAGAATAGACAACCGGAAAATAAACTGAATTGTCTTGAGGTTTGAATCACTCTCAAGACTTTCATTCTGATTTGGATGTCGGATTTAAACTTGAACAACTTTTTAAATATTTCATCTGTATTTTGTTTAATTAAAAGGTATGAAGCCGATGTGGACTGAGATTTTTTATTTTTCAAATGTAGCATTTTTTTTCATATCCATAGTAAAAGGTGGGGAAGAAGTCCCCAGTACAGAACATCAAAATGAATGGATATATGGTATACTCATTCTATCTAATTTACGGCAAAAAATCCTCTCTCCCTTTCCTATCCCTATCCCTATCCAATCACAATTCACCCTGTGTATATATAATTGAAAAAAAATATTTATATAGTAAATTCTGATTGGTTGGGGATAGGATCGGTGATAGGATTTTCACCCCTAATTTACATAACCCTTTAATCTCTTTTGGGATCCCATCAAAACAGACAAAAGAAAAAGAGGAACATGAGTCGAATGCTAGATTCGCCAAAGCGTTCGCTACTTTGTTAACTTCACGGTATACATGTGTAACATTCGCATCACCTAGCTTTCAAAGAATCCCCTGAAAAAGGCCATCCAAAGCCCACGATGAGACACACTGCTTTTTAATGGCAGTGACCAAGAACATTGAATCATATTGAATTAGAGTTGTGCTTTTATCCATGGCAGCCAAGAGATCCAAACCATTGATCATAGTTTCAAGCTCGGCTCGAGAGTTCGTAACATTTTCACCAAGGTAAGCTGCAAACGCTGCTAGGAACACGCCACCGATTTATGTTGTCCCAGGATTCCCCCGTGAGGCTCCATCAATGTTCAAAATAAATGACGTATTGGCCGAATAATCTTTCCACCGCAAGACTTGCAAAGATCGCAGCCTTGGCGGACCAACATTGTCACCCAACAAGACTCCTCTTGCTTTCGCTAAATCCTCAAGGCAAATGTGAAGCTCGGCACATAGAGAGGATCTAGATGTTGTTCGCCCCTCAAATACAAAACGACAACGCGCTTTCCATAGCAGTCAACAAGCACAACATGAAACTAATACCCCTGCTTGGTGATTATTGGCCGAACCTGACAGCCACCAATGCTTTAACATTTGCAAAATAAAAGCAAATCTGCCCACAGCAAGAGGCATTGCGACTTTGGTTGATGAACAATAATTCCATACAGCTTCAGCAAGAGAACAACGAAGAAAGACATGATCATATCACTCTTGGCCCGCCAAGCAAGAGCAACGCGAGACTAATGAAGTCCCCAATCTCATTCTGTCTTCATCGAGCGCTAAATAAGAGTTCAATAACTTCCACACAAATATCGACATGGACAGAGGTAGTACCTTATTCCAAATGCATTTTCGAGTAAATAGCTTGACATCTCTTTTGCTCAACTTTGCCATAACTGATCTCATCTGCGATTTTTGGAATCATCTGCGAAAGCCAAATGTGATATGGAAATATGTAGCTTTGGAATATAATATGGTTGAACACGCCGAGTTTCACATAATCGATTTAATCCTCTGGATAGAACATCAGCTGCCAAAATAAATAGCAAAGCTGAAAGTGGATCACCTTGATTAACACCACACGTCGCATTGCAAAATCCATACGAAGAGCCATTCATAAGAACCGAAAACCAATTCAATCGCAAAGAATTCCGAACCAAATGTATAAAGTGTTGTCCAAAACCAAATTGGTCCAGTACCTTTAATAAGAAATTATGAGACACTCTGTCAAAGGCCTTCATCATATCTAACTTTATCACCAAATTCCCGCCTCTGATACGTTGATTTATTGAGTGCATCATCTCTATTGCAAGTAGTACATTATCCGATATCCAACAAACCCGGTTTGATTGAGGCAAATAATTTTCGGCAATATCTCCGCAAGTCTAGTTGCCATAACTTTGGATAAAAATTTGTGCGCAAAGTTGCATAAAGAAATCGGCCTAAAATCACCAAGGTGGCTCGGATTCGGCAGTTTTGGGAGTAGTACTATAAGTATGCTAGCCATCGCCTTGGGGATTTGAAGACCCACCCAAAAATCGCTCGCCGCCTGTACCACATCCTCCCCCACAATGTCCCAGCAATCTTGAAAGAATCCGCCTGAGTAATCATCTGGACCAGAAGCACTATTTTTGTCAAGTGAAAAAATCGCATTTGTAACCTCCATTGGTTTCAGCAATATTGAGAGTTCTCACTTTTAGTAACCATTTGAGGAATCAAGTTCAGCATTTCTTGATCCAAGTCTTCTGCTCCATCTGCGGTAAACAATGCTTCATAATACCTTGTTGCTTCATTCCCAATATCCTTATCCAAAGTCGACAAATTTTCGGCCTCATCATTAATACTTGATATAAACATTCGTTTCCGTTTATGCTTGTTCAACGTTTGGAAATATTTGGTATTGGCTTCCCACTCCTTCAACAATTTGATACGCGACTTTTGTCGCCAAAACATTTCCTCTGCTGCAAGATAAAAATTGTAATTATTTCGCACCGCATTCCAATCCCTCCTCAAGGCATCCGTCGGGGAAGCATCAAAAAGATTTTCGAGCTGCCAAAACAGCCTCCTCGGCTTCTTTGAGTCTTTGATGAACATTACCAAATTTTACTGCATTCTATGATTTCAAAGTCTCCTTCATTCTCTTCAATTTCCCCATAAAAACTACCAATCCGTTACCGTACATTGGACGGCGCCAACAGTCCATCACAACCTACATAAAAGATGAGTGCTTTGCCCACATATTTTGATAACGAAAAGAGGAAGAATGCCTTTGTGTTCCAAGTTGGATCTTACATAATAAAGGTCAATGATCAGACTCCGATATGTTCAAATGCTCAATTCTCGTCACATAGAAAAGATCAGCACAATTGGAGTTGATTACTACTCTATCCAATCGACGTAGGAGTGGTGGCGAAGCTGCTCTACACCATGTAAACGGGTTGCCCGAAAACGGCGCATCCGTCAGGCCACAATCCCCCAATGCTTCTGCAAATTCCGTAATGGGCAACGATGCATGTATGGATCCCAAGCTCTCCGATTCATTCAAAACGACATTAAAATCCCCTCCAACCAGCCAAGGCACGTCATGCAAGGTAGCAAAATTCCTCATTTTCTCCCATAGTCATCAACGTTGCACGTAGGCACATTTTGCATAAATAAAGGAACAAAACACGGGAGTTCCCGCATAGTTATTGATAAGGATAGTAACCATTTGCTCTCCATTACTAACAACAGAGAGGTCTAACGTTCCATCCCATAAAATCCAGATTTTCCCCGATACATTTCCAAAACCAAAATCAAAACCCAGTCGTTGCACGTATATAGGGAGATCATCATGTAACATAGGTTCCAATAAGATCATCATATGTAATTTGTTAGTCGACTTTATATTCCGGATGGAAAAACTGTTGTGATGCTTGAATCGACTTGCTAGTGGTAAGTGGGTCGTTCGCCTCCTAATGCATGATAGCGTATGGAAGCAAGCTTGTCTGTTATAAAGAAAAACATATAGGTACATGTTTGCTAACTTCTTCTTAGTCGAGTACAATTGATATTCATTATATTTTACAATACAATTGATAACTTCTTAGTCAAGTACTCGAGTTCCAAACAGGGTACAAAGGAATATATCGTGAAAACAGGTCTGGTTACAGCATACAAACAAAGTTTACTTCTTGGCTAGCAACTTCTTTGAGAGCTTCTCCAAAGGTGTGGTTTTGAGCAGGAAAAGCCTGGCTGCACGCTCTTGCAAAGTGCCTCCACATTTTAATCCCCGTACTTGAAGCTTTGATTTTAATCTCTCCATACCGAGAACCTAATTTCCCAAAAAGAAATTATGAATGTTACAGAAATTGCCAAATAATAACAACAAATAGAAGTCCAAATCGAGTTCTTCTGGTGCAACTAGTAAAACAAAACGATTATTCAATTCATCTTGCATGGTAAAACTGCCTAAACAAAACACATACTCGAAAACCAACAAACCAGAGTTTTGCTTTCAAAATATATGTACATTTATAGTTGAAGTCAGATTAAGGATTAGTCTAAATCATAACCAGAAGCCATAGTAACGCGAACAGAAAACAAAAGAAAATATGACTTAATAAGAAAGAAGAGGAAGATCTTTTTAGAAAATATAATCAGACAAATACCTCCAGTTCTGATGCCGAATTAAAATCTTCAAACTTAAACGGCATCTCAGAATTCAGAGCCTCTACATTCGTAGTCGCCACTTCATCCTGTATAGCTGGTTTAGAAGTGGAATAATCACCGACCTTGGCACTAGATGCTTCTTCCTCACCTGAGCAGGAGACAGCAGATGGTTGGCACTCTCTTTCTACCTGGTCAGATGAATCAGATTTCTTACACACTCCCTCTTCAGGTGTAGATATCTCCAAACATAACTTATTGTCATCCTGATAGGTCTTCTCTTCAGAAAGTCCTAAACCAGGTTGAGCCACCCTTGTATCTTCTACATAGTCACCAGTACTTTCATCAGATTTTCCACTCTCTTCAGCTCCCATTTCCTTCTCTTCCTCAGAGCCACTCTGGGATGGAACCCCATCAAGAGAAATCACATCTTGCTTGGCGACTGTTACAGAATCTGAAGTTCTATCTGATTCCTTACTCGAGTCTGAATGATCCTCATTGTCGGTGACAACAGAATTGTTGTTCTCCCTCTCTTCATCCTCATCACTGTCATCGTCATCCATATCCTCGCTATCACTATCAGCCAATGTCCTCTTACCCATCCTGAAAGTCAGAGTTATCAGGATGACAATGATTTGAAAACATTTTCACTACATCTACACACAAAGGTTGTCATATCACTTGCAGCTTGCCTACCACAAAATTTTGATACAATTTTGAAGTTCATTTACTTTCTTCATTTCATAAGAAGAAAAATCCTATGATTCCTCAGTACCAACAAAATATGAGTTGGAAAAAGGAAATACAGCAATGTTTCAAAACATACTATGGTAAAGTATGCTATGAAACCAGATCTCTGCCGCATAACAACATAATTATATGCATTTGGCGCGAGGTAGCAGAGAACAGTGAAGACATACAAGTCCTACTATCCAATCTGCTAACATAAATATTGCTACTTTCAGTTCAGTTCACACAATACATAGCAGTTCTATCAACATACAAAGATATAGCAAAAACTCTTCAAAGATAAAACAAAAAATGAATAAGAAAACTGTTTAATCACATGAAATGATCAAAGAAAATCTAAGAAAAACTTACCAAATTTTGAACCTTTTTGAATTTGATTCATTGCCCTCAGCATTTTTCCTCTTAGAAGCCGCCGCCGCCAACCCCTTAATCGATTCCCTAACAGATCTCTCCACTTCCTCCATACACTTAGCAGAATCCTCCCTATACTTATCCACATATTTGTCAACAGCTTCACCCCCTTGTCCCTTTCCCTTCTTCAACTCTTTAGCCTTCTTCTTAATAAACTCCTCAGCCATCTTCTCTAGCTTCCTTTCTTCGGCCTCCGCCCTCCATTCCTCCAACCTCTTCTCAGCATTCACATGCCTCAACCTCCGACCACTCATATCACGACAAGCATCGAAATTATTAGTCTTCTTCTGCCCCGCTTTCGTCGCGGCTCCTCTCAATAACGAACCAAACCCACCTTTTCCTCCCCTCAGCCGCAACAACAAGTGAACCACCATCGGAAACTTGCCGTCCCCGCCACTGTACGGCTCATTATTTCCAATGTTCAAGATTTGGCGATCGTTTTGAAGGAGAGTCGGCGGCTGATTGAATTGAAGGAGGAGAAGTTGGAGGTGGGAAGGGATTAAAGTTACGGTCTGGATTTTGTGCTTCAGTGATTCGACGGTAATGGTTGGGGTTGAGAAATTGAAGGCTCGGTGTTTCCCATCGAGGTATTTCACCAAAATTTGGTGAATTTTTTCTTCTTCTTGCTTCATCTCCATAATTGATCGGAGAAAATCGATTCTCTCTGAGATTTTCTAGGGCAAAATTGGTTCTCGATTTACGGAAGAAAAGGTCAAAAGGGTGAGAGACTCCGGGAGATTACGGAGAGCAGAATAATAAAAGAACAATTTGATCTTATTTATAAGGTGGGCTCAAAGCCTTATCCATATACACCCCTTCCAGAAAAAGAGGCCCATAACCCAAAGCCTACTCTGCCGTCAAGCGGCCCGTCTACCCAAAAGTAAGGCCTTATCTTTCTCCTTGGTTATTATATATTGTCATTAGAATTAGGTTTGCCTTTTGTAATGGATCAGCTCCCCTGTTCCAATGACCAGAAAGAAATAGAGAAGTAAAATGAAAAAATAGAAATTAGGGTTAAGAAGAGATATATTGATGAAGGAAGAAAAGATTCAATACAGATGATTGAATTTGGGAGAAGAAGAAAAAGGAGTTCTCAGCTCATATTGAGACTGCTTTGCATATAAAATATCTGAATGCCTAGCTAAATGAACTAACAACTCTATTTATACTAAAAGCTACTTCTAATCTCAGCCATTGAAGAACCAGATTTAATCTCAACCCTTCCTTTGTGATCCTCCTGTCATTAGTACTTTGATTCCCTGCTGCAGTCCTTTTCTGCACCAGCATTGCTCCCAACACTGAATCTGAGTGCTACCAAATGCTGTTACCAATTCATAACCCTGCTGCAGTAGTCACTCCATGACACTGCCTCCTTATTTTCATGAATCTTGTCCTCAAGATTCAAAGGAAAATCCTCATAACTAGCATGTAGTTGTTCAACACCAACACTTCCATGCACAATAGCTTTTGCTCCTAAATCCATCTTTGTAGCAACATAATATTTCTGATACCTCGTACCTCTCAAACCAAACATAGCAAAATTTCTTCTAAGTTTAGAACACTCAGAAACTCCACCTTATGTTTTTTCGAAGTGCACTGCCCAAAAGTAATTGATTCGACCTCCTTAGTGAGTATTTAGGCAAGAATAATTTTTGCCTATTGGAATCTTGCAAGAATTTTGAAGTTGTAATCTCCCAAGCAGGCATTGTTGCCATGTCCTCAATTCTGCTGCTTCCTCTTGTATGATTAGAAACTATTAGCCACGAGGTTTGCATCGTTGTAGTACTTCCTTTATTTCCAAAATGCCCACTGAACGTCAAGGTCATTGAAGAATGATGTTCAAAAATTGGATTTCCCCAAGAGTCGATCTCAGAAAAGGAGAAAACATTCCCTGAAATGTTTCCCCTATCAAATGGAGCTCTTAATTCATCAAACACATAAGCCACGTGATTTTCCTCCTTAATAAGAGAAGAGTAGCTGCAATCATTAGTATACGTTCGATCTTCACAACCCCATTTGACATATGGTCTACATGCTTCAAACACTTCCAAAGATGACTCTGTCCAATTTAAAGCACCAAAACTAGTCCCATAAGTACCAGATCCTAATTCTCGTAATTCTTCAAGATCAACATTCTTAATAATCTGCAAACCATACATATCAGCCCCCATTTCAGCTATCAATGCATCACTGAAAAATTCTTCTTTATTGTCGTCATTGCAATCAGTATCCCTCGTAATTAAAGAACTGGTATGGTTCTCCATCACAGGTCCTTTTTCTAATTGGATCTTCTACCAGTGGCAGGAGCTTCTCATCATTACCAGTGCTATTATTGCTAATGTATCCTGATATACTTACTGATTGCAAACCAAAAGGTGGGTGAACCGAGCCCATCCCCTGTTACAAATAGTTGGCTCTATATTTTGTAGATTGATCTGAAGATGAGGAGTAACGAAGCTAACATTATGCTGAAATTTGGGTGTTAAAACAACTCTTTGGATAGGGAAAATCTCAGCGATTTCTCTATTCTCAAGAGACTCCACAAGCTTTATAGGCAAAACCAGTTTAGAAACAGAAAGTTCATTTCTATTCACAATACCAATTTCAATATCACCCCCTAATTCCTCGTCCTCAAATTCATCTTCTTCAAACTTATATTCAGTTTTACTAGCAACATCATAAGAATCAGCATCATCACGAGTTTTCTGCAAGTCAATTCCATCATCATACTCATCATCAGGATTCACATACAATTCATCTTTAAGCATATCAGAGATTGAATCAAGTTCTGCTCCCAATTTATTTACAATCGAAATGTCCTCTTCGAATGTAAATTTATCATTTCCAACTCTACTGTCTACCCACTCTTCACTTCCAATATGAGTCACAACTTCTCCCACTACCATTTCATAAAATTCATTATACAAGGCTGTCAAAAACCCTTGCCAATCTTCTGTTCCAAGTTTGTAAACATGATCATACCCCCACATACATGCTTCGGCCCTCAAGTATTCCAAAGCCACATTTATCTTCAAGGTATCAGGTATTTGATGCAAATAAAAATACATTTCGGCTTGAATCACCCATTCTCTAGGGTAATTTCCTTTAAATTTGGGGAAGTTGATTCTACCACTATCAACCATATAATTACTGAATTTATTCTCAGAAAATTTATCAACTTGTATAATATGAAAATCCCCTACTATGAACTGAGTACCTTCATTATCATTCCCATACTAACTCATTTCTTCCATTTTCCCCTATTTTTATTTAGGTCATTGCTATTAGGAGATAAAGGGTCACAGCCAGAGCTGGATTCCCCCCACCATGGACTTATCCCCAATTATTTGATTCAATTTTCCCATTAACATATCCATCTTTTTATCTAGATATAGCTTGTGAGTATTTTGATCAGCATTTACCTTAGCTAAGGTGTTCCTGACTTCATACTGTTGGATGTTGAGCTTCCTTAGGGAGTTCTCCATTTCCAGCAGCTTCCTTCCATGGAAATCCACAGTGGTCTGCAGGTCTGGTATTTCTGCTAGAGGTGGTAATGGTGGTGGTGGGTTGTTTGCTTTGTTTCGAGTATTAACCATTGTTGCCACGGAAAGTTCAGCTCTGATACCAAGTGTAATGGATCAGCTCCCCTGTTCCAATGATCAGAAAGAAATAGAGAAGTAAAATGGAAAAATAGAAATTAGGGTTAAGAAAAGATATATTGATGAATGAAGAAAAGATTCAATACAGAGGATTGAACTTGGGAGAAGAAGAAAAATGAGTTCTTAGCTCATATTGAGACTGCTTTGCATATAAAATATGTGAATACCTAGCTAAATGAACTAACAACTCTATTTATACTAAAAGCTACTTCTAATCTCAGCCATTGAAGAACCAGATTTAATCTCAGCCCTTCCTTTGTGATCCTCCTGTCAGTAGTACTTTGATTCCCTGCTGCAGTCATTTTCTGCACCAGCATTGCTCCCAGCACTGAATCTGAGTGCTACCAAATGTTGTTACCAATTCATAACCCTGCTGCAGTACTCACTCCATGACACTTTTCCATCCTCGGATGTATAAAGTCGTTACTTTGATCAACACTTTACCCTTTTATGAGCCGACCCAATGCGAACTTAGATTAATCTAGTATGGTCTTCAAAAAATCGAAGCCAACTAGAACACCTCGTGGCAAAACCAAAAAAAGAATTAAGTTTACCTTATCTTTGATCTTCAAGGATTTATACACTCACAATTTTGAGTTATGAGGGAGCGACCTCATGCGGTATAATCAGATTTAGCTTGTACTTATCATATTGAAGTAGTCAGGTTAGAACTATTTTTCTTAATTAATGAAGATTGTATTAATTGCTGTCATAAATAATCGCTACATTGTCAAGATTTTTATCTTAAAAAATATCAATCGTATTATTTATTATATTTTTTTAGTCATTTCTCTAATCAATTACTCAATTAATCACGAAATATGACTCTCCTATCATAAATGGAGGGTGGCATGATCTGAGGCATATTTGCATGAATATATATCAAGTCAGCCAAAGCGTCTTCCAAATCTCCAAATGAGATTAGTTCAACCATTAAGGCCGACGTACCTCCAAATTTCAACCCGATTAGTTAGACCGTAAATAATGATTGGACATAAGTATTGAGAAGTGAAAAGGAGAGGTAGTAACTTGATTAGAGTTATTTAGAGAAAAAAAAAAACTTGATTAGAGTTAAGGGCAAAAAGCACTAGGCACACCTAAACTATTCACTATTTTCTATTTTAACACCTGAACTATTATTTGTGATTTTTTGACACTCGAATTACCCAAAGCTATCCAAACTAGCACAACCATCCACTTTGACCGTTATCTAGTAACGGAATAGTATTATGTGATAAACATGTAATGTTTAAAGGGGTATTTTCGTCCAATTTTTTAGAAACATGTGACATGTTAAACAACTTTATATTCCATCTTGTCTTTGAACTATTATATTGATCTTTTGAAGACAAGTTGCATGTGCACTTTATATAGGTTTAATACATGTGAATCTATCAAATATTTAATAATCATTTGTTTGTATTTGTCCATTCATGCAGTATTGTTTCATAAGCATGAAAACTATTAGTTAAATTTAGCCAAAACTAAGAGGAAATGCTAAAAGAAATAAATGCATACAATGCAACCAATTATTTATCTTATTGAAAATTGGACGAAAATACCCCTTCAAAAAGTCACATGATGCTATTCTGTTACTAGATAACGGCCAAAGTGGATGATTATGCTAGTTTGGATAGCTTTTGGTAATTCGAGTGGCAAACAACCACAAATGGTAGTTTAGGTGTTAAAATGGAGCATCGAGAATACTTTAGGTTTGCCTAGTGCTTTTTGCCCTAGAGTTAAATACTCTCCTAAACTCTTGTATCAAGATAACCAAATAGGTAGCTTGGTAAAAGCTGAAATAATTTTGTTATAAACCTATTTCAATTAAATTTGCATTACAGAACCTTTAATTATTACATGATAAGTGAGATAATTAATTATTCAGAAAAATTGTATTCACCTTATCGTAAAGAATTCTGGATCACAAAATTTCATGCATAGTGGGCCGGGCCTACTTTGGTATTATAGACATATTTTAGGAGCTAAAATTGCAATAAACCTATTAACTTTTGCTCTCTTAAACTTGGTTGGTTGTAATCAGTCAGAATCAGGAAAGCAATTGGGTTTGGTTTTCTGGAGCAAGCAAAAGAATTACCGATCGAGAAGAAGATGAAGAACAGCAATAACAATTTGGGCGCAAAAGGTCGGACCCTGCCGGTTGACCCGAATCTTCCGAGATACCTATGTCAGAACTGCCGGAATTACCTCAGCTTCGTCGGCGTTGATTCTCACGCCGAGAAATTCTTCACCGATGTCTCCTCTGTCACTCGCTCAGGTGAAAAGAGTTTTCCCGTATTTTTATCGCAATTCATCTTCTATTTAGCTGCACTTTTGTTGATTTTCTAAAACTAGGCTCCAATGGTTTGATTGAAGTTGCTTTTGAATGTTTATTCATATGTTTACTTCTATTTACAGCATATTTATGATGGCCCGAGGTGCTATTTTTAATAATGGATTGGTTTTTGTTGGAGAATTTCTCTCGGGGGATTTAAAGTTAATTGCTTGTGAGATGAGATATGGGTACATAGTGAGGATTTTGTGTTGGAGAATGTGATATAGGTAAATCCCGAGCCCGGGCCAGCTGGTTGCGGAATGGGGGACGAGGGTTCGAATTCCCTGGTGGGATTTTGGCCCTCAATATTTTTTTAGGTGGTTGTGAGTGCCGCCTAAGAGCTCCAGGGGTCAGACCCAACCCGATTAAGAGTCTTACTTGGCGGGCGAACCACAGGCTGAGTACGGATTAGTCTCACCACTTGTGAAGACACCGGGCACCCCATGATAACCCAAAAATACACTTAACCTTTTTATTTTCAATTTATAAAATGACATCGACTTGATTATTGCACACATATTTAGATTATGGAAACCATAGATGGAGCTAGAAATTTCATGTTGGGGGAGAAAGATAAATTTTAATATAGTTCTTAGGCGATGAGAAATAAATTTTGTTACTAATCTTTTAGGGATTTTCCAAGTTTTTATAGGGAAAAAATGCGATTTTCAAAATTTTGGTTGGCGGGCGCCACCCCTAGCTCCGTCCTAGCATGAAAACCTTTAGAAAGTAAAGAATGCAATGAATGAACATATAAAGTTAGTTACTTGGGAATTAATGAGACTGCTATCTGGATTTATTTGTTTTGGTGGAAAGATATTAGAATACAACCGTGTGACAATTTGAGATGAATGGCCAGGTATGCAGGGTTCTTCAGTCCATGGAGCTAGTAGTGTTTCAGCTTCAACACGCATGGACCATTCATTTGTTGTATTGCCAAAGCAAAAAAATCAGGCACCTGGGGTACCTCCACGTCCTCGCACTGGAGCTGTTCAGCCTGAGGCTAGTAACTCTGGTAGGGCAATGGAAGACTCATTTGTTGTTTTGCCTCCTCCAGCAGCGTCTGTTTACAAATTGGAGTCTGGTACAGATGGAGCTGGGGCTCATTTGCCCCCAGAAAGTGGACATACGAACATTCCTAACCAATCAAATAATTCTGGCTTCCATTCCACCATAACTGTATTAAGACGTGCATTTGACATTGCTACGACACAAACACAGGTAACATATTAGCCATCATATTGACAGCAACAGAATCCGAACATGAACTTCAGCAAGTTATTATTTATTTACAATAGTTTTTATCCAAAAGAAAAAAGGGAAGAAGTTTTTATCATACATAACTAATTAGTTATATCAGGGATCTTGCTCATATTGACAGATATTTAGCTTTTCTCATGGTCTTTTGTACCTTGCTTTCCCCAGGTTGAGCAACCTTTATGTCTTGAGTGCATGCGGGTTTTATCTGGCAAGCTTGATAAGGAGGTTGAAGATGTGGATAGAGACATGAAAGCATATGAAGCTTGCCTTCAGCAATTGGAGGGGGAGGCAAGAAATGTTCTCAGTGAGACAGATTTTCTTAAAGAGAAACTCAAGGTGCATATATTCATGATAAACCAACATGATTAAGTAACTTTCTTCGCATAAGCGAACCAGACCACAATATATATATATATATATATATATATATATATATTAATGAGTTTTTGATTTCCTTCACTCTCTCACGCTGGTTTACAAAAACTGTAATTAAATCAGATGCTATTTTTCTTTTTAATTTAAGATAGAAGAAGAAGAACTAAAGCTTGAAGCAGCCATCAAGGATACAGAAAAGCAGTGTGCAGGAGTTACAGCTGAATTGAAAGAATTAGAGTTGAAATCTAGTCGTTTCAAAGAGTTGGAAGAGAGGTAAGCCATACTTGATCTTGTTGTAAGAAGTATTTGTTATGTGACTTATCAGACACCCCCCCTTATATATATATATATATATATATATATATATATATATATATATATATATATATATATATAAAGAGGATTCAATAAGCAAACTCTTTTCTTAAAAGTCCTTATAGCGATAGCTTTGTTCCCAGTTGTGTATCCTGCTTTCTTTTTGTTGAACCATCATTTCTTGTGTGCCATATCAAATTTTCATGGGATTTTCCCTTTTGCCAGGTATTGGCAGGAATTCAACAATTTCCAGTTTCAGTTGGTTTCACACCAGGTTTTCATATTGGTTCTTTTTTTCCTTATATAGTTATATGTTCTTTTGAAGTTACCCTATTCCTACATATTTTATGAATGTGGTTTACCGAGTGACATGGGCACCAACCATCTACTGTTTCTCATTTTGGTTAAAATGTCCTCTATCTTGTCATATATATTTCTAAAGCTAGAGTTGGATTTGTGGGTTAACAGGAGGAAAGGGATGCAATTCTGGCTAAAATTGAAGTGTCACAAGCTCATTTAGAATTATTGAAGCACACTAATGTGCTGAATGAGGCCTTCCCCATCTGGTATGATGGAGAATTTGGAACAATCAACAACTTTCGCCTGGGAAGACTTACTAAAATTCAGGTTTGTCAATAAAATGAACTCATATTGTACGTTTTATATTTTGGCGAAACTCTAATCGCTGAGTTTACACGCCGGGGGTTGATGGGGGGAGAAGTGGGGTCCTCGTTAAGCCAATTCTGCATCTTCTCATTCTTCTGGTTATCATATTCATGGAACTGGCTTTGAGGTAGACAGGCATTTTCTCCCAGAAACCAGTTTTGGACCCACTGTGGCAGTAACATTTTTACTGATCACAATTAAAAATTTAGATAAACGAGTTGGTATAGATTGCTAGGTAGCAGTTGAGTTGACAAAATTCAGCACTTGGCAGTTGGGTCATACTGTTTATATCCTTAAATAGGAGAACATTCTACATGTTGTCTCTGTTAAGCATCGTGAATAGCAGTTGTTATTAAACATTATCATGGAAATAATTGTGTTCACTAATGTTAATTCTTTTCCTGAAATGATAGGTTGAGTGGGATGAGATAAATGCTGCTTGGGGCCAGTCTTGCCTTCTACTGCATACAATGGCTCAACATTTCCGGCCAAAGTTTCAGTATGCTTCTTACTTTTGTTTACTCTATCTTTGTTTGTTAGGTCATATTGAATTTTGCAAATGCTAATTACTGTCAGCCTCTTGATCTGTGATGGTATATTGTCCATTTTTTGAAGTTCTTAGGCATTGATTTTCAGATATCGGATCAAGATTCTTCCTATGGGGAGTTATCCGCGCATCATGGACACAAACAACACTACTTATGAACTGTAAGTGGAAAAATGACATTTGAATTTCTTTATCTGATAATATTGGCACCTCGTTGAGGGCTACTACTCTCTCTCCCTCCGGACTACTAAGCTCTTTAAGTGTCTGCATTAGACTTGTATGTCTCTTCACGCCTCTGACTTGTTTCTCTTCAGGTTTGGTCCCGTTAATATTTTCTGGAGCACTCGCTATGATAAAGCAATGACATTATTCTTGACCTGCCTGAAGGATTTTGCTGAGTTTGCAAATGCAAAGGACAAAGAGAACAACATTCCTCCTGAGAACTGTTTTAAACTTCCTTACAAGTAAGCAAGCTTCAATGGATTCCCCA
The DNA here is from genome assembly GCA_026122235.1 of Vinca minor. Lineage (NCBI taxonomy): Eukaryota > Viridiplantae > Streptophyta > Magnoliopsida > Gentianales > Apocynaceae > Vinca > Vinca minor. The sequence continues at coordinate 5,507,735 of JAOCZM010000028.1, read as the reverse complement.
CCCCCTGTTAATTTGTTGTATGATTATGAAGCCTTTAATCGAATTTATTTTCCCCATCCTCTCTATCGATCTCTCACACACAGACAAAATGGAAAATCTTCAAACTCAAGAGTAGAAAACTATTTGATCTAGGATCTTGCATTTGTACTGTTCTCACATTTAACTTTGGGCTGTATATGTGTTACCCCAATCCCATATGTGATATATCTGACAAAGTCCGACTGATATATATGCATAGGCCTAAGTCTCGTGGTCACCTTGTGATATCTATTTTGTCTTAGCGAGAACGGGTACCAAATAGGTGGCCGTGGGGTGTTCCGCTCTCGGGCATGGGGCGTGACAATATTGGTTGCTGACTTTACAATCTTGGGACTTGTGATTTGCAGGATTGAAAATGACAAAGTGGAAAACTACTCAATAACACAGAGTTTCAGTAAACCAGAGAATTGGACAAAAGCTCTCAAGTATACTCTCTGCAACTTGAAATGGGCTCTATATTGGTTTGTAGGCAACACCAATTTTCAACCACTTTCTGCTTCCGTCGCCTCACACCCTGCTGAAGTTTCTGCTGCAAACTCTTTGTACAGTAAAAAAACATAACGATTCCAAATTCTGACCTTTTGCACTTGGAATCTCAAGTCATTGCTGATTTTTAAGTGGTGAATCCAGAAAAAAGAAAACAAGGCATAAGATTCATTCTTTGTAGTATTGGCTTCACCTGGGATCTATTGTTCGGAGTCAGAAGGATACGCTAATCGCGCTATCCTTGCCTTCTTTGTATTGTTTTATTGTAGGAATGCAAGTTATCTATGAGAAGACCAATATCAATTAATGATAGAAAACTTAACATGGGATCATTTTTTTTGTTTTTTAAATGTTACTTGAATCATTAAAAGCCAACATAAAACTGGCCATTTTATTTATGATAATGAACTTCAGTTTGACTCAGAATCAAGGATTTCCCATCCGTTTCAGGAGCAATTCAACATGTGTAATTATTAGCTTCCTAACATAATGACTAATGAATCCTCTGCTTAATGGCAAATAAATGATTTTTACGAAGAAAAAAAAGGACAACTTCCAATTCAAGTGAAAATGACGTCAGGATCCCTCTCATTGCCCTAGCCTTTGATAACAACACCTAACAAACAAGGGGTTCAATTATAAAGATGGGATTTCGCAAACTAAGAGTTCCGATTGAAATTTAAAAGTAAGCGGTAGTTAATAATATAACGGAACTCTATCACCAATTTGATATACGATATTTTTGTCATTTAACTTGTAACTGAGGATTAACGGACTAGTAGATAATCCAATTCCAAAAAAAGAAAAAAAAAAGTAGGAAGCCGTTGATCCAATTGCAACAAACCTTCAACAATTCTATCTAATCAATTGAGTACCTTTTCCTCCCATTTTCCCACCTTACCGTATCTATATAGTGCTCTGATCACATCTTTTCAATACATAAGAAACACGTTTTGAATCAGTATTGTATGCTTTTGGACAGATGTTAAATTCCTCGTAAAAGATATTCTTTTATTAAGAATATTTGTATTAAGCCTGCAACATATGTTTTATCCTGATGAATACCTGTCTTTAGACATGTTAAACATGTTTTACGTAATAAGTGAAAAAAAAATTTAGATCATTAAATTTTTTTAATTTAACAACCCAAAATAATTAATATATACTGAATTTTAACTGTTCTGCACCATAGAAACAAACGTATCTATATAGTCAACACAAGCGTTATGGCAATACTTACTTGTACCTCATAAATTGGGCCACCAAAAGTCTCGAAACTTTGAATTTATCACATTAAATTAAAAAATGGTACTTACGTTACCCCCTTCCTCCTCCTAAAATAGAAAAAAGATGACTATATATATTAGCGTTGCTAACTTGGACAGGAATACTAAAAAGAGGAAGATAGTGTGTCTAGAAGAATCTGCATATTTTTGTCATTTTCCTTAATTATCTGTTGAAGTTTGCCTGAAGGTAGGAGTTTTAATTAATGGCGGAAAAGAAATTCACAGTGGAGATAGAGTCTGGAAGAGTAGCTGAAAATGGGAAACCATCAAGAGGAGCAGTTTATAGAAATGTATTGGCTAAGGATGGTTTTAAACCTCTTCCTCATGCCTTGCAAAGTTGTTGGCACATTTTCTTGTGAGTTCCATTCATTTCTAATATCTCCGTTCCATTTCATAATATAAGTCGTTTAATACATGTAGCGAAAAGTAAGGAAGCAAAAAAAAAGTTACATTTTTAGTCAAAATATCAATATTACTCTCTTAAATAAAATTAGTGGTATATTTAAGATAGTAATATTGATATTTAGAAATAACAAAATACCTGTTTTTTTTTTGTTTACTTAATTTTCGCTACATGTCCTAAACGACAATTATTAGTATACAAGTTCTATTTTAACTTTTTTTTACTCAGTACGTTCTGCCGATATTACCAAATGATTACACTATTTTTTAAATTTTTTTTTATTATTTTTGCAGCAATTCTGTGAAGAAATATCCTAGTAATCGAATGCTTGGAGAACGAGAGATGCTAAATGGCAAGGTTGTGTGATCTTTCTATGCTCATAGTTTGTTGTTTTTGTTTTGGGTTCTCCCCTGTTATAGATATTTACCTTGTGTGTGTATATTGTCTTCTCAGGCTGGTAAATATGTATGGTTAACTTACGAACAAGTCTATGATTTGGTGCTAAAAATTGGAAATTCAGTTCGCGTTTGTGGTGTTAAGCAAGTAAGTTTTTGAAGAAGAAGATTTTACAGTATGAAATTCTAAGATTTGAGCTTGTGTTCTTACAGAAGAGAGAAATTAATTAACTTGTTCAAGTGCTTTTTTGAAGGTTTTGTCATAGTTATTACCTCCGTTGCAACATTTGCACTTTTACACATACTAAGAAAATGATTGAATGAGAGTTATTACGAAGAAAAATGGTCTAAAATGATCTTAATTAATGACTAAAAAATTATTATTAGGGGTATGACTGGAAAAATAACAATAAAGATGCATTGGTTTCTGAAACGTTACAAACAATTTGGGAAGGTTGTAGTATTTATTTTATCTAGCTGTTTCTGTGCAGGGTGATAAATGCGGAATCTATGGTGCCAATTGCTCAAACTGGGTTATAAGTATGCAGGTATCTATCTATCCGCCTGAAACTTTGATACTCTGACCTTTCTTGCTCTTGCATTGGTTGTAAAGGAAGTTACTTTTAACCACAACATGTCAACAACCATAGACGGAACTAGAACTTTGCATTTAGTGGGTCTACGATCCGTAAAGGGGTTTTAGATTATTTTTTTGGGTGGGAGGGAGCGAATTTAGAGAACAAGTGTCTAAAAGACGATATATGAAAAAAAAACAAAAAAAAACAAAGCAGTCTTAGATTTGGAAATGGAAAGTATAGAAAATGGAAATGAAAATGAAGAATTGAAAGAAGACGATTAAAATTGAGTTTGATGTGTAGAATGGAATATTTATTATTATTATTATCTAGTCTGCAAACAGATTTTAAACAAAACATTTTCGGTCCTTGTGCAGGCGTGCAATGCTCACGGTCTTTACTGTGTCCCTTTATATGACACTTTAGGTAAGTGGTTATAGCTTCTGCAATGAATAATCAAGCTCCAATCTGTTTTTATAAGTATATATGTAATCATCAGTGAATTTACTTTCTGAATCTTCTGAGGTGAAAGCCAAGTATCATAAACGATCTAACTTTATTTCCAATGTCAACTTGGTTGCGGTTGTTAGGCGCCGGAGCAGTGGAGTATATCATTTGTCATGCAGGAATTTCCATTGTTTTTGCTGAAGAAACTAAAATTTCTGAGGTAAATGCATATTAAGACATAGTGTTATACTTGCTTCCTGTTTTCCTTTTCTTTTATAGTATTTAAGGAAATGACTTTTATTTTTTGAACTATGATGATGGTCTTAGGTGTTGAAAACATTCCCTGCCACTGAAAAATACCTTAAAAGTAAGTTCGTTTGTTCTCATATTTCTTCGAGATTAACTTGAGCTTGAGTGTTTTATAATTATTTTACTCGATGTATAGCTCTCGTGAGCTTTGGCAAGGTTACTCGTGAGCAAAAGGATGTTTCTAGAACTTTTGGTTTGAGAATATTCTCATGGGATGAATTTTTGGCCTTGGTAAGCTACTTGCTTAGAACTATTATCAGATTTGCCTATATGTATGTTCTTTACCGAAAGATGAAAGATCCCTTAGGCAGGTTCCATTTCGTTGAATGTCCTGAGATTACTAGTAACGTTATGTAAATATGAGCAAAACATTTCTTGCAAGATGTAAACTAGAGATGTATAATTTCGACTTAATAGTGATTTGTTCGTTGTTTCTTGATCAGGGAGTTGGCCAGACCTTTGACTTCCCTGCACATAAGGCAACTGATATCTGCACAATAATGTACACGAGTGGAACAACTGGTGACCCAAAAGGGGTGATAATTTCCCATGAGAGTATTCTTTCGATTATGTCAGGCGTAACTCACCATCTAGAGAGCATGAATGAAGAGGTGGACTTAATAATCTCCTTTTTTGCAATAGTTTCGTTATTTAGTATTTTCTTTCTTTCATGACATGAAATGTATACTTATGTCTAACAATTCTACCATCACTTACAGTTCAGTGATCAAGATGTATTTTTGTCATACCTTCCTTTAGCACATATCTTTGATCGCGTGATTGAGGAACTGTTGATCTCAAGAGGTGCCTCCATAGGATTCTGGCATAAGGTAAGTCTCGAGAAAATATGACCTTTTTCCCTAGATAAGAAAATCCATTTTGAAAAATTGCTATATATTGTGTTCCTCAGGATGTGAAACAATTGATCGACGACATCCGAGAGCTTAGACCCACTATACTGTGTGCTGTTCCTCGTGTATTAGATCGGATATATTCTGGTAAATGTTTCCTATCTGTTGAACAGAACGATTATTTGTTGCTCTCCGTAAATTTTGTTTATTGTAAGAGTTGCCCAGATAACTGCTTAAAATCTTTCCGTTTCTGGTTGAACTGTGTCGAAACCCGTAACCTATTGTTCCGAGTCAAAAGTGCTACACCAACCGAGCCTTCTTTGACAGACTTTAGCAATTGGATGCTAATTTGATGGTATATAATTCTCAGGTTTGGTGGAAAAGATTTCTTCTGCAGGTTTTGTCAAACACGCTTTGTTCACACTTGCATATTCATAGTAAGTATTATTTGCTTCTGATAATTCGCTTACATGAAATAGTTAATTAGGCAATGTATATTCCATAAATACTTTCTAAAAGGACCTGACAACATATAAAACAGCTAAGAACATTTGTTGTATTTTTGGTTTAAGGAATGTGTAGTAACAGTCCTTTTGGTATGTTGCAGCAAACTTCGTAATATGACTAAAGGGTTTAAACAAGTAGAGGCAGCGCCTCTGTTTGACAAAATTATTTTCAACAAGGTAAAGGATTTATCACTTCTAAAGCAGTCCACTTTATTTCTTTTGTCTTAATGTGCTTGCTTTATTTGGTTCTGCTTGTCATTCGTTTGCGATGAATTAATCTAGATTAAAGAAGGTCTAGGAGGGAACTTGCGCCTTATATTATCTGGAGCAGCACCGCTTTCTTCCAATGTAGAGACGTATCTACGAGTGGTGACATGTGCTCATGTTTTACAAGGATACGGTACACAATTCGTTCATCTTTCCATGTCCTTAAGAAGTATGGAAGTACCATTCCTAGCGGTTTCACAATGAACATGGAATTACATGTCACCTATCCTCGTAGAATGGTAGTCATGGAATTACAAATTTTAAAAATTAATAATGAGGAAAAATCTAAGAGTTCTACTTTTGTTTCGTTTTCTGATTTATCAGAAATGCAAGTAAATCCTAGAATGGTGTTTTTTTTATGAATATTGTGCAGGCTTGACCGAAACATGTGCTGGATCATTTGTGGCACGACCAGATGAAATGTCAATGATTGGTACAGTAGGACCGCCACTGCCAATCGTGGATGTATGCCTGGAATCTGTTCCTGAAATGGGTTATGATGCCCTTGCGAGCGCCCCAAGAGGGGAGATTTGTATTAGGGGAAAGTGCTTGTTCTCAGGATATTACAAACGTGAAGATCTTACAGAAGAAGTGATGATCGATGGATGGTTTCACACTGGTGAGTACATTCATGTGAATTCGTGATCATATGATTGAATTGTTTGATGAACTAATCTACCATCAAAATATAGGGGATGTTGGCGAGTGGCAACAAGATGGGAGCATGAAGATTATTGATCGCAAGAAAAACATTTTTAAGCTTTCCCAAGGAGAATATGTTGCCGTCGAGAATCTAGAGAGCGTCTATTCCCTCGCCTCATGCATTGATGCAGTGCGTATTCTCATTCTAACTTTTACCTTCATTTCCTGTTTCGAGTGCCATTGAAATGATTGAACAAATTCTTTCGGCCTATTTTTTTTCCAGATATGGATCTATGGTAACAGTTTTGAGTCATTTCTCGTTGCTGTTGTCAACCCTAACATGGAATCACTTGAACAATGGGCTGAGGAGAATGGAGTGACCGGAGATTTCGGTGCTCTATGTGAGAATCCATTGGCAAAAGCATATATTTTCCGAGAACTGACTAATATTGGAAAAGAGAAAAAGGTCCTCCCTCATTTCCTTTACTATGTATCTGTCGGTTTCCTCAACTAGATTTTCTAGCTCATAATTTATTCATTGCTGTTCACAGTTAAAAGGCTTCGAGTTTGTCAAAGCTATAAACCTGGACCCTTTACCTTTTGATATGGAGCGCGATCTCCTGACCCCTACTTTCAAGAAAAAGAGAGCCCAGTTTCTCAAGTATTATCAGGTTCGCTCATTTTTCTGTTTTATTGCATTATGGTTGTCTGGTTTTTAACGCATTCTAGAACGATAAATTCACAATCGCAAAAACTTGCCCTACAATAGATAACTATTTTCATGCTGAACCGTGGATAAATGGTGTTGCAGAATATCGTTGATGAGATGTACAAAAGTGCGAAGATAAGCTCAAGAGGATAAATTCATCATCTTGGAGGCAAGAGCTTTCCTTCTTCTATTGCAGTTACTAGTATCTCTAATACTTTTTATATGAAATTGTAGATCTCCGCGAAATATTTCATAAAGTGCATTCGAGAAATTTGTCTCCCTGTAGTTTAATCTAGAATGGATAATACAACATTTTGCTTCAAATGCAAGGGAAGAGATGTACTGAATGATGTTCTTTCATGTTTCAAAACCTTGAAATTTTATTGTAGTTGACATTTCCACATGAAGTAAAATTCTTCTTCAAAATAGCCTTCTAATGGGCACCAAATTTTCTATAACACTCTCTGCCTCTATGATACATTACAGTTTACTGCTTAGGGTTGATCTTTCAGATTTTAAGGTTTATCTCGTTTAGTTTATGATACTTTTGATTTTTCAACTATTGCGACCGGTGAATAATCTCAATTTTAGACAAGTTCAGACAAAATTGTATACATTACGAATTTAAGGTTGTCGGGCTCCAATTTTTCATTTATTTCCACTGGCAAATATGCGTGATTTTAGTCAAGTTTTAATTGTGGGACGTATTTAGGGTTGTCGGACACATATTTTTCGATTATTGCGATCGTTGAATAATCTCGTTTTAACAAGAGTTCAGACAAAATCGTGTATTAGACATCATGAATTTGGGGACGCCGGGATCAGATTTTTCAACTATTTCCACCGGTGAATGTTATGATTTTAGTCAAGTTTTGACAAAATCATATATTAACCATCACGAATTTAGGGTCGTCGGGCTCAAATTTTTCAACTGTTGCAAAAATTGTGATTTTAGTCCAGTTCATAAACAATTGTGTAATAAGCATCCCATATTTGGAGTCGTCAGACTCGATTTTTTCAACTGTTTCTTCTGTTGAATAATCGTCTGTTTAGTCAAGTTATGACAAAATCATGTACTAACCATCACGAATTTAGGGACGTCGGGCACGAATTTTTCAACTGTTACAATAGGTGAATAATCTCGACGTAACACAAGTTTAGACAAAATCGTTTTTAACCATCACAAATTTGGGGAGATCAGATTTTTCAACTATTTCCACATGTGAATGATCGTGAATTTCGTCAAGTTTTGATAAAATTGTATACGTTAACCATAACAGATTTAGGGTAGTAGGGCTCGGATTTTTCAACTGTTGAGACCGGTGAATTATATTAATTTTAGACGAGTTCAATCAGAAATCGTGTATTAACCATCAAGAATTTGAAGACATCGGGCTCATATTTGTTAATTGGTTCGACCGATGAAAAAATCGTGATTTTTGTCAAGTTCATAAACAATCGTGTAGTAACCATAACATATTTGGAGTAGTCAGGCTCGATTTTTTAAAATGTTTCTTCCGATGAATAATCGTCATTTCAGTCAAATTCTAACAAAATCGTGTACTAACCATCAAAGATTTAGGGACGTCGGACTCGAATTTTTCAACTGTTACGACTGGTGAATAATCTCGATTTAACACAAGTTCAAATAAAATTGTGTACTTCAACTATCAATGAATACTATCGATTTAACACAAGTCAGACAAAATTATGTACTAACCAGTCACAAATTTGGCGACGTAAGGCTCAGATTTTTCAACTATTTTGACCGGTAAATAATCAGCATTTTAGTCAAGTTTTGACAAAATCGTGTACTAACCATCACATTTTTAGACAGCCGGGCTGAGATTTTCAACTTTTACGACCGGTGAATAATCTCAATTTTAGATAAGTTCAGACAAAATCGTGTACATCACGAATTTTGAGGTTGCTCGACTTGGTTTTTTCATTTATTTCCACCGAAAAATATTTTTGATTTTAATCAAGTTTTAATTATGGGACGCCAGGCTCTGATTTTTTTGATTGTTTCGACTGATGAAATATTGTGATTTTATTCAAGTTCATAAACAATCGTGTAGTAACCATCCCATACTTGAAGCCACCGGGCTTGATTATTTCAACTGTTTCTTCTGTTGAATAATCGTCTTTTTAGTCAAGTTATGACAAAATCGTCTACCCATCACGAATTTAGGGACGCCGGGCACGAATTTTTCAACTGTTGCAACCAATGAATAATCTCGATTTAACACAAGTTCAAACAAAATCGTGTTTAACCATCACGAATTTGAGGACGCTGGGAGATTTTTCAATTATTTCCACTTGTGAATGATCGAGAATTTAGTCAAGTTTTGATAAAATCGTGTAGGTTAACCATCACAGATTTAGGGCAGTCGAGCCCGGATTTTTCAACTGTTGCGACATGTGAATTATATCAATTTTAGACAAGTTCAAACAAAATCGTGTATTAACCATCAAGAATTTGGGGAAGTCGGGCTCATATTTTTTAATTGTTTCGACTGACTAAAAATTGTGATTTTTGTAAAGTTCATAAATAATCGTGTAGTAACCATCACAGATTTGGAGTCGTCGAGCTCGATTTTTTAAACTGTTTCTTCTAGTGAATAATCATCATTTTAGTCAAGTTCGAACAAAATCGTGTACTAAGGATCAAAGATTTAGCGACGTCGAGCTCATATTTTTCAACTGTTGTGACTACTGAATAGTCTCAATTTAATACAATTCAAATAAAATTGTGTACTAACCATCACAAATTTGGGGATGTCGTATTCAGATTTTCAACTATTTCGACCGGCGAATGATTGTTACTTTAGTCAAGTTTTAATAAAACCGTGTACTAAACATCTTATATTAGGGTCTTCATGCTTAGATTTTTTCACCGTTTTTGTTGTTGAATAATCTCGATTTAATACAAGTTCAGAAAAAATCGTGTACTAACCATCACGAATTCGGGGACGTCGGTCTCAGATTTTTCAACATTTTTGAACGGATAATAATCATGATTTTAGTCAAGTTTTGACAAAAACGTATACTAACCATCACAAATTTAGGGCCTCAGGATCAGATTTTTCAATTTTTACTAATAACCATCACGAATTTAGGGTATTCAAACTCAAAATTTTCAACTGTTGCGACCGGTGAATAATCTCGATTATTGTCAAGTTTTGAAAAAATCGTGTACACCATCACGAAATTTAGGGTTTTTCGGACTCAAAATTTTTTAACTGTTGTAACCGTTGAATAATCTCGATTATTGTCATTTTATCAAAACCGTGTACTAACCATCACAAAGTTAGGGTCTTCAGACTCGAATTTTTCAACTGTTGCGACCCGTCAATAATCTCGATTATTGTCAAGTTTTGACAAAATCGTGTACTAACCATCACGAATTTAGGGTTTCGGAGTCAAAATTTTCAATTGTTGCGACCGATTAATAATCTCGATTATTGTTAAGTTTTTGACAAAATCGTGTACTAACCATAAAGAATTTAAGCTCTTCAGGCTCAAAATTTTCAATTATTGCGACCGATAAATTATCTCGATTTTTGTTAAATTTTTGACAAAACTGTGTACTAACCATCACGAATTTTAAATCTTCAAATTCGAATTTTTCAACTATTGCTACCAGTAAATATTCTCGATTATTGTCAAGTTTTGACAAAATCGTGTACTACACATCGTAAATTTAGGGTCTTCGGACTCAAAATTTTCAATTGTTGCGGCCACTGAATAATCTCGATTATTGTAAAGTTTTGAAAATTCGGGTACTAACCATCACAAATTTTTTTGTTATTCAGACTCAAAATATTTAAATGTTGCAACCGGTGATTAATCTCGTATATTTTCATTTTTGACAAAACTGTGGACTAACCATCACGAATTTAGGGTCTTCAGACTTTGATTTTTATACTATTGCTGCCTGTGAATAATCTTGATCATTGTCAAATTTTGACAAAATCGACTTTAAGGTATTCAGATTCTAAATTTTCAACTATTACGACCGATAAATAATCTCGGTTATTGTTAAATTTTTGACAAAATCGTGTACTAACTAACCATCAATAATTTAGGCTCTTCAGGCTCAAAAATTTTCAATTGTTATGACCCGTGCATAATCTCGATTATTGTCAAGTTTTGATAAAATCTTATACTAACCATCACGAATTTTGGGTCTTCGGGCTCAAATTTTTTAACTTTTGTGACTGGTGAATAATCTCAATTATTTTTATTTTTGACAAAATCGTGTACTAACATCATCACGAATTTAGGGTCTTCACACTCGAATTTTTCAACTGTTTTGGCCCCCGAATAATCTCGATTATTGTCAAGTTTTTACAAAATCGTGTAATAACCATCACGAATTTAGGGTTTTCGGACTCGAATTTTTCAACTATTGTGACCGGTGAATAATCTCGATTATTGTCAAGTTTTCACAAAACCGTGTTCTAAAATAATGAATTTTAGGTCTTCAGACTCAAATTTTTTAATTGTTGCGACCAATAAATAATCTCGATTATTGTCTTGTTTTGACAAAATCGTGTATCACGAATTTAGGGTCTTTAGACTCGAATTTTCAAACTGTTGCGACTCGTGAATAATCTCGATTATTGTCTAGTTTTCACAAAATCATGTACTAACCATCAACAAGTTCAAACAAAATCGTGTACTAACCATAAAGAATTTGTTGACGTCGGACTCGTATTTTTTTAACAATTTCCACTGATGAAAAATCGTGAATTTTGTCAAGTTTTGACAAAATCGTGTACCAACCATCACGAATTTGGGGACGTCGGGATTAGACGTTTCAACTATTTTGACCGGTGAATAATCGTGATTTAGTCAAGTTTTTAAAAAAATCGCGTACTAACCATCACATATTTAGGCTGTCTGACTTATATTTTAACACGGTTGCGACCGGTGAATAATCTCGATTTTAGACAAGTTCACACAAAATCGTGTACTAACCATCATAGATTTAGAGACATCAGACACGAATTTTTCAATTGTTACGACCAGTGAATAATCTCGATTTAACACAAGTTCAGACAAAATAATGTATAAACATCACGACTTTTGGGACGCCATGATCAAAATTTTCAACTATTTCCATACGTTGAATTATCGTGATTTTAGTCAAGTTTTAACAAAATCGTGTACTAAGTAACCAACAAAGTTAAAAAAGAGATAAAAATGACCAAAGTTGCCAAGCGTAAATATGTTGGTGATCAAAATGGCAATTAGTTCAGATGTGAATGGATAGATAGAAATCCCATCCGCTCATTCCTTAAACCCACACAACCAACAACGAGGGCTTAAACCCTCATCTTCAGCTATCTCTTATCTTATCACTCCGGCGGCCTCTGCAACCGCCGTTTCCCTGCCGGCGAAATCCCTCTCTTCATTTACCAAACTATCCTCATTCTTCTAAACAGTAAACACAACCTTTCCAGAAACATACGGGGTAGTTTTAAGTAACTCCCACAAAATAAAACCCCTCACTTGCTCCATTAATATATAGCATGGCAGTCAAGTTAAAGCTTTTACCTAACTTCCGCCTCCTCAATTTTCCGGTGGCAATGAAACCCAATCCACCACTGAAACCTACACGGGTCTTACCCGTTTTCTCTCGGGTATTCCCTCTCAAGCTCAAGTACCAATCTTTTCGCTTCCCAGTTTCCCAACAACAGCAAAGTCGAGCACTTTTTGCTACTCGGGCTGCATTTTCGGCCCGTGAAAGAACGGGTTCTGCTGGAGGGGTTTCCAAGAGTTTGATTGATGATGAGGCTGACCTTAGTGATTGGGTTGGCGGGTTGGGTTCTAAATCTTTGAGGAAAACTCAGGTGTTTAGTGATAGCGATGGCGAAAATGGCGGCGGCGGTGGTAGAAATGGAGGTTTTAGCAGGGATAGGAATGGGGATAGAGGTGAGAAGAGGGGTCGAGGGGGTGATTTTGATGAATTTAATTCGAAAATTAGGCGAAATGGTGATGGGTATAATTCAGGGGATTCGTCCCCGAGGAGGACAGGGAGGTTTGATGGGGAGAGGGGCAGGGACAATGAGAGGACATTTTCAAGGGGTAGAGATAGAATGTCTGGTGATAATGAGTTTGGTAGGAAAAATGGTCTAGATTCAAATGACAGGTTTTCTAGGGGTTCGAGGGATTCAAATGATAGATTTATTAAGGGTTCGAGAGATTCTAATGATAGGTTTTCTAAGGGTACGAGAGATTCTAATGATAGGTTTTCAAGGGGTTCGAAAGATTCTAGTTTTTCGAGGGGTTCGAGAGATTCAAATGATAAGTTTAGGGGTTCGAGAGATTCGAATGATAGGTTTTCAAAGGGTACGAGAGATTCGAAAGATATGTTTTCAAGGGGTTCGAAGGATTCTAGTTTTTCGAGGGGTTCGAGAGATTCAAATGATAGGTTTTCGAGGGGTTCGAGAGATTCAAATGATAGGTTTTCAAAGGGTATAAGAGATTCGAATGATAGGTTTTCAAGGGGTTCGAAAAATTCTAGTTTTTCGAGGGGATCCAGAGATTCAAATGATAAGTTTTCGAGGGATTCAAATGACAGGTTTTCAAGGGGTCCGAGCAATGGACAAGAAAATGAGAGGGGAAGAGGTCCAAAAAGGGGATCTGAGATTGAGTTTAAGAGTAGAGGTTCCCAGATGGAAAATGGAATAAGTGGTAGAGTTGAAGGGATGAGGAAAAAGATAGCCCTGCTATCAGATGAAGATGATGATGTACTTGAGGAAGAGGAAGGGGAGGGTAAAGGGTATGCCAGGTTTAAAGAGTTGATTGATAGTGAAGAAGGTAGTGAAGAAGCTGAGAGCGACGATGAGGATGAGGCTGAGACCGATAATGACGTTGAGGATGAAGCTGAGAGCGATGATGAAAATGACGCTTTGAACATAGAAACTGGATTTGCTCAGGTCAAGAGTAAAGATACTTCGCCCTCGAGCTCTCCTAGAGGGAGTGACTCTTATCTGTCTGAAACTAGGTAAAAAAAAATTATTTTTCTTAATCTCGTCGTTTCTCTCTAACATTATTTATATGGATGATGCATTCTAATATGTTCTTGGGATTAAGGATTTGTTGTTATTGTTGTTACTGTTGATGCATTATAATATGTTATCTGTGGAACTTTGTATAGATTCATTAGTTGCATATAGTAGATTCTTGGCACTCCATTATTAGCTGTCTATAGGATCATGTATCTGAACACTTTATACCTACAGGTTCGATCAATGTTCAATTTCTCCTTTGACATTGAAAGCAATTAAAGATGTTGGATATGAAAAAATGACTCTGGTACAAGAAGCAACACTTCCACAAATTCTGAAAGGTTTTTCTTTATCTTAGTAGGTTGACTTAATATTTCGACTGGTTTTACATTGAAACTTCGTTTGTTACCTCCGTAGTTTGACAAATAGTAAATTGGGTTTTTCTCTAAGAGCTGTTGTGTTCACTAGCCAATCTTCTTTCTTGCCGAGACATCATTCTCCTGGACGTTTCAGTTTTTGCAAGTGAATTTATCTATTCTATGTTAATATTCCAACACTCATCTCCTTTCTAGGTAAGGACGTACTTGCCAAGGCTAGAACTGGCACGGGGAAAACGGTGGCTTTTCTGGTAAAGAGCTTTCTCCTCTTGATTTAATCCTCCTCCTCTTGGCAGGATTTTGGAGTAATTATTTACTTCTTTTTTGGGTAAGTGATGTCTCCGATTGTCCTTATGGTTGCAATGTAATTTCAGCTCCCTTCAGTTGAACTTGTTGTAAAGTTACCACCCATTGATCGTGATCAGAAGCGACCACCAATTCTTGTGCTTGTCATATGTCCAACTCGGGAGCTCGCCAGTCAAGCTGCAACAGAGGCCAATACTCTGTTGAAATATCACCACTCAATTGGCGTTCAAGTTGTTATTGGCGGTACAAGACTTCCTTTGGAACAAAAACGACTGCAGGCAAACCCATGCCAAGTAAGTTTACAACTGTTAGAGAAAGTAGTAACTTGTTTTTGTTGTTGCTTGTCTTGGAATGGACTACATTGTGTCTTTGATTGGATTGAGACCATATGAGCTTGCAGATGATTGTTTGAAGTAGGTGGAGCTTTACTAATGCTATCGGTCAAAGGAGTACTAAATATTAAGATCACTTTAGTTGGCTAGATTGATTTTTGTTATACCAGATCATGTTTTTTTAATCGGCTTTATTTTGATTATAAACGTCCAAGCTGCAAAATTCTTTTTATTCTTCTTCTAATAAATAAATAATTAAGGAGTTCAAATTTATACGGATTTGCTGTAAAAACAAGTATCTTGTGCATTTGAATCTCAGATTCTTGTGGCTACACCTGGAAGACTAAAAGATCATATTGAGAATACGGCTGGATTTGCAACTCGATTAATGGGTGTCAAAGTGTTGGTACTGGATGAAGCAGATCATCTTCTAGATATGGGATTCCGTAGAGACATTGAGAGAATCATAGCTGCTGTCCCAAAGCAGCGCCAGACGCTTCTTTTCTCTGCTACAATACCCGAAGAGGTTCTTGGTTAACTTAAACTAGTTTAACCTCTTTACTTAATCCTAGTTGGTAGCACTGTAAGCCACAATAAATTAGAGAATTTCTAACCAGTTTTTTTCTTTTTACTACTAACAGGTTCGTCAGATTTGCCATATTGCTTTGAAAAGAGATCATGAGTTTATCAACACTGTTGAAGAGGGTAGTGAAGATACACATGCCCAGGTATGCAACAGCTTATTGACTTCCTATTTATTTAGCCATATTAATTACTCGGCGGGGAAAATTTCTGCTTGTAACTTCCCTGGTTAAGTTGGAATTTTAATATTACAGGTCAGACAGACACATCTAGTTGCTCCTCTAGACAACCATTTCACGCTTCTTTATACTCTACTAAAGGAGCACATTGCAGACGATGCTAATTATAAGGTATGCTTTTCTCATCTCACTCGAGAGGCACAAGGGCTGTAAGCTTTTGGGAATCTTCTGAAAACCTATTCCAAATGACAGGGAAAAAGAAATGGAGAAAGAAAATTACATAGGTCAGAGCAGTATTCTACACGTTTTCCCATGGCTTTATCTCTCTTGCTTTGAACCTCAGGCATAGGCTATAGATAATATGAATACTGGAAAAAGTTTTTGTTAAGTTGTAAAATGTATTTATGTGATATATCTCTCTTCAAAGCATCATCGCTTTCTAGCTGTCTTCTGATATCAACTTTGTCAGGTTTAATACTTTTACGGGAGTCGTCGGTAATAAGTTTGCTTTCTCCATAGCTTTTAGGTACAGTTTTTGTAGAACAGAGAACAGGGCTCATAAAATTGCAATAATAGGTTCTAGGTAAACACTGAGTACTTTGCTTTCGTATTCCTATTTAGGTTTATCTAGAGTTTGCTTATGTCCTAAAAATCTCTATAACTTCTTGCAGCAACATTTATCTGAAATTTTCTTCCCAGTTAAAACTAATATATCATTTACAGTATACTTTGGTTGTTAATATCATAAAATATTTCCGCACATCGTGATCAAGTAACTTCTGTATTTCAACTGCCTAATACAGGTTCTTGTGTTCTGCACGACTGCAATGGTCACCAAACTAGTTGCTGGCCTTCTTGGTGAACTGAACTTGAATGTTCGGGAGATCCATTCTCGAAAGCCACAAAGTTACAGAACCAGGGTTTCGGATGAATTCCGAAAGTCGAAAGGTCTAATTCTTGTGACGTCTGATGTCTCTGCACGTGGGGTTGACTATCCAGACGTTACCCTTGTTATCCAGGTATTGTTCAGTTTGCATATACTAAGATGTTTTGATGACTAATATATTACCAAAGTTTCTAAGGTAATAAGTTCCCTGCATATCAAATAATCTTGCACGATTTAATATATTACGCACTTGATTCTGTAGATTGGCCTGCCATCTGATAAACAGCAGTACATACATCGACTTGGTAGAACTGGACGCAAAGGTAAAGAAGGACAAGGCATATTACTATTGGCACCTTGGGAGGAGTTCTTTTTGTCAACGGTTAAAGACTTGCCAATATCAAAGGCGGAAGCACTTATAGTTGATCCAGACACAAAGAAAAAGGTACGTCTTGTTCAACTTAAGCTATTTGTTATTATCCGAGTGCTTTTCAGTCTACAACGCGCTATTGGCATGCGGTTTGATAATCTTTATCAAAACATGCATATTTTGACGTGAATTCTTTACTAACATGAAACTCGTATTTTTTTTTCTCGAGCTTTCATCTCCTCTAAACGCTCATTTTGACAGTGGGGACTATTGCAACGGTGCTATTGTCATGCATTTTGATAATCTTGATTGAAACATGCATATTCTAACGCGAATTCTTTACGTGAACTCGAAAATAGTTTTCTTTTCTTGAACTGCAATCTCCGAAACACTCTTTTTGGTAGTGATGATCTGAGATGATGAATTTTTCTTGAATGCTCAGGTCGAACGAGCTCTTTCCCATGTCGAGATGAAAACTAAAGAATCAGCATACCAGGCCTGGCTTGGATACTACAATTCCAATAAGACTGTAGGTAAGGACAAATACAGACTTGTGGAGCTAGCAAATGAGTTCAGCAGAACCATGGGGCTAGACAACCCTCCTGCCATTCCTAAAATGGTCCTTGGAAAAATGGGTTTGAAGAACATTCCCGGGCTTCGGTCGAAATAAGCCAATTGTTAAATTTTAGTCTCCAATACTTGATCATGATTTCTGTTATTCAAAAGATTCTTTCTTTTTTTGTGCCAGCTTCTCTTTTATCTTTGGTGGAGTGGCAGTTAAATTTTGGTAAATCGTGAAATTAAATGGGGTTTGCAAGTTAAAAGGCTTTATGTTCTTATGCAAGTTCTCATTGCAATTTTGGTATCCGACTCGCATTTTGGGGACTGACTAATCTAGATGAGTACCGCTAGGATCCATTTGGTGCGACTCCTAATAATGCAATTTTCATTTCCATAACTCAAACCCGAGACCACTTCATCGAGCATAAGAAAACATGTACTGGACTGTCAATTATAGTCAACTTATATTAAACATGCTGCAAAATTTGCCAAGCAAACTTTGCCATCTTGCTACCCTTTCGAGATGGTTGGATACCTAATCTGGTAATTTCACAATAGATGTATAAGTGCTTGAAAATAAAAAGTATAATGTAGAAAGATACCAAACGAAGATCAAACATCACAGATTAGGGCTGAAATCGAAAACTTTAATCGTCATGTTAGCTAATAATTTGCCATTCATATTACTACACTGAGGCCATCCAGATCAAAAGTTGGATGAAATAGTACAAAGTGATTTCATATCACAACCTAGTGTATATACGGAGAACAAAATCTTGATCAGATTAACAAAATTATACCAAGTTAACCTCTAAATTCTTTATCTTGAAAAGCTTCTAATTTCATTAAAATTACAGTATGTTGCTTCCTACAATGGCAAAAAGGATAAAACTTCTATCTGATTTCTTCTTCATCCTGCAAAGTTTCCGCAAAACGTCGAAAAGGGCTGCAGAAGAAGGTGACTTGATATAGTTTACAAACAATCTAAAAGGAGATCAATGATGAACTTAACTTGAGAAACAACTGCATTTTATGCCCAGATCCTTCATTTGGAGGGAGGTTGCAAGGGAAATTCTTGTGTGGTGGTTCATCATAGCTGCTCCTACCTTCATTTCCTACCTGATTTATGAAAGGAAGGGGATGGAGATTTTCGTCTTTCAAAAGAGGGTTTCTTTGGGATGGCTGATCTGGAAAAATAATCAAATCCTCCTGTTAAGATCATAAATTTTACAACGTCATGCAATGATCCAGACCAGTACGCGGATTATTTTCTTGAAGAAACAATTTCAGAAGCTCCTAATAATAAATCGCGACCACTGGGGATAGGATCATAGGTCCCCAGGCCTCAAAGAACCCAAAGACAGGCAAGAAAGAGGAAAGAGAGGAGATGTGGGGGCTGGGGGGGGGGGGGGGGGATGGGCTCCAAATAACAGAATTATCAAATCATATATATCAGAGAAAACTCTAAATGTCAGAAGAAAACTACGTCGTAAAGCACTAGAAATTGCTAGAACTAGAAGCTTCCCAGGAGTTGTCAACAAGAGGGGCTCACAAGAACAAATCAATCCAACATGAAACAATCGACCATCAGCTGAAGACAAGAAGACAAGCAGATTCGCGAATTCCGGAATAACTACCAAAAGCGCCCTATTCTAGATGAGCATGGAAAGATTACCTGTGGTGATGAGGTGAAGATGGTTGATCTGGTGGAGACCTTTGACCCGCAGCTCCATGAAATCCGCGTTCCTCGAATGCTCCCCTTGCCCGGTTTCCCTCGCTTGGATGTGATTGTTCATTCATGCCAGTGAATGCTATAGGACCAAGGGATCCAAATTCAAGCTGTTCACTATGTGAACCAAAACTGGAGTTATGGTCAAAAGGATAGAGCATGACCATGGGTGGTACGGTAGGCCCATTTGAAGAGACTCCACCAGGATTCATGCCCGGTACAGGATACATGCCATAAGCGACATTAGGAGGACCGCTTTGGTTGGCATTTGCATGCAGTGGACCCTTCTGGGACTGGTAAGAAGAGAACGGCTCATTTCTATACGACCCCCAAGATCTGTCTGCTCGACTTTCATAGGAAGAGAAGCGATCAAATCTTGAATTTGATTTCTCAGTTTGATTACGGTTGTAACCACGACCTGCCCCTCGTGATTTTGAATTCAGATTCCAGTTCCCCTCTCTGTCACTGTGATTATCATTCCTATCATAGTTATAGTTCCCTCTTCTGAAGCCAGAAGTGTGTCTATCCCTACCAGAGATCTTCTGAAAGGCAAGAACATAGAAGGTAGTTGTTTAATAATCATTTTCTCCAGAAGCTGGGTGCATGTGAGTGTGTGGAAGAAAAGATAAAAAGAGGGAAGAGGGGGGGAGGGGGCATTAATGTGATACAGCATCGAGAGGAGAATAAAAATAGGAAAGAGTTTAGATTCACTAAAATAATCTGGCAGTGTAACAGAAGCAATACAACTAAGGCATTATGCCAAGTACATAACTTTTCACTGAAAGATTTGCTTGCCAAATAGTCACAGGAATAAGTAGAGGAGGGGGAGGGGGGGGGGTGTTTACTACTACGTATGTTCTTTGCCAATACTGCTCATACGTGCGATAGAGAAAACATTATAGGGCACTTAATACGAACAATATTTTACTCTGCACAACCAAAGAAAAAGTTAATGGCTCTAAGATAAATACTTGACAAACAGCTTGATACCTTCTGTCAACCCTCTCAATAACTGGGTATACAATCAGACAAACTTGATTAAAAAGGCAACGAGTTTCGAATAGATCAGTTTTCTAATTCACAACAGAATACAGGTCTCTGTAGAAAATTGGTTTCAGAGATGATAAAAGGTTTCATACAGACATAGTTTAGGAATAGAAAATTAGATGCTTGCACTACGCCAGGATATGCACCACAAAGATACACATATCTAGATTAGCAGTATTAATTAAACGTGCTGGACAACTTAAGGCAAAAAATGGCAGAAAAAAAGATCGCAAATACGACAATCAAAGGTCAAAACGTTTGAACCAATAAACAATGTTTTGATCAACGAAAGATATGTTGTTTTGGGAGAATTAACTCACAGGATTCGGCAGATAAGTCCCAGTCCCATTTCGGTATCTAGGCACATCATCAGCATAGCGTTGATAAACATTTGGAGGTCTATTTGAAACAGAATGAGGAGCAGCAACAGGAACCAGTCGAGAACCATAACTCATCAACTGAGAAAAGAGGTTCATATTAGGTCTTCCGGGACCATCCCAAGGGAAGTGACCTTGCAGATAAGTAGGAGGTACCATAACTGGAGAGTTATAGACCACAGGCGGATACCGAGGATTTTGGCAAAACCTGCCATACTGTAGATTTTGCCAATGGCTGGCAAAGTCACTGTTAAGAATATCAGGTTTGTGCTCTTCAGATGACTCCACTGAAGTGGCTACTCTAAAGGAAGTAGACGAACTTAAATCATCAGACTGGTCTAGCCCACGAGTTGTATCATAGTTCTGAACAGAATAATAGTTCTCCAACCCTTCTTCTCCTCCAAAGTGGTTCATTGATGAATCAGAAGCTCCCGCTTCGGGTGGCATATTATACACTGGAAACATAGTTAGAAAAGGAACTGGTGGCCCAGTGGGATAAAATGCAACGACCCCTGAATTGTCCGTCATTCTTTGTCGAGATCCTGGGCCAGAAAGCATTGGTGCCATGGGGATAATCGAATCTGATCCACTTGTTTGAGCATCTTCATAGCCAGGCATGTGATGCCTAGGAACATGCAAAGGAGCATCAAGGTTTCTTTCTCCCATGTCCGAACCCAAGTTTGATTGCTGACTCCATTCTTGATCATCATCGTCAACTTGATTAGATACATGTTCAGACATAACTTTACCCTTTCCATAGCCAGCAGTAGACTCTGCAGCTGCAACTTTCTTTCCCCGTCTCTCCCTTGTCAACTTTGAGGACTTAGCTGATGATCCATCCCAGGAACTTTCAGATGATGTTCTACTTCTTACCGAATTACTACCAGGAGCAGATGAAAACCTTGAACTTGTCGTTCTTTCATCATTATAAGCTTCACTTACTCCATTGTCTTGAAGCTGAAAATTCTCCAGATGATGTTCTCTCTGGGAGACACATTTTTCCTTGTTCTGCTTCTGCTGAACTCTCATTGAACTGCCAGGACCACCACTTACCCAGGATGGAGCAACATAGTTAAAACCCGACAAAGTAGAATGTAGTTTGTTATCCGATTGGAGCATTTCAGAAGTCCCATTATCTTGTTCGAAGCCACCTGAGGAACCTACTTCCTGCTCCTGCCAGAAATCACTCTCTGCGTTCACCGAGTTCATCTCCATGGAACCAATATTCTCATTAATTCTTTCAATAGTGTCATCTGAACTTGAGTTCAGTCCCATGCCTGGAAAATAATGAGCCAATGGTGGTGGAACCAAACCATGAGGAAATTGCATGTTTGAGAAAGAAGGATCAATCAAGGGGATATTCGTGGGAACGAATCCAGGCAAATTCCGTTGACCATATCCCATTGAAGCCAAAAATGAAGGTGGAATTGGAAACGGTAGGTGACCCGAAGCTAAATTAAATGGCATAGGAACTTGACCATTAAAACCATGAAGTGAAGTAGATGCCATCATATTCACAAGGTCTTGCTCTTCCTGATGCATCCCCTGTGTTCCGAAGGAGGAAAGCTCATCATTCAGTGCATCAAAGCCCGAATCTTGGTGATAGCTATTTGAGACACTTACAGAGTCAGCAGCAACATCAAGACTTAGATGAGGTGGAGCATATCTGACCGATGATGATTCATCATTTGAAGATCTACCACTATGGCTAGCCAAACTGTCAGAACCATTGTTCTTCCCTCTATTACTATTGTCCTGCCTTCCAGAAGTTGATTGAGCTTTTGCACTGTCTGGCCCTCTACTGCGCCTAACTTGAGCGACTTTGTCGCCATATGCCTCAGTCAGTTCAGGGCTAGAGCGTGTCCTGGCAAAAGCAAATCGTCCTTGGATGTCATTCACCAAGTGATCGGATTTCAAACTTCTCTTATCTTTATCAGTATGATCTACCCGATTAGAAGTAGATTCTCTTTCGACCTGACCAGGCACCCTGGTGCTGTTCAAGTTGCCACGACTCTTTTGGCTTTGAGTATGAGAATTTGCATAGACATCACCTGCTCTAGGTGTGCTTCCAGATGAATAATTGCCATAATTACCCTGTTGAGAGGCAAACGAATGAGTACGAGTCACCTCAACATCCGACTCGTGTATAGAGGAGTTGTCATTCATTTTCTTGCTTGTATTATTCTTTTCGTTCTCAGCTTCGGAAAGGTGATCTGGTGCTGACAATCTGATGTGCCACATATCAGTTCCTGGAGCATCAGGGCGTTGACCACTGCCATGTCTCTCCCATGTGTTAAGAAAAAACTGATTTACTTCGTGAACTAGATTCTCTTTGGGGCACTCAAGTAATCTAGCCAATCTTTTAGCACCAAATGCAAAAGCACTGCGTATGCGGAAGAAATTTCCTGTAAACAGATGTTGGAACTCAGAAAGAAAATCTTGCAAAAAGATAGCAGTCAACAATATACGTAAGTATTCATGAGCTCACAATCTCAAAGTAAAAGTCCCAGATATTTTCTCCTCAACATAGTGACACCTAAAAAAAAAAACTCTAGACCAACTGAATTTAAAATGCTTGCTTTCAAGTATTCATTAGACCTTTCCGTACAGCTGACAAGCCAAGGAATTGATAGGTAATAGAAGAGATAGAACTAAGGAAGGGTTATTAGGTCCTCCATTATAAATACTCGAATCAATTATCCCTGAAAACAACCTTTCAGGCAGTTCAAAAACAGCTAATACTCTTTGAATTTAATTATATGTACTGACAACTGATCATTCAATGCATAGACAAAGACAAAGAGTGGGTTAGGAAATATGAAACCGCAACAATGATCTTATGAGACCAATTCGGCAATTCCTTTAGGAACAGAATCGCCACATCTTTGATAAGAAGCATGTTCCCTGCCTAATTTTCCAAATTCACATGAAAGCGGCAATTGCATAATTCTCGGAAGAGAAGTAGGCTAAGACCCGGTAATCGATTTCGGATCGAAATACCCGAAGAAAGACTAGACCCAAGGTCCCATCCCGTGGGTTTTTTTTTCCTTTAGTGAGCCCGGTATTTCACAAGGCAAAAGCAGCCTAAAGGTGGCTTAGACTCCCACAACAGCGCATATTACCAATCCTGTATTTAATCTCAGCAATCCTCATATGTAGTGGCGTTTAAGGATTAAGGCACAAGCGTAGAGGTAAGCAGAAAGCAGTTCCTAAGCCTAAGAAGAGCTTTGACTATTCCTACTAACGGATGCTTCTGTTGGTGGTACTAAGCAGATGATTGGCGAATCTTTATCTTTAGGCTCAGCAGGATTATAAGGTTTTCAGCTGCAAAAAAGTAAGTTATCGAAATTTTATTTCCACTGTTTTAATATGCAAAAATGGTCCTGGAAAACCAATTCCGTGGTTGCTTCTAAGAGAATTCAGCCAGTTTTTGATAAGTTATAGGCATAGAAAATAAAGCAAAAAAGAAAAATCACTACTTTCCTTTTGAAAAAAGCAGATAACAACACATTTAGAGCCAATGAGAAGAGGCCATAGGCCATTTTCTAAGCATGAAGCCAAGTTATTCAGAAAACAAATATCAACAGATCTACCAGCAAAAACTCACCCAACATTCAGGTGAAAAGGATGAAGTTAGGAGTTATTATGCAGATACCTTTACTAACGCTACGCCCAAGATTGTTGTTAACGCGTAAGGGATCAATCACATTGAAATGCTTGGAAACAAAAGGTTGACCCTGGGTTTCCACACCACCAGGGAAAACAGCATAGACAGAGCTACAAGCATCAAGAAACAATTTGCTGAGTAGCAAATCTCCGCTGTCCTTTCTTGGCGGTTCCGCTGTAAAGTTAATTTAACATGATTATAACTCATAATTCCAACCAAGAATAATAAGCTGACATAGTAAGCGGAAATTCATAGAATTAATTACCAGTTACATCAGGAAGTGAATTGACAGGTACAGGTCCCCATAAGCTAACACAAAAGTTATCCCAGTCAAAGTTACTAAAGAACTCCAGGAAACGATAAAGGACCTGAAAGTCAATATAAAAGATTAAGTGGGATGTCCAAAGAAATTAAACCCTAAAAATGCAATACAGGTAACAACCTCAAGTGGTCCAGCAAAGGAATTGTTGAAAACGTGAAAAATGTAAAGGACTAGAGTCTCCAGGGCATAAGTTGAGATAAGACCATGATGAGCACCCAGTATGCGACTCTCGTAGTAACACCATGCCTTAATCAATATAATGCTACGTTTAAAAAGATGATTCTGATTTATCAGATGATCAACCTACAAAACAAACTAATGTTCAGTTTCTTCTTCTGGCTAAGAGTATCTGACAACTACTTTAATGGAAAAGAAGTTGTTGTCACCGATGACACAGAAAATGTCCCTTGCCACATTTCAATTATGGAATTATTAAGACTAGTTACAAGCTGCAGACCTCCTCAAGGAAGCAAAGGGTACATAGTCCACCGAGCTGATTGAAAGATATATCTACAACAATGTTCTCCACAAGACACTTTATTATCTTCACCTGTAATGAGTAGGCAAAAGAAATTGCACATGAAAAAACAATTTCAGGAACCAAAAGACTACGAAAATAATAAAGATCCAATTTAGAGTCCCCAAGTGAAGTGAAAAAATTATAATTGACAAAGAAAGAAAGGTTTTAGTTAAGCTGAATTTGTAATTCAAATTAACTATTTTGGAGATTAATCCTCACGAGGAAATAGATGATATGAGTTAACATTTCTTTCTTGTCTTTGATCAAATAGATTCTCAAGGATCAAAACTCAAAAAATGAGTAAAAATACAACTTAAACTCGCACAAATATGATTGGAGAATATATTTGAAAGGGTTATATAAGGAAAATAAATTATCTAAGGGAACAAATTGAAATGACTTGCATACCCCTGTAAGATACATTTTGAAACCTAATAACATCAAGCCAGATAATTGAAATTACGAGAAAAATGACCAAGCGAATATGCTAAGATGCAATCAACTAAAGTAACTAAGTATTCAATCACTTAAAAGGACTTTAAATGCTTTTATAGGGACAGAAGGCATATTACGGCCAAAGGCAAGCAACAATATGGAAGTACATCTTAGGGCTTAACAATAACCATAAAATAAAACAGTGAACAAGTGTTATTCTTAGGACATACTTCAGCCTGAATGTATTGGACTTCTTTCACTCTAAATTCAGCATGCTCGTTCTTCTCCTCACTCTCGAGCATGTCACGAACCTGATTAGCCCAACTGTCTTTCAAAGTTTGGTTATTACTGAAAGCAGTCAAATCGATGTCACCATCAGGTAGATAAGTCTTCAAGGGTACAGAGCCAAAAGTAAACACCTGTTTGAGGGGAAAGAATAGGATATATTAGAAAGTGAAGATCGTAAAAGGAAACAAGGACAAGTCCAGAAGACATCAGACAGACAAAAGATCATATTCTTCTCATTCAAGGTGTCGAAAAAGTAGACACTCTACACTGCAGAGCACACATTCAAAAAGCACAATTTCAAAGAATCCTACTTCTTTCACCGTCATAGTAATATTAGAAAACATAATGCCAGAATCTAGCTTACCACTTGTAATTTCTTTCCTACTATCAAAAAATAATTATTTCAATGTTTACTCGTTGATGCGTCAATTTCAACAGCAAATGGATTTACCAGATAATGTTAACCATCATCTTATCTACCCGCGAATATTATCATAGCATTCTCTGCTAGTATACATAACTTACATATGCTAATATTTATCTAAAGCTCTTACTGTTTAGACCAATGTCCAACACCAACAATTTCCATTAAATGGAAGACTAGGAATGACAAAACATTGATAAATCTCTAATACATGAATTCCACCTTTTAAGTACGAAGTAAACAACTAATAACTCATCACTAAAAAGCATAAACAACTATTGAAAGCCCGGAATGAACAACCTGACAGGGAAAGCATTTCGTAATGAGCCGCTGCACATAATCGGCAACAGCATTTCTGCGCTCCTCAGACGGTTGATTTGGTTGAATGCAGGCAATAAGCTCTGCAGTTCTTTCCTCTGCCTTAAACCATCTATCCGACTCCAGGACTCGGATCACCGGTCCTGCATTGGGCAATAATCCATTCGGCAATAGCCCACTTGGCTCTGCCCATCCTTCACGATCTCCCATACACTATTTCTTTTGTAGGTCACCCAAAAATCACAACTTTTTCACAACCCGGGAAAGTTTTATCTAAAACTTCCAATGAAATGCTAATAACAAACTAAAAAGATAACATCTTCGTAAACCCCAAGTTCAAGATAAACCAAAATTTCCCTTATTCCTTTGGTTTAGCATTTCTACAGATAATCACAAAAGGCGAAGAACCCTACTAAAAAGGGAGATATAATATACTAAAATGCAAACTTAACTTCTAAAATTTTTTTAAAAAAAAATCTGCAACCCTATAAAACATATTTGTTGTGATGATCAGAAGAACATCAAACTATTTAAAAATCTAAAGTGCAAAAAAAAATCCAAAAAAATAAAAATAAAAGAAATCCCAGATTTTACTATCCCTTTCCAAATTGAATACAAATTGTGGTGAATAGGAAAGAAAGGTCCTTCGATTTCTGGAGGATGAAAAAATAAAAACGAAAAAAAGCAAGAAATTTGGAGAGTGAATTTTGTTACGGAAATCTGAGAAATTATAGAGAGAAAACAAATAGAAAATAGATAGAAATTTGTTTGACGCTTTTAGGGAAGGTTAGGACTTGGAAATGGCTTCGAGGATTTTTATGGTGTTCTGCATAATTTGAGTAGGGATAATTGTGGAATTTTGGCAGTGCCATACTATTTCATTAGCGGGGAAATTCTATGGTAGAACCGCCTTGTGTCACTGGTCTCTCAGCATCTTTCATAAATTGATAAGTTCTACCTAACTCATGTGAGAGGAAAATGGGACAGTCCCACAAGAGCGGTTCTATATTAGAACTCAGAATGACCCATTAGCAAATACTGACACAATTTCAAATTAATAAATTAAATCGTCGAATCAAACTGTTAATATGTCAACGCAAATGGTTTAAAACCACGTTTCAAACTTAAATTCACAATGAAGTTATTATTAAAGGGGCAAAAATGAAAAAAAATATGCTAATTATTAATTTTTGAAGTCAATTTAATTATTACTTTATTTTTTAGTGACGTATATAAGCAGATTAATTTAATTAAGATTTAATATACAATGTGACTTATTGGTAAAAAAACTGTAAATTTATATCATTAGTCACTTTTTAAATGTCTCAAACTCGTAACAATGTTTGTAAACAAATTTATTAATTTGCGACATTAATGATTTTCTAATTGTCTCAAACTTATAATATTGTTTGCTTTAAATAAAATTCTTCAGGATTGGAAATATTACCAGTTAAATCATAATCATTTGAAAAAATATTAGTGAGAAATATCCTGGTTTTAAAATCCTTACAGAGCACACATGCCTTGCGCACTTTGGGCTAAAAGACATTTTAATAAGGATATATTCAGACAACGGAGCCCTAAACGGTGGATTATGGGCTTTGAGCCACAACAAATGAATAATTAGCCACTTTGATCATCAACGTTTTTTCGTCTAGCCACTTTGGTCAAAATTCAAGTTTTTTAACTTATTTCATCATTAAACATTTTTTACTGCCATTTTTGTCAAAAATAATTTTTTTTACCTTTTTTCATCACTAAAGTTTTTTCATTCGCCATTTTGTTCACTAAAGTTTTTTGGTCTCGCCATTTTGGTCAAAAATTTTAGTGACCTAAATGGCGTAATGAAAAATACTTTTAGTGAGCAAAATGGCAGAATGAAAAAAACTTTATTGATCAAAATGGAAGATAGAAAAAACTTTAGTGATGAAAAAAGTTAAAAAAATCATTTATGACCAAAATGGCAAGATAAAAACGTTTAATGATGTAAATAAGTTAAAAAACTCGAATTTTTGACCAAAAGTGCTTTAAGCGAAAAAAACGTTGATGATCAAAGTGGCTAATAATTCCACAACAAATATATGAAACTATAATGGGCTTTTTATATTCTCTTCACTACCTCTATCGTGCATAGAAACCTATAGAATACAAATAATGACTGTTTTATAAATTTTTATATAGTCTATTAATTATTAAAAAAAAGTAATAAAATAAAATAATATAACTTTAGTTTTTTTTTGTCAGCAACATTAATTATTTTCCTCACCAGAGGAGGAGAATTTTATTGCCCCACGTAGAGGGAAGGTATCGAACCCGGGATCTCTTGATCACGGGTAAATGCTTGCCCCACTGGGATACGGCCTCCTTGACAATATATAACTTTAGTTAAGGAGATCAATTGTAAATGTTTGCTATTAACTTTTTAAATTGCTAAAAAAATTGTAACATTATGGATAAATAACACCCAAATATTAAAAAAAAACTTCTATTTATAAAATTAAAAAAAAATTACACACACACACACACACACACACATATATATATATATATATATATATATATATATATATATATATATATATATATATTCACTTGATGGGAAATTGGGTGGTGCTGGGTTAGGAGTACTTAACCCACGTCTACCACAATAAGGTTCCGTGTTAACTAGGCACGGTCTGATAAGATCTCGGTCCAATAAACATCTTCTCAAGCATTGTATTATCATGACATTCATACACCGTGCTATTGTCAACTCTCAGATTAAAAGATTTTGTAATCAAAACTAATTTAGAGCGATTTAAATCAGAATGCAAAAGCAAGTTTAACTATTAACACCGAAATCAGAATGCAAAAGCAGGGGTTGGCACCATAGTGGTGGTACCCAGCGTTACTTCATGTCACTAAGTACTACTCCCTCCATTCCCTATTAATTGTCGTTTAGGAGATATCTAGGTATCCAAATTAATTGTCGTTTAAGGTTGTTTTATTAGTTGTCAACAATTTATTCCAATTATACCCTTAATATTTTCCTTTCGTTATTACAAAGAAGTGAGAGGGAGGGAGGGTGGAGGATAATATTGGAAGTTTAAGTGAAAATGACAACTTCCTTAATTTTCTCAAATTGTCTAAAGAGTCTTATATTTAGGAATGGAGGGAGTACTTAGAAGAAAAATAAATTCCAAATCATGGCTTATGACTTCCTAAGTGTCAAATATGCCTCTTGTTGATTCAACACTTATAGTGAATGGAGAATAACTATATATTCTCTACAATTAATACTTATTCTACATAATGAGTAATTTTCTCTATTTTATAAAACTACTCAATATATGGTGAATGTATATTTCTCATTTTTTGTTGTAAACTTTGAACGACAGAATCAACAAAGTTACCGATTTTATAACAAGATATCTTCATCATTTGGTACGAAAGGCAACAAACTCATTGCATTTTTTGTTTTTTTTTTCATCGGTATCTACCTACTTGATTCGACTAATTTAATTGGAATTTGATAGGCAATGTGACATGCTGACAAGAAATATTACAAACCTGCAACGTCATAAGTCGCTCTCGAAATGTCTTGAACTCGTGACCTTAACCTAAACAAGCTTTGAGATATCGCAAGTGTGATTAGCTGAGTTAGGATCACACGACAAAAAATCTCTCTTTTCACATTCCTCGTGACGAGAATGGATATGCTTGTAATTTTTTTAATACATTAATGATATTGTTTCACATGTAATAATATTGAACCAGAGTAGATTTATGAATTTGAATTAATTACATTATTTCACATTTAATAATATTGTTAGTTTGTATTTAAATATGTATTAGAAGATTTCAAGTACGGAAATGCACATGAAAGTATATTCCAAAGGATAAAAGTTTTTATTCTAGATTTTTGGCAGAGATTATGGAGTCATTCACGGGCACACTCGGATACGAGACATTATATATAGATAATAAAATAATAAGATTTTAATTATCTGCCTTCTTTTACAGGGAATTTCATTGTCCTATAGGGTAGGGGGTTATGTATTGCTTTCAAGATCATTGACATTCTAATCAGATTAAATTCGATTGTGCGGTTGCCTTATATAGAGGATAGAGAACTGCATCAGACGAGAAAAAAATAGTTCTAGAAGGAGATATTAAAGCTTGCCGCACGCAGACGGAGGGTATCGAACCCATGACTTCAAGGTCGTGGGGATAGACGCTTGTCCCACTGAGAGAGAACACCTTTGATCATTCTAATCATATTGGTTGCTCCAATAATACGTCAGTACAAATTTAAATAATGAAACAAAATCAGGGGTGTGCTTAGTTTGAGTTTTAATTTGGTTTGAGCTTTAAATTCAAATCCAAATAAACTTCGTATTGATTCTGATAATTAAATTTGAAGTATTAAATTTTCTGACTTGACTAGCCATAGTTGCTAGATAAAGATCTCCCTCCCTCATTTTCTTACTTAGCTACCCTTCCATTCATCACTGCTTTCTCTCTCTTTCTCCCTTCTTCCCTTTTTCTTAACTCAATTCATCAAACCCAATTATCTTTGGCAACTCTTCTGTTCTTTGCAGGAAGAATCATCAGAAACAGTATTTTTTTTTCCTTGAAGAATTCATTAATGGAGATGGAAAATTTGATAAGGAGGCATCAAATCCACAGTCACCAGTGCAGAGAACATCAGTGTTCTTCATTTGTCTTCAAACACATCAAAGCCCCTGTTGATATTGTAGGCTTTCTTAAGTAGTATTTCCCATCTATTTTTTATTTCTTGATTCTAAGCTTGATACTCAATCACACGTGGGATAAGTTCGAAAAGTTTGATGCATCTATGATTAAAATTTTTTATTTTTATTTTTTAAAATCTCCGTCCGCTCCCCCCTCTATGATTAAAATTGGTCAAATTTGATGCAGTTTTTTTCCAATGTATTTTGACATTATTCTGTGTGTGTGTGTGTGTAGGTTTGGTCATTGGTGAGGAGATTTGATGAGCCACAGAAGTATAAGCCCTTTGTTAGTAGGTGTACTATTAAAGGTGAGCTTAAGATTGGGAGTGTTAGAGAGGTAAATGTGAGGTCTGGTCTTCCTGCCACCACCAGCACTGAGATGCTTGAACTTCTTGATGATCAACAACACATTCTTAGGATCAGGATCATTGATGGTGATCACAGGCTCAAGGTCTAATCCTTAATCCTTAATCCTTCCTTTTTTTTTTCTTTTTTCTATCATGGGATTGGAATTAATGTCCTATTCTGCGTCTCATTATCGTGTTTTTTCTGTTGAAAAATCTATAACCTAATGAAGATTGTGGAACTGTAAGAGGAAAAAGAGGGCACGTGGACGTTATTTACGAAAGAGACAGAAAATGTGACTGATGATCACAAACCGATTTGTCGTAGTGACTGGTATATATGGTGGGCCTATGTATCCACTATCATCTCGAGATATCCTTTTTGGCATAGCGAGTTCGGTTGCCAAATAGATGATCGTGGGTGCTGACAGGCCCATGTGTCGCGTTGCGGTCCCGTGGGCACGGGGCGTGACATTTCATGTTATCAGAGTCATTGACCAGGAAGACGTGTGTGAACTAAGTGTCACGCCGTAAGCGGTGGGGGCCACCTCTAGAATCCCGATGGAACTAAGTGCCACACCGTAAGGTAAGGGGTGAGGGCCACCTCTAAAATCCTGATGGGATCTAAGTGTCCCGCCGTAAGCGGTGGGGGTTTTGGATTACTTAAGCTGTTTTTTGACCACATCCTAGTTTTAGAACACTAATGAATGTTTTGGTTGGATAGCGTTTGGTTTTTCAAAACGGAACGTCTTGCGTTGTATTTTATGGGCTGAAATTTGAGTTTTGTTCCGAGACGGAACACTATCCACAACTAGACCTGAAGCATATGCTATTGTAGTTGCTGAGGGCATTTGTTTTTTTTTGGCAGAACTATTCATCTAATGTTACAGTTCATCCAGAGATTATTAATGGAAGGCCAGCAGGAACACTAGTTATTGAGTCATTTGTTGTTGATGTTCCTGAAGGGAATACCTCAGATGAGACTTGCTACTTTGTAAATGCCCTCATCAATTTCAACCTCAATTCCTTAGCTGATATTTCACAAAGGATGTCTGATATTTCACAAAGAACGGCTGTGCCGGAGAATCCTCAAGTCTTGAATTTGAACCAGGGAGACTGAAATCTTGTTATTTTTACATAATTTTCGTCTCGAATTCTAGTTAAGTTAATGTATGCTTTTGGTGTACCAGGTTTTGAACTTGGTGGTTTCATGTTCCAGGTGTTTTGCCTTAAATTAGACCATTGTTTTCTGATTTTGTTAGATGTTGATGAAATGCTTTTCATTTGAATGTCATCCACTCTTTTGATGGGACGTGAAAATGGAGTTGTGAGAGAGGAATACAATTGTCGTGCTGCGAAGCGTCCGAAGGTTGCACCCTAGATAATGAATGAAAGTTCAGTAGCTTGCATTCTAACTCGAGTATCAAGGGGCACATGGAATTCCATATAAATCAACAATGACTAACTTGTAAGACTAAATACTCTTGGATGATTGATAACAAAACAGTACTGTGATGAAAGATTGAAAAGAATCCTATAGGAAGTGAAATAGAATATAAAAGCGTAAGCTCTAGGCAGTAAGAGGGAGCCTACGACTTTGACAACGTGCCCTTGAAGAGTGAGTTGGCCACTCATAAATACTAGCCTAGGTGTGTGAGAATTTTAGAGTTCTACCTGCTTGCCTGTTAAAAGAATGAGTCGCGATTCATAGACAATGTTTCATCAAATGATATTACTGTTCTCATGATTATAATTTGATTCCGTGCAAAACGTCAGAACACATATTTTTTAGCACAATTAAGACAAATTTGGGACATCTCAAGATTAAGTTGTTTCTCAACTGTTAAAAAATAATTAATCTCAACAGTCTAATCAAATGAGTTGACGATCGAAATCTATCAAGAAAGTAACTGAACAATGTAGAAGTGTTGAGAAACAACTAATTTCGATCATCTAATCAACGACTTGATGTGCTGTAAAAAATGACTGTTAGCAGCTGATTGGATTGGACTACATTATCCTCCCAAAACCACCAAACATCCATTTCAAGTGGAAATTATTATTCTTTTCGTATGAACTAGTCAGGGGGATATTTTTGTCCAATAAAATGATTGCTTGTGGTACCTTATCTAGACTAAGTTGTACCTTAATAAAGGAGGGGTACCATTTCAACACCCTAACCTAATTTCCTTTTTGGGTAGAATAATTCTGTTATGAACATAATTCAATGTACTTGTGGTTTAGAACAGTCAACATTATTATAGGGACGGTAGCTTCAGATGAGAAATTTCGCACATGCAGAATTTCTCTTATTTATTAGATTAAAATTTTGACGATTAAATTTAATTTAAAACGATGGTCTTTTATCCATATCTAATTTTATGGATAATTGATATGGGACTGAGCCATAGGTAGGCGCTGTTCACTGACAGCAAAGACCCCTGCCACGTCGCTTCTCCATGAGTCATGATTAAAATACAAAAAAAGATTGCTTTCGATATGATACAGCTAAAAGTAAAAAAATTTGTACAAATTTGTCACATCACTATAAAATGAGGAGAGAGACAATTTTTTTACTTTTAACCGTGTTCATATCGTAACAATCTTTTTTAGTATTTTAACCGTGATTGATATGAATAAGCGACATGATGCGCAGTCATTTGCAGTTTTGACTGCGTACTCTATCAGCTACTTATCCCATATCGAATTTTTCCTAATTTTAAGTCTATTTTCACACTGTTCAGTGCTCACTTCTCAGAGCAAAGAATACACGATCATGGGTAAGAAAAGAGACCGGCGAGCTGGGCTGAGCTCCGGCGACCAATCCAAGCCAATTCAATCGTCGCTGGACCAATCCTCAACCGTCGATTCACTGAATCGCAACCGCTTCGCTATTTTCGCGCTTTTTTTCATCGCAGCTCCCGCCATTTCATTGATCTTATACACCAAAATCCAGTCTCCAAATACCAGTACAAAATCTGACCTCCTTAAGATTGATGTGAACTACCGTGATATTCTCACTGTAAGCATTTTTTGTGTATTTATTTCCTAGATTGCTTCATTTGTGCATTTATTTCTGTGCATTTATTGTCAAAAGTTAGGTCCATCTCCCATCCATGCCCGCTAATAATCCAATTATTGGGACTTAATGTGTTTTGTTGTATTGTTTCAATTGTGGAATTTTGTTTTTTGTTGCTCAAGTATGAATAAATACAGGAGCATATGAAGGTTTCGGAGAATGTGAGTCAGCGGCAGTTCCAAAATCCTGTACTAGCTTATATTACTCCATGGTATTTCTATTTTCCAGTTCATAATGTTAATAATCTATTGATCTCTTTTGCTAAAATTTTGAATTGCACATTTTAGAAAAGTATATAATTTTAATTTAATTGAGTTATGTTTAATGGATGCCTATTCAGAAGGAGCCTAAAGATCATTGCTTTTTTCCTTTTCTATAATATGATATATATTAAATGCAATTTCTGAAATTATTTTTAATTTTACTAGAGCGTCTGACAGAATATTCCTTATAGTTTCCTTCATTAATTTCAAGAGGGTATTAAAAAATAAGAGGATGTTATCATATACTGAATAAACTTGCAGATAGACAATACCATCGTCTCATTTATGTTTCTGAACACCGCCTAGGAACAAACAGGTATTAGTATGTTATGTGTATTAGTATTTCTATTTTTCTGAAGTTAACAAGTTGATTCTTGAATGGTAAATGGTACAGGAACTCTAAAGGATACGACCTTGCCAAGAAGTTCCATTCTAAGCTGACACATATATCACCTGTGTGGTATAACGTTAAGAGGTATACTGCCTGCAGACTTGTGTCATTCAATGTAATTGAGTATGAACTATGAACGTTAAAGTTTATCACTAAAGTTAAATGATGACCTGGCAATACATTTTCTGTGGTGTATCACTCTTTACTAGTCATTTTGTAAATCATCGCTATCAAACATTGAGCTATTAAGACGTCTGATGGCAGTGAAGGAATCAAGTTGATTCTTGAAGGAAGACACAATGCCGATAAAGCATGGATTTCAGAACTGAGAATGAAAGGCAGTGTTAAGGTACTATCACCTTTTTAGTTTGTTTATATTCTCTACTGTGTCATTTCAAAAGAGTTCAATGTGTACTGACAGATATTACCAAGAGTTGTTCTTGAAGCAATTCCTATGGACCTTCTAAAGAAGAAGAAAAAGAGGGATAAAGTAATTGACATCATTATAGCAGAATGCGAGTAAGTTCCTCTTTCATTTTCATGCCCAGCATAAGGTCCACTCTTATTGGAATACCTTTTAAAGTTGTAAGCATACACGCCCTTTTCCTCGATATGTAGCATCCACTACGATATGATCTTTATTGTGTTCTTCTTTTGGTGTGTAGAAGCATTGCATATTCTGAAAATTCAGACAACTGTGCCTATCTCATTCACAGTTATGGTTTACACCACATGAATAGGACTTAATCAAATACAAATCTAGTAGCTTTGGCTTTGATATCATATATATATATATATATATATATATATATATATATCTTCAGCCTTACTGAATAAATTTTCGTTTTTCAGTTATTTCTTTTGTTTATGGGTGTGGATTTATTGACATGGGGATTTCCGCTTCTCATTATACAGGGAAATGGATTATGATGGCATTGTACTTGAGTCTTGGTCAACATGGGCAGCCTATGGTATCCTGCATGATCCTGAGATGCGTATTACGGTATAACTCTGACCTATTCAATATACTTTCTTTAAAATCTGATCAAGTTTGTCAGTATTATCAAGCAATTGACCTTTCTCTAGCAGGTATCACATATTAAAATATGCTTCTTTCACCATTTTGGCTCTCAATTTGAATAACTAAAGCTCGACTTAGAAATGAATATTTCTTCTAGTAATGATACCATACCTGTATGAAGTTTTAAATGTGCTCCGATGTGCATCAGCTTTAGTCCATGACAAAAAAATGATATTCCCTCCATCCCAAATTGAATCCACTTTCCTATTCAAAATGGACTTTCAATTTCAGATGGAGGGACTAGGGAGTGGTATTCTTTTTTTCTTTTTCTTTGTTGGCTAAATGAGGGGGTAGCAAATTTAGCAGCAGAAAACCATAACTCGGAGAGGTCAAACGTGAAGTCACACATTTCGTGCAGTTCGGGGAATTGATGTCTGGAAACAGTAATTTAATAAACATTAATGGAGTTTTAATTTCCCTTTTACAAGTCCAGGCTTTGCAGTTCTTGAAGCAATTTGGAGAAGCCATGCACTCAGCGAGCTCAGAGAGGAAAAGCCAGCGGAATTTAGAGTTCGTGTATGTCATAGGCCCACCATACTCAGATGAACTACAGCAGCATGATTTTGGACCAGAAGATCTGAGATACATCAGTGGCGCTGTAGATGGTTTCTCTCTTATGACATATGATTTCTCAGTTCCTCACAACCCAGGTCCCAATGCACCTTTAAAGTGGATACGCTCGACCTTGAAGATTCTACTTGGTGCAGATAATAAAGGTCGGAAGTTGGCTGAAAAACTATTTCTTGGCATCAATTTCTATGGCAATGATTTTGAACTTTCAGGAGGTATGATCAAAGTCTTGCTATCAATCCATCTCCTTATTTCCTGCATTTTACTAAGAGCAGAAGCTATATTCCTCAATTATCGTTCTCCTATTAAAGTTTGGTCTCACATTATAAATGAAACCATAAAGGCTTCTAAGCAACATTTTCGATAGATATGAACTTTGAGCTTTATCCCCTTTCTGTCATGCATGTATGTATGTCCATGCTTATTGTTGGATACCAGTGAGTTTACTTATTCGCAATACTTCACTCGACTTTATTTTGTCATTACTTATATTGCTCGCGATTTTCAGGGATGGGTGGTGGACCGATATTGGGGAGGGAGTATATATCTTTGTTGGAGAAGCACAAGCCAGTAGTGCAGTGGGAAAAGAACAGTGCTGAACATTTCTTCTTATATTCTGATGATAAAGATCATAAACATGTTGTATTTTATCAATCATTGAAATCGATTGCAGTTCGGCTTGAAGAAGCTCGTTCGTGGGGTGCCGGTATTTCAATATGGGAGATCGGTCAAGGTTTGGATTATTTTTTCGACATTTTATAGCTTGATTGTTGTTCTTCCTTTGTGTTTGATTTGATAGGCAATTTTGACATGGTCTTTTGTTAATTAGGTATAATAGCTTTCAAAAATATATGTAACGGAGCAGAATCTTTTTTCTTTTCTTTATTTTCTTCTTCTTTTAGTTAGTATGTGTCTACTTTGATTGGGTCTCGAATTGAGATTATGGTCTCAATCTAAATACCAAACTAGATTCTAGATGGTTTGATGATTAAAGTTTCATTTTCAAATTCAATCCAAACACAATTTGGACCTTAATTTGAGTTTCAATCGAAACTAGACTCAAATCAGATACAATCTAAGTACACTCTATATGAAATAAACACTGTGTTTGCCTTAGTAGGGCGTTCGAGCGCAATGCTAGGCCCGGTTAATATTCATTACTAAACAAATCTATTTCACCATCTGAAAAGATTTGGTATCGCTATTTCAGCATAATGGTTGTGTAGATCTTGTTGAATAGTACAAAAATAAGTCGATCGGATTCCGTAGCTACAAGTTATACACCTCTTAGAATCCTAGTCAAGGAATTGGTCAATGAGGTCTTATCTCAGTAGTAAGAGTTCGGATCTCGTAATTAATGTTAAGAGTTTGAATTTATTTAGTGTGACGGAGATTGACCATTTATCACATCTTTACATAAATTTCTGCTACATCCGCTAAAATATTTTTAATATCTCAATCGAATTAGTTTGTGATGACGTAAAACGAGCATATGAAAATCGAAATAAAAACAAAGCAGTAGAGCTGTTGTACTAAGCATTAGGAGTGGAGTAGTACAACATTTGTACATCCCACTTTCTAAAACCTTTCTTCAGACAAATTTCAGCCACAAAAATTGATAAAACCACAAAATGCCATTACAACCTAGCTCTAATGTAATCCCAAACCTGCGATTCCCACATACCATGTGTCACCTTCCCACTGGTAGAATCTTCATCTCCTTCAACAAGACCCCAATCAAGAACAAGAAAAAAAACTCAAAGATTCAATCTTTTTCTGCTATGGAGGCCTTGAATGCGGCTGGATTAACCCCATTATCAGTTCTTTCAGAAAGAAAAAGAGCAACAACAAAAACAGTTTCTCAATTCAAGAACAATTCTTTGAATTTACAAAAAGAAAGTTTTTCAAGAACTGTTAATGGGGGTCTTTTACTTTTATCTTCTGTTATGGATTCTGGATTAGCTAAGGCACTCACTTATGAAGAAGCATTAGAACAATCCACAACTTCTCCAACGCCATTGCCGGAGTTTGAAGCTCTAGATGGAATTTCCAATTTTGTGGTGGATAATCCTTTAATTATAGGAGGTGGGATTGCTATTTTAGCTTTTCCATTAATTGTTTCCCAGTTATTTGGAGGTGGTAAGAAAAAACAATGGGGAATTGAATCTGCTAAGACTGCTTATGCAAATTTGGCGGATGATGACGGAGCTGAGTTGTTGGATATTAGATTATTGTCGGAGTTAAGACAAGTGGGGAGTCCGGATATCCGAGGTTTGAAGAAGAAGGCGGTTAATGTTCCGTATAATGGGGAAGATAAGAATGGGTTCTTAAAGAAACTGTCTTTGAAGATCAAGAATCCAGAAAATACCACATTGTTTGTTTTGGACAAGTAAGATTCTTAGGTCCAATTTTTGTTCAGTTTCCAAAAAAATTGGAGTTTTTTTTTGTCTTTAACTTCTAATTTCATGTGTTTGTTTCTCTGTGTTTCATTTCTTTATGGTTTACTCTTCTTCGCCTTCCTTAATCTATAATAAAATAGTTAGAAGGTCTTATATTGTATTCCTTCCATTCTATAGTTAGAAGGGCTAAAGGCAAGAAGAATGAATGATTAGTGTGAAGAAATTTGGGAAAGAAAAGTAAAGATACTAAATGGTAGTAGTTTTTAAGGATTAATGTGTTGAAACTTATCAAGAACTGACATTTTTGGCTATTCATTGATAGTCCCTCGTGGTTTCGAATTTCCTCTTGCGGTCATATATGTATGGTTGGTCGAATAGTAAGTTTTTGCTTTTTATATGAAGCCAGATTTGATGGAAACTCTGAACTGGTTGCGGAGCTTGTCACGGCTAATGGCTTCAAGGCTGCCTATGCTATCAAAGATGGAGCTGAAGGAAACCGAGGATGGATGGTAATTACTTAAAATCGTGAAGAACTTATAAGGATTGAAGTTAAATTATCTTCTGAAATATTAAAATTTTAAGAGCTCATTGATTGTATGTTATGTGCAGAACAGTGGCCTTCCTTGGATTCTTCCAAAGAAGACATTCAGTTTTGATCTTAGCAATTTGACTGATACAATTGGTGATGCCATTGGGGTAATGTGATGTTTTTCCCGTATTTTTTTTAACTTTTTATTAACGGGACAGGGGATCGAACCCGGAAACTATTGTTCCGAATCTAAAGTGTTGCACCAACTACAGTAGCCTTACTGTAACGCTGCTGAATTTTCTATCCCGGTAAACGCTAATATCAATATTTTACCTTCAGGAAGGAGCTGATGCTGCATCTGTGGCTCTTGGTGTTGCTGCCGCGACTGGTTTAGGATTATTGGCTTTCACAGAGGTTAGGCTGCTAATAGTTTCCCTTACAACAGATGATTAAGTGTTTTCCGCGGAAGGATCAATGCTAATATACTCCATTGCGTTTTTAGGTGGAAACAATATTGCAACTCTTAGGTTCAGCTGCGCTTATTCAAATTTTCAGCAAGAAACTCCTGTTCGCTGAGGTTTGTATATATTGCGTTCTGTAAATTTCCGGAATCTTTATGGTCACTGAAACTATTCCCAGGGAGCACACTCTAATAGGAGGCTCGTTGATTCAACCTTGAATGCTTCAACCTCGAATGCTTCTTTTTAATTATGTTGTATCTGTAAACTTTTGCTCTCGTTGATGATATTCTTAGTATGAACTTCTTTCTGTCATGTAAACGTCACAGGATAGGAAGCGAACTTTGCAAGATGTTGATGAGTTTTTGACCACTAAGATTGCACCTAAGGAACTCGCGGACGAGATTAAGGTAAGTTTCACAAAACTCAATTACCATATCCAGAATTCGTATGTAATTTGTTATTCTTTTATTTTTTCTTTCTAAGAACTGTCTCGAAAATGATTTCTTACTATTTAGCAATGTGGTTGATAATTCTCGACTCTATTGCATTGACAACTCAGCAAATCGGAAAGGCCCTTCTACCAACAACCGTGTCTAGCAAGACTCTAACTGCACCTGCAGCAGAGTCGAGCCCTGCTAGCACTGAATCAAAAGCTGAATCAGTTCCACCGGTGAATGATGCGCCAGCCAAAGCGGAAGCAGTTGCCGAACCAAAACCAGAAATCAATTCGGTTCCTAAAGCAGAAGTTCAGAAAGAATCGCTTCCTGAAGTTCCAAGACCTCTGTCACCTTATCCTAATGTAAATCCTTTCTCTTTTATCACATATTTTCATAGTTTATTGATTAGTAGTAAAAAGATTTTGAAGATTACGTTTTTTGCCCTTAGAAAAACAAATCAAGAAAACCCTTTAAATTATTAAGTTCGCGTCCCTCCCTCACCCCCCGTAGAATTTGTTTTATATACTCCATTGATATATGTTTCTGTACAATTCGCCTCCCCAGTACAAAGTTGTTGGATCCTCCCTTGTCTGTAAGTGTCAATGCGGCGTATAAAGGAGTCCGCTTTGTTCTATTGATTACAGGAACACGGACAAAATGAAATATTCCTAGCCTACTTCTAAAATATACGTGATTTCGGTTGTTTAATTAATCCAGTTAAGCACATTCACATCTCTGTTTCTGATCTTTCACTGTTAATCTTGATTACAGTATCCAGATTTCAAGCCCCCAGCATCACCTATGCCATCACAGCCATAGAGAGTTGTAGGCAGTAAAAAATCAAGCTTTAGGCTTTCGATTTCCTGCAATATATCAAGATTTTTGAACACGGATGGCTCAATTAAAGACGGGATTTTCGTTGTCATTAGTCGATAATGTGGCATTTTCAGTTTGTATTGTTAAGTTAATATTCTCTGTGTTTGTCATTAGGGGGCCATGTAAATGTGAACGTTGTATTAATATCAACCTGAATTATTATGGGTATTTTTATCATTTCAATATTATAGTAAATAATGGTGTGACTTTTTTAGGATCCTGGCTTCAATTCATATATTTTATTTCTGTCTGTACACATTATCATTTTTTTCTTTTTGAAAAGATAAAATTGCAACTTTTATAAGCCAACAACGTCTACTGTAATGGACAGACCTTATACAAAGAGGAATGCTGGGTAGTATACAAACGGGTTCCAATCACGGGTTTCGATAAGATAAGAAACAATTAAAGGGTGGTAAGGATGTTCCTAATCACTCTCCGATGCTAAAGTTAGCATTTTGAGGAGAAAGAGACACAGAGAATTCAGTGTCTAGCAAACAAGTAAATCGTAAGGAATGAAATCAGTAGTTGATATTTGGTATTTATAGTAGATAAGTCTCATCAGTATAGTAGTTACATATTAGTAGTACACTTATCACACAAGCGTTATATTAGTTTACATGAATTGGACATGTCTAATTTAGTACATTGT
Source organism: Vinca minor (assembly GCA_026122235.1). Lineage (NCBI taxonomy): Eukaryota > Viridiplantae > Streptophyta > Magnoliopsida > Gentianales > Apocynaceae > Vinca > Vinca minor. The sequence goes on along the minus strand of JAOCZM010000028.1, from coordinate 5,465,266 downwards.
CAAATATCGGCGCAGAGTCGAGTCCAACCCATGACCATTAGTAAATCTTGGATCGGAACTCACCAAGGAACATCCTCAGTCCATAACATCTGACTATCAAGAGAAACTACAAAATTTGCTAAGTGACAATTCATAGTAAGTTTGTTGAACATCTAAGGGTTAAGAATCGTTCTTTGCTCATAACTAGTAATCAGTAAAAAAATTATCTCATTGTTCTCTTCTTTCTCTTCCATTCTCTTCCATTCTCTAATGGTTAGATCCGGCCAAAAACTCCAAACATCGGTAGGATTTTGGTTGGATCTAGCCATTCTCAACTCTCTTTTTGTATCCTCACCCCTCCTTTTGGCCACAAACACCGATGGACTTTCTCTTGTGCATTTTTCATCAAGATTCAAGACTTCGGGCGAGATCTTTTGTCGATCTTCTTAGATCGGCTTGTTGCTCCTTACCTTGGTGGAATGATATGGTTACCAAGTTTAGATCTGGGCCATTTCTTGAGTTTCCACCTCTTTTCTAGGCAATTTTTTAGATCGTTGATACGCCCATGTTCTTCTGAATCTGTCGTCTACGAAAGAGGTTGAAACCAAGTGCTTGCCTCTGTAGTTCGAGAATGGCGATGAAGATGTTGCGGAGAAGACTATATTTTGTTTGTTTGTTAAATTATTATTAGTAGTTTTAGTTGTTTCCCACCTAGGATATTTGGGATGTGGGTTATTATCTGTTACATTGTGTAACTTTTATTTTTTTTCTTGTTTAATTTTATTCCTTCCTCAACTCTTCTCTTTTGTTGTATTAGAGAAAGAGTTTAGAAGATATTCAGGTTGTAATGGCCCGACCATTTTGTTATTAATGGATAATCTTTTATTCATAAAAAGAGAAGAATGGTTATTTGCAAGATATTTATTGCAAATTAAAGATTTATATTTGCAAGTTTCATGATATTGTGTGTAACTTAGTGGCTGGAAGCTTAGATGCCTTTCTCAGGCAGGTAGGAGTGTCCTTGCAGTTTTGCAAACTATTCCTCAGTATTCTATGCAAACTATTTCTTTACCTATCTCTATTTGTGAGGAGTTGGACAGGACGATCATGAGATTTTGGTGGGTTTTAAGGATGATGGGGAGAGGCATTTGTACCTAAGGCTTGGGATTCTGTATGTTTACCTAAGGAGTCTGGAGGGATTGGTTTTAGGAAAGTTAAACATATTAATCATGCTTTTAACACTAAACTTGCTTTGAATATGTGTGCAGAAACATATAAACCTTTGGTCAAGCAGCTTCAGGCAAGATATTTGGGTACTCAGGAATTCCTCAAGGCTGATACATCTAAGAGAAATCCCTCATGGGTGTGGCAGGCTATTATGAAATGCAAAACAACTCTCAGTCAAGGGGTTTGCTACAAGCTGGGGAGTGAACCAATGCTCAACATCTGGTCTGAGCCTTGGATAGCTAGTATAAAGGGCTTCAGAACAACTCAAAAAAGCAGGACTGAAGGAGACCCATTGTGGATCAGTGAGCTCATGGACACAAACAGTAAGTGCTTTGGAAAGAAGCTGTTGTGAGGAACTTCTTTTCTCAAGAAGAGGCAAAGGCCATTCTGCAAATTCATATTCCATCTCAATTGGAACCAAATACCCTTGTTTGGGTTCCCTCCAAGTCAGGGAAGTTCATTGTTAGGTCTGCAGAGAGCACCAACAATAGAGATTTAATGTTGTTTCAAAGGTACCTAGAAGTGTGTGGAACAGATTATGGAAAGCAAAATTCCACCCAAGGCACAAACATTTACTGTGGAAGTTACTTTCTAACATATTGCCAACAAAGGGATAGGATAAGTCAATTCATTGATACAGGTAATCTACTATGCCCTAATTGTAATCTGTATATGGAAAATCTGGAACACTTATTTCTAAACTGCCCTTTAGCAAAGATGATCTGGTGGAGGTCTAGGTGGAATATCAAATTGGAATTCTTTGGGAGTTGAGACTTGCTGAGGTGGATAGACCTTATTCTCAAACCCAACTTGATGTTCCCCCTGGACTCAGAGGAATCTTTATTATTTTCAAACTATGCAGTGGTGGCTTTGGAACAGATTTGGGTGGAGAGGAACAATAGTATTTTTGGCAACAAGTTAAGGCCTTGGGAATCTTTGTGCAGTGAGGTCGAGTAATATGGCATGTGCTTACAAGTCTGCTAATGGAAAGAGAAAGGGGAAAACTGGTAATGTGAGTAATCCTGTTAAATGGCAAAGGCCTCCTCCTAAGTGGTATAAGATGAATTTTGATGATGCCTTCTGCAATGGTAATTATAGAGCTGTTGTTATCATTAGAGATGAAGATGGTAAGGTAAGGTTGGCTGCTACTGCATCAGGTTATGTACATGATGCCTACTCAGCAGAAGCAAAGGTTGCACTATTGGCAATCAACATTGGTGCAGCTTGTAAGCCAGACATGGTGATTCTTGAAGGGGGATGCTCTTAATGTGCTATTCTCTCTAAGGGGAAATAAGGCCTCTGAGTAATGGAAAGGGAAGACAATCATAGATAAATGTAAGAAAAAACTGAATGTTTTCTCCAAATGTAATTTCTAGGATATTCCTAGAAATCTCAAAATGGCTACTCATAATCTGGCTGATTGGAGAAAATGTAATCACACTAGGGGTTTAGTTCCTCTGATATCCCTTCCCAGTCTATTTTTTTTATGATTCTGACACTGATGGTTTGTTAGATGACATTTTCCCAGTATGCAACTCTGATTTTAATGATAATTAAGTTATTTCTCATAAAAAAAATGATATTGTGTGTTTTTCTCAATAAATAATTATAAATAGTTGACATAGAGTTTCTTAACATGTCCATTTACACTTGTGTACAAGTGTCACCTAGAGACTCATAAGTAGCTTTGTCTATCTATCTATACCCTTTGGGAAAATGAAAAAGAGGCTATTTTTGCACTCCAAACCGTGGCTGTTTGATTTGGTACACCACATAATGTAAATGACACAGTATTATTATGTACACTTTTTTTTTATTATCATCTATACATATTATTTAATGTGATTGAAAGAAGCAATCTAAAAAAGTGATTTAATCACTTTAATCTAACATAATTATGGTGACGTATTGAATTTTGATCCCACAATTCTAAGTTAATAGAGAGTCAAGTAAATTAAAGTGGGTGAAAAAGCTCTTTCCAATTTTTTTTCTCTTTTCTCTCTTCTTGTTTTTCTTCTTGAAGCTTCTTTAATTTTTGTCTTCCATGGCTAGATCCAATCAAAATCTCCGACTTTCAGTCAGATCTTGATTGGATCTAGCCATCATTCCTCCACTTTTTGTGTCTTCACCCCCTTATTTTGCCGTAAATCGTGATGCAATTTTTTTAAAGCATTCTGATTCAAGATTCAAGACTCAGATGCAAGATCTACTTCAGATTCTTCCAGATCTGGAGTTTCTCTCTAAACCCGGAGTTGTTTTGGACCCTTCCTTAGTTTTCTTCATCTTTCCTAGACAATCTATGAGACGGTTGATACGCACATGGTCTCGTAGATTGTTGATTTCTAAGAAATGTGTTGAAACTGAGCTTGCTACTCCTGTTCAAGGATTTCGGAGAAGATGTTGCGAAGAATTTTATTATGTATTTATTTTTTCTACTGTTTTTAGTGTTGTTTACCCAGTTCGGGGTGTGGATTTTTATCTGTTATCATGGTGGGCTACACCATTGTATAACTTTTATTTTCTCGTATTTTCATTTTATTTTTTGATTGTAATGACTTGGTTATTTTATGATTAATAGATAATTTCTTATTTAGCAAAAAAAAGTAAATTTAAAGTGATTTTACTTTTCTACTCATGTATTTTCATTAACATTTTCAACACATCTAATTTGACTGGAAACCCCGCGAAAATATTAAGATGATATATTTAACCAAAAATTAATTGAGATGCAGAAATTGCAAAGCGTAAATAGTTTAGTGACCAAAATAGCTATGAACACTTATGTGTATTACTTCTTGTTTGTTAGTGTGGGTATGGGGAATTAATTCTACAACTGTCATTGTGGAACTGACACCACAACTTTTTCACACGAATTGGATAGACCTACCTGCAAATATACACTCTATATAATTTATGTGAGTGAGCAGTGAAATCAACCCCAGAATGAAGGTTTTAAGATTGAGTTGCCCGCATGGGAATCGGGTAGCCCAAGTGGTAAGGCTACCCGGCCACGGGACGGAGGTCCCGTGGTCGATTCCCATATCTCCCCTTACGGCTTGGGGCATGCTACAATCTCTCTATCTAAGGCATTATCCGCTCTTCCCTTCGAGAGCAATCGCCTTCGGGCCTCAAAAAAAAAAGATTGAGTTGCCCGCGACAGAGTAGCTTTTTACAAGACTATGCTTGGGTGGGTATAATAATGTTGGTGACTCCTTGACCAACAACCCATCAACTAAGTATTAATATATTCGTTCCCATAAAAGAAAAGTAGCTTCTGTTCTTTCATTTTCCCATTTCTTTGTTTTGATTGGCTCAACTTGGATTGAGTTTTGATTTTGGTGTGGGTTTAAGTTTTGGTTTGAGTTTTGGCGGAAGAAGTTAAAAAATTGGCGGAAAAAATTCAAATTCAAAATTTTGTCTTCAAATAGTTGTTGAAGTTCAAATTTTGGCCTCTAAAATTGGCGAGACAAATTCAAATTCCGAATTTTTGAGGCCAAAATTTGGAATTGAACGATTATTTGAAGAAAAAAAATTTGAATTTGAATTTCTCCCGCCAATTTTTTAGTTTCTCCGGTCAAAACTCAAATTCAAACCCAATCCAAGTTGAGCCAATCATAGAATAGTTATTGATCACAACATCCCATTCCCAGTTAGGTTTGTCCCAATGTCATTTTTGTACTGACTTCTTTGGACGTATTTATAGTAAAACGTAATTTTTTCTTTTCTTGCCAAACAGTAAAGGAGTTGGGTCGACGCGAAGATTGTCACTCACGAGCGAACAGTGGCTGATTCAGGATTTTGAGAGCAGTAAAGACACTCATCGATTCACTGTATTTTTATAAAGAACCTTGCTAGGCTACTAGAATTATTGGCTAAAAGATTAACTAAAATAGTTTTTTGGACCTTTTTGCCCTTATAGTTGGGTGAATCCCTTATACCAACAGGGGGTAATATAGTCATTTAACACCCTCAATTTGGGGGTTTAGGGTTTCTATCCCCAAAATTCTAGGAGTAAATCATTTTCCTTTTATAAAATCACTTATAAATATATCATATAAATAGAATAAAAATACACTTTATTTATTACAAAAAAAAATTAGTGGCACACTTAACCGGCTACAGACTACTACATCCACCACTGCTCACGAACAATTTAATACTACAACTCAGAACAAAATTTCGCATACCAATCCCACTCCAAAATGGCCTCCAATTACCAAGGAGCAGAATATCCCAAGCATTACAAGTTCCCATAAAAGCAAATGAATTTGATGAAATTTTAATTCTTATGCAAAATACGAAATGGACAAATAATTTGGGACGGGAAGAACTAAAAACAAACACACCAACCAACGGGTGAAAATCATCTGTACTCGTATATGTGTTCATTCATGTATCCAACCACTTATACTTTATTTATTCTAATTATATATATACACATAGTAAATTGTGAGTAGTTGATTATAAAAATAAATACATACACACAAATATAGACGATTATTTACCCCCAACCAACCACACCCAGCCCCAGAAAGCTGCTATGAGACATCCTTCCCATTATCCATACTGTCAGTCCTCAGTCCAAAAACATAATTCAAACTTACGCACAGATATGTTCATAAAAACATTCTCTCTTTCAATTAACGACACAAGTCAATTAAATACTAACGTCTAATTAAGGCGTTGATGTATATTTTTTTTAGTTATGCAATTTCATCACTAATTTTTAATTTGAAAATAGTCATTTCCTCATAAAAAATCACTATTCTAACCCCGAGTTTTGGGACAACTGGTTGGAGTTGTTATATGCCTCATCGTTGACGAGGGTTCGATTCCCACCATGGACATCGACTCTCGTGGGATTTTTCAGCGGTGGTAGGGCTCCGTGTATAAGAGCAGTATGGGTCAGGCCCTCCCCGCTAACGATTACGCTACGGGTCAACCGCAGATCGAGTACGAATTAATCACCACGTTGTAAGTAGACACCAGGTGCCTCTCGGGGTGAACCAAAAAAGAAAATCACTATTCTAAAGTAGCTATTATTTGATCGAAATAGTTATTGTTCTTTTTAAGCTTAATCACCGAATCAATTAAAAATTACTGCGTGCTTAATAAAATATACATGAAACACTTTAATTTTAGCAAAGAATTGTCCTAATTCCAGAAATTGAAAATCACTTTATTTTTCTTGGTTTTTTGGGAAAGCTAATTCAGGCAGGACCAATTCTAATGTTGACATCAAAATTGTATTTACTCTCACATGTGTACCAATCTTATGGACCGCTCACTTTCACTGTCACTTAGTTAGGGACACATTCAATTTGAAACGGAGTAAGTAATAAGTTTGAATGTATGTTAGAATAACGACTCAATTTCTCATTTTTTTCAAAAGTTAAGACAAAATTTTCAACCTTACGCTAAATTATATCGCTCATTCACATATTGTAGATATTACCTATTTATAATATTTGATTATTTGATTCGACTAATTTCTATTAAGGTTGAATATATGCACTGTTGTTTGTGGATAAAAAATCTTGTAAATCCTGAAAAAGCAAGTCTCAGTGTTATAACCGAATCGTCATCCTTAATCTTAAACGGTTATTTCATCAATCTGCAATTCAGCTCTAATGCTGAACATGTATTTTTTTTCACAATGTTCTGTTAGTTAAAAAATCTAACTGTTGTGACAATGTGTTAAATATTTGATTCAACTCCTACCAAATGTTCCTCCGAATTCAAAAGAGCACTTATTCAGTACAAATATGACTATACAACATGTACATATATGTTAGGTTTTTAGTAAGGAAAATGATGTTTGGTTAAAATCTTAAATTAAACACTATTAATCCCGTTGGTATAAGGGGATTCACCCAATTATTTATAATTTTTCCTGGCTTGGTGAAAATTTTATTGAAAAAAAAAAAACCAAATAGTGAACAACCACAAGTCAAAGTGTTCAAAAATTATATTTGTTTGTTTGGTAGGACCATCCAACCATATAGACTAACCCTTTCTCAAGATCTTCCCATTTCTTATATATTTTGGTTTTGGTTTACCACTCTTTGGATAGAAGGAAAAAAAACATTCCTAACCATATGGATAAACGCAGGACAAAGCAGCGCAAGATTGTCCATACTCCTTCATATGATCAAGGTGAGTTTTTTTTTCTCTATTTAACTTTTTTTAAAAGAAAAATTATCGTCGAAGATGAGGTACAAATTAGACATTGTAACGTATGATTTCGAGTTATAAATGTTACATAAACTGTATTTAACAACTATATACTTTTTCGAGTTATAAGTGTTACGTTAACTGTATTTAACAACTCTATTTCTTCGAGTTATTAATAGTACTTTGTTTTGGCATTTGGTATAGAGGTGAGCAGTATAGAATGGGAGTTTATTAACATGACTGAACAAGAAGAGGACCTCATTTACAGAATGCACAAACTGGTTGGAGATAGGTAACCCTTTATTTTTTTCTTTCTTTTATTTTCTTTTATTTTTAGAAAAAGTATCACATTATAGGTGGAAATCACAATATTAACATCAATAAGCAGAGACCACAATTACAAATAAATCCATAGAATAAAACTAAGTGATAAGTTTTTACTATTTGAACAAGCCTTATAATGTGAAAAAATTATATTTCAGACATGATTTATTGGTTATCGACTCGTACTTCTTTCACATATGCATGTGTCTTTTACTTGCCAGTCCAAAAGTATGGGTCAAGACCAATATAGACCAGTTTTAGAATATATTTTTTCATTATCAGTTGTGTTTAACTATAAATTTGTAGAGACCAATATAGTCCAATATAGATCAATATAGTCTAATGCATTGCTCAAATCGAAAAATCGATTTGAATTGGTCAGTTTCGATTTTTCTGAACACTCCTAATAACTCTAGACATCAAATCTCTCCATATTATCTGTGTATGTGCTTCTGTTACCCCAATAAATATTACTAATTAACGGTTAAAATTGTGTTGGAATTCAGGTGGGAATTGATAGCAGCGAGAATTCCAGGGAGGACACCAGAAGAAATAGAGAGATTTTGGTTGATGAGACACAATGATTGTTTTGCAACCAAAAAACGAGTGTCACACAAAAGATGTAGTAACAAATATTATTGAAATTTTCACATGAGTTGGGGACGAGTTTACTTGCAAAGTGGGCTCGCCCCAACTCATTTGATAGCACTGTGGGGTCAATCTTACAAATCGACTCTATGCCTTAGAAAAAGTTTGATTTCCTTTCTCCCAAAAAAAGGAAAAAAGAAAAGAAAAGAGGTTTGATTTTACTGTTTTACACGTTTCTTTATTATTATTATTTTTTTATTGTGATGGTTGTATTTACTTTATTCCATCTTAGAAGAAGAAATTATGCAAATTCCCTGCCTAGCTCCTATTCGAATTTTTTTTAATCCACTACTTCTTAGACTTAGAATTTTACTTAGAATGTTGCGTAATAAATATAAATCTAAAAGGTTCTCTGATAAATCTGGAAAAAAGACTAGGAATCTTTGAAAAAGAGGATCAAGAATCATTAATCTTTCAGTACAAGAAAGGGAATTTTCTACAACCCCTTTCTTGTACTGAAAACTAGGAAGACGAATAATCCTCTAGGCAACTTTATTTCATTGGGCGATATTTGGTTAGCAAGAATTTAGTGTAGAAAATATTTTTTTTCCGTGCAGTACGAATTATGAATACAATTATTTTAGTGAATGTACATGAAAATCAATCAGATTTCATTTTTATAAACAATTATTCGTGAGCGAAGAAGAACAGCTATTCACTCTGAGTGGAAAACAATTATTTTTCACGGCTAATTTATGTTTCACACGGTGCATAAAAATGTGTACTTGGCACCTAACCTTGTAGCTAATTTGTTGGTATTATAGGGACTCATGGGAAAGATTTTCTGATGGTCCCTCAAGTTCGAGTAGTTGATGAGATAGGTCGCTAGTATCAAAATGTTTTAATCTGCAAGTCAAAGCTGGACAGGTCTCATGAGTTTGAGACCTAACTAATTTTTTTATTATATATTTATTGGGGACGGTGATCTATCTATTACAAAAAATAGAAAAGTGATTCGAATTCATGATCTCTATGTCATGAGACCTAACTAATTTGTGGATGATTGTCTGTATTCTTTTTTCTTTTCCATTTGTTTTTATAATGCAGTGTAGCGTAGTTTAAGTTGAGCTAATTATTTTGATTAAATATAGGCGTAAACTATAAAAGTAAAAAAAATAAAAAAAATTAAAAGTTCTCCTTCAAATAAGGGTGAAAGTATTTCATTCTCGTGCAGATAATTTTTTTATTAAACTGAACCGATTTTTATTCAACTTAGTTGAGCCACTAAATCTGAAATCTTTCTTAATTTTTTTTTTTTTTTACTTGGCCAACTCTTATTAGTTTATTGGGGAAAAATTCCTCAACACCGAATACTCAAAAGTTAGCTACCAAAGGATTACTTAATGAATAGTTAGCTAGCAAAGAAAAAAATCTCCATCTCCATCCCTATCCCCAATCAATCACAATTCACCCTATATATATATATATATATATATATATATATATATATATATATATAATTAAAAAAAATATTTATATAAAGTAATTCGATTGGTTGATGATAAGAATGGAGACTGAGGATTTTCATCCGCTAGCAAAGGAGGGAAATTTCAGAGTCAATAAGACATAATGTTTTTGATAAGTGTAAGACGCAATTTTAAAAGTATTACAACAAAGATGCTTCTCTATTTTAAAAGCATGTCATAAACAAACAAAATAACTTAAAATGTAAAACTAGAATGAAATATAGGAATAGAAAAGTAGAGTTGAGAGAATAATAATTTTGGTAATATGGTTTTTTTCAATATTAGTTGCGGAACACACCCTTGTTCTATACGATGCAAAACGTAAATGGGCCACGGAAAATAATAGATTTCCATGAAGAATAAATGTTTTGATTTTTTTCGGTAAATAACAAATTACTCCGTAAAAGTAATTATTTTTTACTATTTATTTGCGTTCTTTATCATGCTGAACAAGTGAGTATTTCGCACCGGAGCCGGGTTGGACTAGCTTGACCTCCTCGACAGCATTTTGCTACAATGCTGAATGGTTCCAAATTCAGCATGTGTTGAACGCATTCAGAGCCATTGGATTCATACATTTTACATCTAATGGTTGTAAGATTTGCGCTTGTCAAATTAGCTGTCCACACTGAATTTGGAGCTGCTAAATCTCCCTGTTCCCGCTCATTTTGAGATTTCATCTCAAATTCCATAATTTTCTCCTCCCACACTTCAAATTTTGCCCAAATATCTCAGAATCATCCATCAAATCCGGCATCATGTTTATCATGTCGCGTGATTATGCCAAATTTGAAGCTTCTAGATAAAAAAAAAATCCCCAAATTTATCCCAGATTCGTTAATTCTTTCTCCATCTCAGATTGGTATTTTTTTCAAATTCCTTAATTTTTCCACCAAAGATTATTGCGAATTTCATCAAAATAAAAGAGAAAAAAATATTTTTTTAAAGACAAAGGAACCAGAAAAAGTTTATGTGATTCTGAACTTGTAAATCAATTCATTCCAGTTGTATAATCTTAATTATAACATTTAAAATTGTAGATTGGTTATAGCTATTATGAATTGTCTTATAGCTATTATATGCAAATCTAATAGCTATTATATGTCATGTTAATAGCTATTATGAATTTATTTTATAACTATTAATGTTCTTAGATTTTATGAACTTGAATTTAAAGGGAGCTTATGATGATAATATCAATTATCTTAGCGGATTTCTGTGAGATTCTGAATCTATGATCTCATTGTTAAGATCCACTCTTATAATTGTTAGAAAAAATTCTAATATCTTTTAGGACACATAATATCTACCACGATTCTCATCATCTTCCATAACTGTAAAAAAACTAACCCACAGAAAATGAATAATAAACAGTGATGGATGAAGGTTAAAATAGTCAGTAATGGAGCTCGGCTATGGATTAATGGAGAGTTATGGTTAAATTCGTTGGATTACAATTATGGAAGATGGTGAGAATCGTGGTAGCTGATTTCAAAAGTTATCAAAAAAAATTGGGCGACTGGTTGAGAAGAAAGAGGAAGAAAATGAACAAATCCATTATTTTGGGTGGCTGATTGAGAAGAAATAGGAAGTTGATGAATTTTGGTGGCTGATTGAGAAGAAAGATGAAATTCAAGATTGAGAAGAAAGAGGATGAAGATGAATTTTGGAAGAAGAAGAAAACGATGATGGGTTTTGTTCTTAGCAGCTTTGATCCAGTGTGACAACCATAGTTATTATTAAATGGGACGCGCGCTTTTATGTGCAGTTGAATTTGAAGCTCCTAGATCATATGGTTATTAGGATGTTCAGCAGATGTTAAACACTAATGTGTTCAACACCTTAGCCGGGTCGTCCTCGGCAAGATTCACCCAAAAACTTGAGTTGCAAATGAGATCCAACGTTTAAGATAGGTCCAATGGACACTTGCTGTGGGCACAGTACAACAACCCATCTTAAAGGACGTTTTCCATGGGTATTTCCGAACCAATAACAAGCAACCAGAGGAAGCCCATTTGTAAGCTCTTTTCCATGGAATCAGAATCATTTAGTTCAATATTGGCCCCCATTAATATTTCATTTTTTGTGCGTAAGAAAGTGTGTTAAGAATCTCACAATAACTAGCTTTTATTTATATTTGTTTTTTATAAAGTACGTTTTGGGGTTTGAGGTAGAGTCCTACCATGCTCCGTTAGGATGACTTCAACGCCTTCGTGGTCGATATAAATTGACTCCTCAGGTGAATCTGATTGAAGCAGTGGAGTGTGTTGTTGCGTCCCGTGTCGGAGTCCAGTGTAGAGGTCGGATGAGGGCGACGCACCAAAAAAGCCTTCTGCCTGCCCCGATGTAGAGAGACCCGCTCCAGTATGCCCCCCATCTGACTACCCAGAGAAAGAGTGTTGATGCTAGGAAATTGGTAGTTGAATTGGGAGGGTATATCAGCCTAAGTCTGATCTTCCGGCGGTTGAGACGGTCCCGCCGCGCGACAAGATGCTCCTGAGTAGCCTGTCGAGTTCGACGAGTACCCTGCCTCCCAACCGGAGCCCTACCTTGAACAGTCTCTCTCGGTTGTGTAGACGGTTGTAGAACGATAGCTTCTGCTACGTCGGCAGCGCGCGGTCTGCAAGCAACTGGCTTCCCAGCCGCTACGAAGGTATCTTTAATGGTTTTGGCAGCACATGTGACGAGACCTTTGTACTGGCTCACAATTCGAGGGGCAGGCTTCTCGAATTCTTCCAGAATCATCCTGTTAGACTCATCTTGTAACATAAATATTAAAATTAGTATATTCAAAATAAAAAGATTTAACAACAAAACGAATAAAACTTACCAAAATATCCTTAGTTGTAGCGTTGGGTTGAATACCCATCGGGAGTGGCCTGGGATCCCTATTTCTTGGGTTTGTCAGACGGTGAACGGTAATGTTATTTTACCAATCCATGTACTCGCAGGTAAGTGCAATATCATTACCGAGGGCGGGAGCAGCGGCCTCCAGTGCATCAACGCGGTCGCCCCCACAAAGTTATGTAATCGCCGTGGACGTTCTTCCAGTTTTTTGTCGCGCCCTCCTTCACCGGGTGGAGGTCTTGACCCTCGACAATGCCCTCTGTTCCTGCCGACATTGGTACCACCTGGTGGAAGCCAAATTACCTCATAACCCTGTCATGCAGGTGGTACTCAACTATCACGAAGCAGATGAGTGGCATACGGGCTCAACAGGTCATCAGGAAGTCTTTATCCCGAGCCACTCTCTCTGCAATTACCGAATCAGGGTACGGTGTCCACATAAATTGCAAATAAATTCAAGTTAATGTAAAACAATTTATTTAATAAAAAAAAATACTAGAATATCGAAATTAACTTACCCCTTGTGTCTCCATCATCAAATCTAGCTGATCACGAATCACCAACAATTGCGATTTCGTCGCGTTGCGGAAACTCCGTCCTGTATTCCACCTTGCCCCATGAGGTATACCGTCAGCGGGGATCTCATTTGGAATTGGACCTCTGCTCGCCGGACGGAGACATGAAATTCGCTCCCATGCCCACAACTGGTCAAAACAAACAACATCGATTATTAAATATTCAAATCACAGATTCACATAAAACTTTATATAATTTAGACAAACTTGAATCAGCAAACAACAGCCGACAATGGTCTTGGAATTAGCCATGCACGAGATGCACATTTGGCAATACAAATGTGCAAGTACACCGCTAGCCCAAGAAGTCGTGTCTTGCTCGAGGGGACCATTGATGGTGAATAGATAACACATTTTTCCTCGGGACCCCGACTTATCGGGAAAAAGAAAACTACCCATGAATATTAAAACCAAAGCCCGAGCCCTCTGCTCTATCGCGAGCGGGGTAACATCATGTCATAGGGCATAAACCTCGATTAGCTGCATAGTGTTTCCCATAATTGAATCCTCATCGAGTCGGAATCCTAACAGCTCGAACACGTGATTAACCCACTGAGGTTTCCTTAAATTGTAGTCCGTAGCCAACGACACTACGTGGCCACTAGTAGGTAGTTCTAGAAAATATCCTACGTCCTCTAGTGTATTGGTAGCCTCACCGCAACGTAGGTGAAATGTATGGGTCTCCGGACGCCATCTCTCTACCAAGCAGTCAATAGAGTGTGATCTACCTTCATGTGACCCAACCTACAGCATCACCCAAAACCTAATTGGTCTATTAGGTTTATTAAGTCAGGGTTGGTTTCTCTTTGGTACGCTTCATAAAAATTACCTGCACTTCTAATAACCTTTAAAGGTTCGTTCAGTGATTCCTCCCCGTGCCATATTACTAAAGATATGCGACGGCTGTTTGTTTAAAACACTAGCATCAAAAGGATCGGGCTGAAGATGAGCAGGTAGAGACATCTATACAAAAAAAAAAAAATAATAGACATACAATTTATCAGAAAAAAATACATGTTATATCACCAAATTCACAAATGCCCTAAATTCACATTTTCACAATTCACAAGTTCACAAATGCCCTAAAATCACAAATGCCCAAAAATCAAAATTTCAACAAATTACTCTAAATTCACAATTATTTATTAACATTTATAAACTTAATTCTCAAAATTTATAGTTAAATTCAACACATAAAGTTAAATTTCCAAAAAAAAAATTTAGGTTTATACTTTGAAATTGAGAGATGAGAGAGAGCAAGGTGGTGGAGATTGGTGGTGGAAGCAGTGGCAGTGGAGGGGAAGGTTTTTTTTTTCTTGCCTTGACTTTTTTTTTTGCTTGGTCTCGCGTGAAGGGAGAAAAAGAGGCTGATGGGTATTTAACGTCTCTGGGTTTACGCGTAGCGAGCGCGCAGGAAATCGCACGCCCGGTCAGAGCTGCCATCTTGGATAAAAATGTTGTCTCCAAAAAAAGCAATCACGGCGATTAGCGATTTTATTGACAGCATGAGTTAGTCCCAATCTGGCGAAAAGAGATGATAAGGAATGAGATTGAAGCAGACCTATTGGGATCATAAAGGAGTGGGGCAGGATCACTGGTGAAGAATGGTGGCCCATTTATCTCTTTTGATTCAGCAAGCAAGCTACTTAGAAACAAAAGGAAAACCAGCAATACCAAAAACGACGTTCGATTTTAATGTGCTTTTCTTACCAAATAATGGCCTTGAACAAGTCCACCACTTGCGTGGTTTTTTGCCCGCGTTTTCATGACTTCCGTTAGATTCTGGCCCGATCACTAATTCAGGTTAAGTATTGTATAGATCTGTTTAGTGTTACTTTTTTTAATAATGATGTTTTTATTAATAAAATTCGAACTCTACATCTTTAGTCATAAAAATTAAACTTTTACCACTTAATCTAACAAATGAGAAATCATCTATATTTAGCATCAACTATTTAGCTGACTAGAATAAATAATAATAATTTTTTATTTGACTATTTTTAGCACCAATAATTTACGAGCTGTTGTAATTGTCAAATTAACCATTCCAATGAGTTTTCAGGCAAAAAATGTCACGTGAGACACATATGTCACGTGGACATTTTTGCCTGAAAATTCATCAAAATCGTTAATTTGACAATTACAACAACCCGTAAATTGTTGGTGTTAAAAATAGTCGAATAAAAAGTTATTGCTATTTATGCTAGATAGCTAAATAGTTGGTGCTAAATATATGGATTTCTCTCTAACATATAAATGTGTGCTTTTCCTACTGGAATAAAAAAAGAGCAAATAGCTTTTTCTGCCACAAAACTAGGTACGAGTGCTATATCTGCCACAAATCATGTTTTCGTGTTTTTACTATCACAAAATTAGTTACGAGCGCTATATCTGCCACAAATCGTTTTTTCGTGTCTTTTCTGCTTATTAGTACTAAAAATGCCACAAAACGAGGGAGGGTGAAGGGAAAAATAGGTAAGAGATAAAATTAATTTCAAATAGACCTAAAATCACATTTTTATATTTAATTGGGTACACAATTTATTTTCTAAATAATTGACCCATTCTTCCCAAGTTTATCAAAACCCCCTACCACTTCATCTTCCTTCTCACTCCCACCTCGAGCGCGTCACCACCTCCCATCTCGTCACCCAATCCCCAACCCCGCACCCACTCATACCCACCCCGAAAATTAACCAAGAATAGCAATCCATATGATGAAAGTACTTCTAGATCTATATTTCAGACACATATAACAAATTTCACAAATGCTTTCTTCTTGTATCCTTTAGAAAACTGTTTTACAATATATATATATATATATATATATATATATATATATATATATATATATATATAAGTAAAGCAATAAGCAAAATGCTAATCAATTTGCACTACATGATTAACCAAGCGCTTTCTTTGCTAAAACCATAAAAAAAAAAAATTAAACAAAATACATACCAGTCAAAGTACTAAACAAAATATATATTAGTTTTCACTACATAATTAACCTAACAGAGATGCTTTGCATCTGAAACCATCAGAATTCCTGAACAAAAAAAGACTCTCTCAAAGCAAAATGCAAAATGCAGACTAATTTCCATAGGAATATCTAATTGTTCTTAGGCATTTTTGCTAGGCCTTCACCACGTCTCTCCAAATCATCAAGTAGTCATTTTTTGGAAGATTTGATACTCTTTGGTATGGGTGGTGGCAGAGATTGGGTGACAGGATGGTAGTTGGTGGCGGCTCGATGTGGAAAGAGAAGAAATAAGATGGTAGCGGTGAAGGTTTTGGTAAATTTGGGAAGAAGGGTCAAGATTAAAAATAAAATAAAATTAGGTACCCAATGTAATATAAAATTTTGATTTTAGTGTTTATTTGAAATTAATTTGATCTCTTACTTATTTTGCCCTTCACCCTCCCTCGTTTTTTGGCATTTTTAGCACTCATAAAACGTTTCATGGAAGAAAAGGCACGAAAAAATAATTTGTAGCATATATAGCACTCGTAACTAGTTTTATGGCAGAAAAATACGAAAATATAATTTGTGGCAGATATAACACTCGTAACTAGTTTTGTGGCGGAAATAGCTATTTGCTCATAAAAAAATAAGCAGTTTGTTTGTCACAAAATTCCAAAGCCACAAATATAGGCAGATTCTGTCGTGGACACAGGGCACATGAGTGGCGTGGGACGATACTTAGTCACATTTAGCCAGCATCATGAGTTTTGATTAAAATAATAAAAATATGTGGGGCCTTATAAGAATTTTTTTAATCAAAAGAGGTGATGTGGTTAATTTGCAGATGCAGTGGTTACAACGCCCACATATAAGTCTAGAGTCTATATCGAATTTTTCCACAAATATAGGCTTCTGAGTTTGCGTCACCATTTGGGTAAGAACTCAAAAAAGGGTGAAAATCCTGTATCCCCATTCCTATCCCCAACTAATCAGAATTTACTATATAAATATTTTTTTAATTATATATACACATGGTGAATTGTGATTTGTTGGTGACACACGCAGGGACAGAAGATTTTTTGCCATCAAAATAGTAGCAACGGTTTGGAACATAAAATAAAAAAAAATAAAAAAAATAAAAAAATCCCAAGTCCCATATATATAAATCTGTTTGACCCGGTATTAACTAAAGAGAGCAAAAATAATGAGTACAAGAATACGATATTGAATTATATTTTCAAAGTACTATGGTTTGGTTTTTGTAGCCACACATGAAAGTGTAATTTGTGTGGGGTCAAATGGAGTTGCTTTTTAATGCTTGAATTTCGTGCTTCTTTCACATATAAAAAGTGTAATTTGTGTGTGGGTGCAAATGGAGTAGCTTTTTTATGCTTGAATTTCATGCGAGTAACTTGGCTTTTTCTTCGAAGTTTGAATGGAGTACTACGTCCTTTTTCTTGTCTACATCTTGAGAATACTTTTCTTGAATTTCATTTTTTTCCCAGCACAAATTCTAGGTGGGCTCATATTCTCTAACCAAGTTTTGTTCTATTTGGAAAAGGGGAAATGGTAAGTGCAACCCAGTTGGTTATAGGGTGATAGATTGTGCACAAAAATGCATGATCGAATGTTGACAGACGCATTGTGAAAGTTTCAACTCTCCAATATAGGGTTGACTTCTTGTGGTGGGCTAAGATAAATCTTTCTTCTAGTCAAGCCACTGGATCACATTAATTTACATCATCTAAATTTTCTGTCGGACTGAAGAATGGAGACCATTTGGGTGTGGGTATAACCTTAAGGAAAAAGGGGAGGGGGAGGTGGGGAGGGGGATGTGGGGAAGAGATGGGAATTAAATGAGATTCACTTCCTAACTCTTGGCTGGCTAGGAATATTTTGTTTACATACATGGCCTACCACTCATAATTTAATGTGTACATTTTTTAAATTTTATATACATGTATCGAATTGTGCGTGATTGAAAACATTCACGAAAACATATATAGAAACAGACGACTTTTTGGGCCCTCAACGGAAAAGACAAAGAACCTCCCTTAGAAACTAATAAAAAATAATTATTAAAAAAAACCCACCCACCACCCACAAACACACAACTACACACATAAATGGAAAAGGGTAAAAGGAGGAGGTAAATAAAACATTAACTTGGGTGTCTAATGATCTTGAAACATAATGGAATGATTAAATAAAATTTTAAGAATCAAACCCTAATTATTCTTAAATTATCCTTTTTTAACATCTAAATTTATACTTCATGTCCCCAAATGAAATCTTTCACCACTAAGAACACCAAATCAGGTTGCTAATTTATACTTTTTTTTATATGGGTTGATACATTATTAATTGTGAAACCAATTTGATTCGTTAGTATGTGTTGGAAAAATAAGGTTTCAACAAATCAATCTCTTTGTTATAATTCTTACGTTATAACTCAAATTAATGATTTATTTAGAACATCATATGTCACTGAAATCTATATATTGTTTAATAATATTATTGCTCTTTTTTCAAATCATCTATGAGAAGAAATAGATAAGATGAAAGCAATGGTAACTATTTAAATAACTTATCATGATACAATGGCTACTACATAGTCCAACACTCTTCTTTTCTTCATATTTCTTCATTTATTTATTGATTCATAAGATAAGTGTAATTTTGATTTTATATATTCTTGACTAAGATAGCTGAAATATTATAATGGTCCCTTAGTACAAAAATACTAATCAATTTGATTATTAAAATACTTAAAAAGGAAAAACGAGTGAAAGCTTTAATTCTAAGCAATTGGATTCTATCAGTCTCTCCCCCCACCCCACCTTTCCCCATTTTTTCTCCTTTTAAACTAAGGACTTTATAAGTAGTCAGTCCCTATATTTTGTCTACAATTTTATTTTAGTCATC
Organism: Vinca minor; assembly: GCA_026122235.1. NCBI lineage: Eukaryota > Viridiplantae > Streptophyta > Magnoliopsida > Gentianales > Apocynaceae > Vinca > Vinca minor. The sequence goes on along the minus strand of JAOCZM010000028.1, from coordinate 5,446,136 downwards.
TTAAATTTTTTGACAAAAAAAATATCTATATTTTTTGTAAAAAAAACTATAGTGATAAATATTATATATAGTTTAGCCACTGAGACTTCTAATCCTGCATCCACTCTTGTTGGTCCTATCCCATGTTGTTAAAAACATGATTTAACTCATATAATTGCACGATTATACGATTATACTAAACTAAAACGTGTTAATCGGAGTAGAATCACAATATGGTGGAAATAGAGTAGAAACGTTGAATCGAAACGTAAGAACATAAAATCGGACGTTTCTACCGATTCTTTAAAATTGTATGGCGGGTCGGATAATTAATGTCCTTAACTGTTGTGTCCTCATGAGGCGACATAAGGCCTTTAAAAGACAATCATATATACTACTTAAAGAATGGCAAGTTGATCAAATTGGCCACTTTCCCTCCTCAGAAAAGGAGTTGTATATTATTTAATGATTTTGTTTTTTGAAAATATTATTTATTGAATAACAACATAACTGAGGGATCTTCATCAAGTTAAACTAATCACACAACTGGCAACCAAATTTAAATTCATTAATGTTAATATGTACACCACACCACCACTAATTATTTTGAAGGATTAATTTGATATAAAGGGAATATCCCACATTCGTTACTTGTTCAACATCTAGCGAAATATATATATACCTTCCAACCTTTATTACTAAGACCAATATTCTTACATTTCAAGAATTATTTTCTTCCTTTGTTGTGATTTAAAAAATATCTATTTTCATAATTTATCTCGCATTGCCCGTATAAATGTGCTCGAAGAAGGACTCGTGAATCTGACCTCATAATCAACTATTTGACAGCAGTCTACAACGTGCTTAGATTAATGATCATATTATTCACGAGTGGTGAATATTATTCCACGTTAGTCGAGTACTAATTTTCAAAATCTTCCATTTCTTGAAGATGAAAAAAAATTCTATTTCATAAACAAGAATCAATCTACAAAAACGCTGTCATTGTAATAAAAAAAGCTCAAGATGGTTTTGGGTTAGGGAAATGGAAATTGGATTAGTGTGGACGTAAGTAAGGGGTTGAAAGTGACACCACTAACTAACGTCATTCATTTATCTCCATAATTATACAATGAATCGTAAAAAGAAAGAACGCGGAACCGAGTTGGAAGATTCTTGGATCTGATCTGTCTCTCTTTTCCTTCATCATCTCTGACTTTTTCTTACATTTTTTTCTTTCCTTATTTTCTTAGAAAATTAATGTTACCGAATCATTCATTTATATACACTTATATCGACACGATACGATATGAGTACGGACAGGGACGAAGACAGGGGTCGGGAGAGATTTTTAAAAATACTACTATGTATAATAAATTTTATATGTAGTTCAGAATATTTTATCAGTTTTGTCCCCTCAAGATTTGTTTTTTTCCGTTTTATATGTAATTCGACATACTATTACATTTTCACCTCTCAAAGCCAAATTCATGGCTTCGTCCCTGAGTACGGATACGTTATACTTACCAAATCGGATCAATACCGATTAAATACTTTATTTCAAATATTTAAGTACTTGACACTTAAATATATACTTGTATCTAACACCCGCACCCGAGTCCGAATAACATTGAAAAATTCTCTTATACTTTAGCTCTATGTCTCTCCCCCACTTCTTCTGCTGCTCCTAATGTAAAATGCAAGATATTAGTAGTGGCTAATTTTTTATTTTTAATTACTAGTATTGAAGATAAAAATAAATTGGATAGCTTCTTTTCTATTTTCTATGAATAAATGAAATAATTGAGAATATCATTAAGGGTAAGAGTGTACTTGGATGGTATGTATTGTATCTGGTTTGAGTTTGAAATTTACAGTGGGACCCAAATTCTCTTTGAATAGAGTATGGAAATGAAATTTCAGCACTAAATTATGGAAAATTTTGTTTCAATTTGAGACTAGTCTGGACAAAAAATCCTCTGTCTCCATTGTGTGTTCCGTTTTCTGTCCCCATAAATAGATGATTGTCACGTGTTCATTTTTTTCTCCTATTTCTTTTAAGTTAAAATTTTTTAATTGAAAAAATTAACACATGTCAATTTTTTATTAGTTGAACAAAAAATATGACACTGAATGAAAAAAAAATATTCTTACCAACTAGTCTGAAAGATAAAAAAATCTCACACTGAGAGACCTTAAACTAAATAAGGATATGTAAGCACATGTGGGGGCCTTCTGTTGTGGCCCTTTGAATTGGTCAGCAATTACAGACTCTACATCTCTCTTGCAAAATCAAAGAATCAAAATGCCTATAATTGTTGTTGTTTTTTTCCTTTCCATAAGACAAAAACACCAAATGAGAAAAATCCAACTTCCTTCCCAATAATCTCAAGAACTCCCCTCTTTCCCACAACTTTTTCTTCTTTATATTCCCCCCTCACTTTCCTCCCTCCCCTACATCACCATTTCTCCAAATCCATTCAATTTTATCATCACTCACCCTTGTGAACGTTCTCGTTTTATTTGTTTTAAGTCCAACAAATTAGTAACAGCGCGTATTGGGATCCAGTGGAAATCATGATGAATGATGGAGAGCAAGTGAGTCTTATTGGGGAGCTAACACAAGGTAGAGAACTAGCAAACATGCTCAAAAGTCAGCTTAATCCAATCCAATCTAAGGACAATTGTGAAGCATTGGTTGAGAAAATAGTTTCTACTTATGATAAAGCACTTTCCTTTTTAAGACCATTGAAGAGAAAGCAGACTAATTTCGCCAGCACTCTAACAAGTGATTTCTCAAACCGAAACTTTAAGGATCAACAACAACAATGCCAAAACAAAAATGTCCTCAAGAAAAGGTACATGTTCTTGTGTTACATTTCCTGCAACGCTCAGAGTTTATAATAAAAGTTTCTATAATTAAAATGTTACAAAACGTTTTTTTTTAAAGTTTTGGATCGAATTTATGCTAATGGGAACTTTTCAATTTTTGTTTTTTTGCAGAAAGACATTGGCAAGATGGAGTGAGCAAGTGAAGGGTTGCTCAGAAAAGGGGTTAGAAGGTCCCCTTGATGATGGCCATAGTTGGAGAAAATATGGTCAGAAACTTATTTTGGGAGCTAAATTTCCTAGGTGAGAAAAAGTTTCCCTTTTTCTTTTCTTTTTTCCAATTTTATCCGTACAATCTAATTGAGGAAAATGGATTTGTTTTAGTGGGTTGTTGTCAGTCCTGCTCCTATGCGGAACAGGGATTGTTCCGTGTGCCGTCGAATGAGATGTTGAGCAGTCCCGGATCTCAGAGAGAAAAAGTCATGCGTTTGAACTTAAAATATTAAAAAAAAATCTCTCTCAAAATCCTGAATCGTTAAAAAAATCTCATCCGATCGGCTGATAAACTATTCCCGCACGCATGTGAACAAAAAGTTATCCTGCATAGGAGCTGGGAGCGTTGTTGGGAGTCACTTTATAGAAATTTTGTTATTTTGGTCATTATCATTTTCAGAAATTACTGCTTCCATTTTTAGTAAAATATATTTTACTACATTCCAATCCATGATCTCAACTACCTAGACTGCCATTTTATATCGACTAGCATTATATGGCACAGTTAGCGTACCACGTTTTTTTATTCAGAATCATAGATTTCGAATTCTATGTTTCAATTCCTCATCTAATAAAAAAATAAAATAAAAAATCAAGGACAGAAATGGTTGGAGAAAGGGTTTTAATGGTTAGAGCAATTTGAAGATATGTCCAAACTATATTCATTAGGACACTGTCAAAGTACATGTACTAGTATTGCATTATTTGCTTTTAATTCTGTCCTATACCAAAATGTCCTTTAACATTATCCAAAGAAAGCAATAATGATGCCACTTATATTTCTCCAACAACCTAATCATCTACGCCTGCTGAATCTTTTAATACACTGTCTAATATATTTAAACGCGTGTTTAATATGAAATTTTACAATTGCAGAGCATATTATAGATGTACACATCGAAACACACAAGGTTGTTTAGCGACAAAACAAGTCCAGAAGTCCGACGAGGATTCGACAATCTTTGAGGTTACCTACAAAGGAAGGCATAGTTGTATTAAAGCCTCAGAAGTTGAAAAGGAAATATCCAAACCAATGGTACAAGAAACACTAACAAATATTGGAGATGGCCTTGAAGTTGAAACAGAAGATTTGAATACTAATGAGGAAATTTTCCCTTTCTTTTCCTTTCCTTTCACAACAATTGAATCAGAAATTGTTGAAAACCAATTCTTTTGCGACACTTTGATGGAAAGTGATTTGATGAGCTGCTATTCGTCGCCATTTTTGTCGCCCACGTCATCCGAGTCGAACTACTTTTCGTCGCCAAATGGCTTCGTAATTGCGACTCCGACTTCTGTCACAAATTCGCCTTTTGGTGATCCGGAGTTTACTATTGATCAAATGGATTTTGATCCGACCTTCCCATTTGACACCCTTGTCTCTTTTGAGTAAAAGTCCGGGAAAAAGATAATAAAACTCAGCGTTCTAATTTGAAAAACCTGACTAATGAGTCAGGTTTAGAATGTCGTTCTTTTGGATGGAGATTCACGCAGAGCTGAAAATCTTTGTACGAGTAGTTGTCTTTATAGAATTCAAAATGTATATCTCCCTTGTATTAATTAGTAACAGAAGCTTGTTGCTGGATCATTAGAAAGTTAGAATTGAGATAATCTTGAATTCTTCCTTTGTAGGGTATGATTTTATCTAAATTCCTCACCATTTTAACTAGGTGGATGTAAATTTTCTTGGCCTTTTTTGGCTACTGATTTTATTACTTAACACTTGTTTTGGTGCACATTTTCCTTATCCATTTCCAATATTTTAACTTAGAGGTAAGAGGAAAAAGTTAATTTAATTACAAAGAAATATAAACAGGTTTTCCATTGCCAATTTCTGGGTGGAAATCGTCTGTCCCGTGTATATCCCTATTCCTTTACCCAAATTCTCCACACTAAGAAATGTCTCGGGTCATTTCCTCCACACTTGGAAAGACCGTGACGTCGAGTGACTTACTTGTACAACTTAGTGAAAACTGCACAAATCTAATAAGAGACACCGAAAAACGAAGAACAGTGGAAGTTCTTATGAAATTCACATTTTATTGGTTGAAAATATTATTTATATGTATTAAAAGCACGTTTGGTATATTGGAATATAATGAAATGACTTTTTCAGTTTCTTTTTTTTATTTCAGCATTTAGTTTGCCTAATCGAAGTAGGAAAGACCTTCCCATGTGAATACTCACTATATTTTATTATAGTGTACCAAACGCCATCTATACGAAATGTCCAAGTACAGTAGGAGAGTAGAAATTCAAGTATAGTTGAAAATTGTCAAGGAGGCCGTAGCCCAGTGGAGCAAGCCTCTATCCGTGACCAAGAGGTCCCGGGTTCGACACCTTCACCTACGTGGGGCAATAAAAATTCTTCTCCTCTGGTGAGGGAGAATTTAAGGTTGCTGAAAAGAAAAAAAAAAAGTATAGTTGGAAATTATTGAAAGATTGAAACGAAATGGTTATATGAGCTTCGAAAGCCGCCTCACGCATTGAATACTGTCGCTCAAAATCAGTTCAGTCCCATACTTGTACTCGAATCCAAAATTTTTCCAGCTTTGAAGAACCCCATTTAATTTCCCTCATTGAATCTTCAATAAACCTGAAAAAGGAAACAACAAATTCAATCTACAAACGTTCAGAAAGTCGTGTCTACTCAATTCCATCCCAATTAAATTAGTCGGGTCAAATATCATATACCAGTTACAGTAAAAAATACTCATTTTTTTGTATTAATATTCAGACATTTGACCTGACTAATCCGATTGAAATTTTAATGACACTTTTTTTACCTATGCAATAGAAATTCCTGCAAACATGCGACATATTGTCGTTTTTTCTACCCTGGCGTAACTTGTCAACTTCTGGTTGGAAAATCTCACCTCTTACCATTTGAACACTGCCTCATATACAAGATGAATAGAAAATGGTAAAAAAAAAAATTCTTGAAAAAAAAAAAAGGAAAAGGGGAGGACTTACTCATTATCAATTTTGATATCCGGATAATAATTCTGAATTAAAGTTGCAATTTCAGATGATTTAAGAAAAGCAGAGGCACAGAGAAATCTTCCAGTAGTGAGGGCTGGGCTTTCCATGCAAAAGATATGGCCCGAAACAACATCTTGGGTATGGACAATTGGTATTTTGCCACCCAATTCTTCCAAAAATCTCAAAGTTTGGTAGCTGAGCTTATCTTTCAAGAATTGGGCCAATAGAGTTGTTATACTTGAAGGAACTGTGGGCTGCAATGTGTCTCCTCCTACAACCCCACAAACAAGGCTTACCACCTCTAACTTTCCCCCATTGTATCTCAACACTTCTTTCTCTGCTAATGTCTTTGAATCTACATAGTCCTATCACACCAAAAAAGGGAGAAAAAAAGAAGAAGAAAAAAGTCAAATGAAATCTCCACATGTAATTTCTAATAACTATATATATATATATATATATATATATATATATATATATATATATATATATATATATATATATATATATATATATATATATATATATTTAGGTATTTAGTTATTTAATTCGACTAATTTGTCATATAGGCATTCCAACCCATTTTAGTGGAGGGGTGCGCTATTTGTTTACATCTACTAGTTTGTAAGGGATTCAATGCAGATTTTGATGGGGATCAAATGGATGTTCATATACCTTTATCTTTGAGCTTTTGGTTTTTTCATGTTGTCAAAGAGTTGAACAATGTTTTTTCGTATTGTCAAATATTTGAACAATGAAAATAGATGGCGAGTGCCTGATCGAATTGATCAGGTCATGTAGATGAGGTATTGGTCTAGTGACCAAGGCTGAGACTTTATGAAATAGAGGTCATTTATCTCTAAATGATTTGTTTGTATCTGGTCTGGTTAGGGTCCGCGAACTAACGGACCGGTACAAGGATAAATGATTTTTTTCTTTTTTTTGGAAAAAAAACTGAAACTATCAATTCATCCAAACAAAATATAAAAGATTTATATCCAAGTAATACTTAAATTATTGGAACTTACTTTGAGAAAATCTGAAGAGTAAGGAAGTGAGAGATGAAGTGGGGTCCAACAGGTTTCGTCAATGGAATCTCTGTAGCCATTGCCATAATCTTTTAAAGGTGATGCTGCTACGATTGAGGCCGTATAAATGAGTTTCTTTACCGTCCCTGACCTTATACAAGACTCCGCAATGCTCTTTACCCCTGCTACTGCACTTTCTGAGGTATTCTTGTACTTCACAAAAGCCCTTTTTAGTCATTGCACAGTGGAACATGATCTTTGGTTCAAGTTAAGAGCCAAATTTCATGGATTAAAGAGGGTAAAATCGTCCAAAAAAGAGTAAAACAACGTTTTGCAATCTAATTGTAGGTTACTTTTTGTTAGTGTATAGAATATTTTCTGTATATTTAGAATGTCTTGTATATTCATTATCATAATATATGTAAACATTACAAGGGTACAAATAAAATAACAGAGTACACAAAGAATATACGGAGAATATTCTAACATATACCAAGGACGAAGGCAGAAATTTGGTGTTGGGGGAACAAAACTGCAAAAGTATGTAGAACTACAGAGCTCAAGTGATAAAAATGGCAAAAAAATTCTTGGGGGCAATAAAAAGGGCAAAAAAAAAAATCTTAGGGGTAAAACTGATAAATTTTTCAAAATACATATAAAATTTTCGATAAATAATAGTATTTTTAAAAATTTCCCTGACATATACGATAGGCAAATGATCATATTGAACAGGTTTACAATGCATACTAGCTAAAATGCAAATTTAAATTATCGGCAAAATATATGAAATGAGTACATAAAAAGTCATAGAAAAACGGAAAAATTCGCTATGGGACGGCCTTTGTAGGTATCTATGAGACATAAAAGCTTGCGAGATCTACTCTGCAAGTGGATCACTGTCTAAAATTATGTGAGAGGAGCCCCATGCCAGACTTTCAAAAGAAAAACCTCGGCTTAAAAAAAAAAAAAAGAAAGATGGGCTTTGGCCCCGTGAACACCACTTGGGTCCGCCCTATACTTAAAAAGGTTTGAGACTAGACTTATGCATCTAGGAAATAACACGACTAATTATAGTCATCATTGCTATCCTAAAATAAAAATAAGAAAATGACAACCAATAATGGATTTATGCATATATAACATTTCAGTAATTGCAGACATTTTAGACGTGAAACGAGGTATCGCGGGAAAAGGTAAACCTGAGAGGTGTCTGGCTTGTGTTGAAAGGGAGTTGCCAAATGAATTACAGCTTGACATCCCTGAATTGCAGTAGCAAAGTCATCCGGATTATATATATCGGCTTCAAATAACACTAGTTTTTCCTCTGCAAAAGGAAGCCCTTTAAGCAGCCCCACCTTTGTTGCATCACCTGAACCAACATAAAAAGCCGAAAACCAAACACTATCTGATTAGACTAAGATTCAACTGACGTCTTCCCCAGTGAGGGTAAGGGATTTTTCCTCCGCACTAAACTCTTTTAGAGCTATCGGATAGAATTTAACGACTAAGATTAAAATGTATGTTATTCGGACTCGGATACGAGTATTGAGTATATGTATATATTTAGGTATCGGGTACTTAAATATTTAAAACAAAGTGTCTGATCAATGTTGACCAGATCCGATAAGTATGTCATACACATTAACATGTCGTGTCCGAATAACATAGATTACAATACCTATTTTTTTAGCTAATTATTGAATCATTCTATCTAACGACCAAGAATTGTTTCCGCACATCCGGAGGATTTAGTCCCTACAGACCATAACCAACTCGCAATGAAGAAGCCAGTCATCATTTATATGTTTGCAAAAATTCTTGTCAGATCAATATAAATGCCCTCAAATAATCTAATTAAATTAGTAGGATAAAAACAAATATATATATATATATATATATATATATATATATATATATATATATATATGAAATCAAATATAAATAAAAAGAAGATCAAAGAAGAATTACAATCAGATTAGTCGAATCAAGTGAAACCATACCTAGATTTCTTAGAGTTGCAATGACGGTATAGCCTCTCTGGAGGAGTTGTTTGACTACAGAAGAACCAAGAAAGCCAGAAGCTCCTGTTACACACACCTTCCTACTCTGCTTTTCCATTTTCTTATTTACCAACTTTTCACACACATGTTTTTTGTGTGCTCTTATAATGACGTATAAGTCTTGGCAGTTTCCAATCCTTTGAAAACTAGTGGACCACGATTTCAACAAAAATCCTACACAATCAGGGCGGTTAAGAGGGTGTTCGAGATTTTCGACCGCACAGGGCCTCAAAAAATTGGGGGCCCCAATTTTATTTTAGTTATATATGTATATATGTGTTTGTATTTTGTTGAAGGATGATAAAAATTATTTGTATTTTAAAATTATGTTTAAAATATTTTAGAACATTTTGGAGAACAAAAATTAATATACAATTGTAGTGATTTTTTTTATTTACATTAAAGTCACCTTACTCCGATTACGTAGAGCCTCATTTTAAATTTCAACACGGTGCCCACAAAATATTTTAGACGCCCCTGTACACAATGTCAACCGCTTTTACGTTTGTGCATGGGATCAGGATTGGGAGAATAAGATAGAGCTCGTTGTGGGACTGGTCTCACAGCCCTCTCACATGGGTTGGGGCGGGGCGAGACTGTGGGGCCGCCCCGGAACATTTTGTCTTATATAATACTTACTATCTTCGTCCAAATTGTTTGTAACGTTTCACATTTTGAGACATCTCAAATTATTTATCATGTTTAAAAAATTAATGCATCTTTATTATTATTATTTTGTCTTACTTTTACTTTATTATTCAACTAACCACTAATAATAACTTTTCAGTAATTAATTGAAGGTTATTTTGAATTTGTTTCTCAAAGGAATTTCTTGTTGCCTCCCAGTCTCAGTTGTTCAAACCATTTCTACCTATGGGCTCACTCCGCAGGTATTCTGCGGTGGCCTGATATTTTTATAAAAATGTAATTCAAATTTGGAACCGTAATGGGCTTTGTTGGACCTTACTTTTCACAAGTTGACAGAATTCATGGCCCAATATTTAATGAAATATGCTTATTCTTCCTTATTGCTCCGTGTGACGTGGATAAATCTGAATGACCCAAACCGGGTGCTGAATACCCTAATGTTCAGCACATACAGAATACAAACAATAGCCATTAGATTAAAAAATATTCAATCTAACGGTCATGATAAACGCGCTACTAATTAGATAGAAAATAGGGCTGCCGCACAAGATCACCCTCACCCAAAAAAAAAGAAGCGGCCACCTAGTGTTCACTGTTCACCTCCTCCCTATTTTCTCTCTCCTCACAATTAATTTTTCCCCAATTGGGTCCTCCTCCTCCAACCACACTGCCCTTAATGAATCCCATAAAGATTCTTCTAGCTTTGAAGTTCCCTTCTTTGCTTACTTTCTTGCCTCAGCTATCACTGCCATTGCTGCGGTAAAAATGTTTAAATCTTTTTGGGTAAAACTCCCCACCCACCCCTATATTACATATTACACACCCCCACAACCCTCACAACACATATTTTTCCTCTCTCCAAAAAAATTTCTCTCCCAAATTTTTTCTCTCCCCCTTCCCTACCGGAAACACTAACTGTTCACCGGAGCCACCACCGAAACACATACCGGAGCTCCGGTCACCGGTTTCCGGCCAAAAAAAGTGTTTTTTTTTGCATTTTTTAGCTAATTAGATTAGATCCACTTCAAAATATCAATTTTAAAAAATTTTGAAACAAAAAAAATTCCAACAAGATTCCGGCTAAATGGACTCCGACGCTTGTGGTTATTTAGAAGACATTGAATTTGAGGTAAATATTTATTATATTGTTCTTGTTGTTCTTAATAATAAAAAAAATTCGGGTAAAAGAAAAAAAAACTGGAAAAAAGTGAAAAAAACACTCCAGAACTGAGAAAACAGAACCGGAAATGCTATTGGAAAAATGCACCGCGTGCTGACTTCAGCAGGGGAGGTGTGACGTCAACGCATGTTCAGACGCAGGGGTGACGTCACACACCCAGGCGAAAAATCAATTTTTTTATTATTGAAAAATGTTGTTCCGCGTGCGGCCCAACAGGAAGTTTTGGTTTACACCGCGTGTTTATTTACACGCAGTGGATTAAAAATATATTTTTTTAATTTTTTTCATTAAAAATTTCCGCCTGCTGACGTCAGCAGAGGGCGAGTGACGTTACCGCCTACAGACGGACATGCGGTGCCGTCACTCACCGTCTGCTGACATCAGCAGGCGTAATTAATTTTTTTTTAATTTTGGGCGCATGTGATACAGCAGGCAGTATTTGGTTATACCTCGTGCAAATTTTCACGCGGTTAAATTTTTTTTTTTTCATTCCAAAAAATTATAATTATTATTTTATGCGAATTGCAACAAAAATTAATTGAAAAAAGAAATTCCTTTTTTTTTTTTTTTAAATTAGGCTAATACTTTGTTGATTTGCACACCGGGGAAATTTTTTTTTAAAAAGAAAATTATAATTGTTGTATTTTGAGTACTCTAACAAAAAAAATTTGCAAAATGAAATTTTCCATATACAATTTTTAAGTCTTAATAAAATACAAGACTAAAACAAGTAGACGTCATCATCATCATGCGATTGGCCTGAGTGATGCACCTGACGAATATTTTCTTTGAGTACTGCAAGCACATGATCATAATCTCTGGAAAATGTGGCATTTGTGAATCTGGTAAAGATACATATAATGTTGTAATGGCATCCACAAACTGTAAAACAAACAAATAAATTGTTAAACGCGCAAAAAATAAACAATAATCTCTATTGTTAAAAAAATAACAATTAATACCTGTAGGTTCCTTACTGCCTTAGAAACCCCCGAACTGGCTGAATTCTCAAGTGAGTACGTGGACGATACCATTCAAGATAACTTAAAGTCACCGCTGAATGAGGGTTTGCTATACGTCCTAATAAGTCTGAGGAAAAAACAATGTGCTTCCGCCTTTAGCCAAAATGCCTCGACAAAATTATATATAGCCTTATACCTTGTAGTCTCCCTAGGACGATAGTGCTCCTGTGGCAAAATTCTATTAATAGGCTTCTCCTGTACATACACAAATTGTCTCAAACAACGATCTGGCATGTACAGTTCTACAATATGGCCAAACCGAATGGTGCCATGAAATGTAGAAATCCAGCAACTAGGATTTGTCAACGGGAATCTATCAAACGGTGTGAAATTTACCTACAAAATAAAGTCAGTTTACGTAAATCTAGAAAATAATTTTTATTGTAAATCATCCAAAATAAATCAATTCATACCTCTCTTACACTCATATCGTCCAACATCATCTGGTAACTTCTGAGTCTGTTCATATTTTTTAAATCAACTTTCTCAGACAAATATCTCGAGACAAATAGTCGTGTTGCATTCCAATTAATGTTCAACCTATCCTGACTCAAAAATGCCAGGAAATATGAATATATCCATGCCTGCAAGAAATTATTGAATAGAAATATTAGATAAATCAGTGACAAATGCAAAATTAAATACATTTAACATTTTTTAAAAAGAATTAAGTACCTCTAGTAAGGTAAGATATCCGCCAATTGACTTGCAGCCGTCCCTAGACGATTGGCCCAATTGTCTATACGGAGCTGCCAATGTTGCACTACCCCCAGGAATACGAATTTACTTGGTTTATATCCATTAAGGCTCCCCATATCCTGAAGTTCACCTTATCCCAAGAACGATCGACAAACAAGGTCGACCCCAACATATGCAGCAAGCAAATCTTCGCGTGGACAATAGAATTCAAAGGCAGTTGATTAATTGTGTTGACCAACATTTTATTTGGAACGCCTTTATCATTAATTGCCTTAGTCAGGGTTTGAGGATCAACTCGAACACACTCTGCAATCTCAAGTATAATATTCTTTCTAATATGATGAGGGTCAAAGATTGACATACCAGAAATATGAATATAAAGTAAATAAAATACATCATGTAGTGTGATCGTCATTTCACCCAAGGCATGTGAAATGAGTTAGTATCCTGTTGCCACCTCTCCACAAATGAACAAATAAGTGCATCATCGTGATGCGAAAACATGGAAGTACGGAGATGTCCTAAACCGGTGCCGTATAAAATGGAAGATGCCTCTACATCTTGGTCTAGTCCTGTCCACTGCCTGACAAGAGTTTCTTTCCGCGTGGTGATTTTTACGAAATTCCGCTCTACCCCGTTCCAGATATCAACTGCTACATGACCAGAATAAGACAGAATTTCATATGGAATCTCCGGTCCACCGCTTGCTGGAGTCCTCTGCTCCCAATCTATCGTCGTTGGTTTCACCTTAGTGAGAATGGGAAAGCTCGGAGGTTGGGTACTTTGGGTAGTACTCAGTGAGACATAAGGTGGGTCATCAGATACAGAGTCTCTAAGGGCGTGATAGGAAGGTCTAGCTCCAGAAATTGACGGTCTACCTCCGAAATCGACGGTCTACCTCCATCCACTGGGGTAGGCCTACTAGAAGATGATTTGCTAGACGATAGTCGAAATCTCCTAAATACTCTCTTTAATATCCCTGGACTCCTATGTGCTTCACCTACAATGGGTTGGGGATGGGGGTAGCATCAATGAAATCCTCCCTCCTCAGTAGAAGACTCTTCAACATAATGTTTTTCATAACCAGAAACCTTCCCCTGTGATTGCATAGGAATATCGGGAATTGAATGAGATGGGTGTGAACTACTACTAGCCATCCATTGGTGGGCTCGTTATATACGGGGTATGGTATAGGATTAAAAAGAGTAGAGTCATATACGTGTTGTAGAATGCGGGGTACGGAATTCATGGGTGGTGGACTACCCTATTGGGGGAATAATAGTTGCAGAGGGAGTTCTTTGTCTACGATGCTCTCGACTCAATCTAGCAGGCTGAGTCACTGGCCTGTCAGCTACTCTACCATCACGGTCCCTAATCGGGCCTAACTAATCAATATTCCTTCTTCGATCTGCCATTTACAAATTTAAAAACAATTTATAATTATAACTCTGACAAAAATTTTAAAAAATGAAATATAAATTAATATAAATTAAATACATAATTTTTAATAGAAAATAGCAAATTAAATAAAAATATGCAATAAAAAAATTTTGAAAAAAAATACCCGCCTGCCAGGCGGTCAGCCAGTCACCCCACGCGACCCTCCCCATACGCCAGAAATCCAATTTTTGAAGTTTTCAGTCTATTGTTTGCCAAAAAAGCCCTGATTTAGTCTATGTTTAAGTAATTTTTTTTTAATATTTATCACAAATAAAGTTCTATTGTGTTAGATCTACATATTTTTTAGTTAAAATTTAAAATTTTAAAAAGTAAAACTCACATTGTGTCAGTTGTGATGCTATTTTGACGTTGGGTGTAGAGATCAAGTTGACGAGGACGACGTTTGCAACAAGATGATAAAACAAAAAAAATTCCGGCGATCGGAATGCGGCGGCAGCGGTGGAGTCCGGCTTCAGAGGCCCAAAAAATTTCTGCCACTTTTTTTTTTTGAGGATGGGTCGTTGAGAGAAATTTTGAGTGAAGGAAAGGGAGAGAAAAACTAGTGAGTTGTGAGGGGTGGGGGTGTGTAATACATAAAATAGGGTTGAGGGACTAGTGGGCATTATCTTTTTTACTTTTTTTTGTTTTTGGAACATGAAAAAGTTGAAATCTTTGTGGGTTAGGTAATGTTGGGGTTTTGATTATTTAAATTTATTTTATCATAAAACTAAAAGTTACAAAGGGATAGCTTCAATGTGTGTAACAATGAGATCACATATTTAGAATCTCACAGAAATCTGCTAAGATAATTGATTTATCGTCATAAGCTCCCTTCAAATTCAAGTTCAGAAGTCTAAGAACAGTAATAGATATAAAAACAAATTCATAATAGCTATTAACATGACATATAATAGTTATAAGACAAATTCATAATAGCTATTAACATGACATATAATAGCTATTAGCTTAGCGTATAATAGCTATAAGACAATTCATAATAGCTGTAACTAGTCTACAATTTAAAATATTATAATTAAGATTATACAACTGGAATGAATTGATTTACAAGTTCAGAATCACAAAAACTTTTTCTTCTTCCTTTGTCTTCAAGAAAAATCTTTTTTTTCTCTTTTATTTTGATGAAATTTTGCAATAATCTTTTCATCATCTTTGGTGGTTCCCAACTATCAATAAATGAATTCTCTATTGAATGAATCGGAAAAAAATGCAAAAAAGAAGAAAAGGAAGAACAATCCTAAAAATAATAGAGTTTAGGAGTTTTTTAGTATATTGAAACTCCAAATAATGGACATTGTGGGGAATGATAGGCCTGATACCGAATTAGAGTAAAAAAAATCCGAGATTTTCGGACCAAGATCACGATTGAGATGAAGAAAATTAAAGAATTTGAAAAAAAATCTCAATCTGAGATGGAGAAAATTAAGGAATTTGAAAAAAATCCCAATCTGGGCGGTTACAGCAGGAATAAATTAGGGATTAAATAGTTTGATTAAGTGCGGACGCTATTTCATGCAGCAGAATGCTTGATGGCCACTAGATACAGACACTTCAAATCCAACGGCTCAATGGACGTGTTGATCCAGAATCCGTTCAGCACTCTATCTTTTTCGAAATCGAACTGCATGTTTCATTATACTATGATCCATATAAAAATTAATGAATGCATTAGATTAGTCAATTTCTAAATTTAAATATTAAGTAAAAATCCTAGATGACAATTAGGCTTAACTCAGATTGCTTCACCTTCAATATTCAAATGCTACTCATCATAAGATTATCAGTTCGAGTCGTCAATATAATAATTTTATTCGCATGATCAGATCAAATTTATGGGGTTAATACTTAAACACCAATTTATCAAAACATTAAAGAATATATTTTTAACTTAAAACTTTTTTTTCTCGGTACAAAATGCTTTCAAAAAAAATTATTAAGGAAATATTTAACTTTGATTATCAATTGTCGGATTGCGACAACTTTGAACAGCTCGTCAAGATTATCTTGGTTCTTCTTGTTTCTTATTTCTCTTTCCATGGAGACTCATCCATCATTCCAAAGGTAAGGTAAGTGGGAGGTTAGATGATGATTCCATGAGAATCGGGTAACCCAAGTGGTAAAGTTACCCGAACACGGGGCGGAGGTTCCGTGTTCGATTCCTATATTTTCTCATAATGGGGCGAAATAATTCTCCTCCTTATGAGGCTTATCTTTCTTCCCCAGGCATGGGGCATGCTTCAATTTTTCCTATTTAGGGTACTCTCCGCTCTTCCCCTTCAGGGGCAATCGCCTTCCGGCGCTAAAAAAAAAAAAAAAAGATGATGATTCCATTTGTCCTGATCTCGCTTATTTCGACATAATATTTTTTAATGCGATGTGTAGTATATTTTCACTAGTCCTACTTTAACATGTAAAGACTTAGACTGGTGGGACCAGAACCGCTTCCGCCCTCCAATTTTTTTATCATTCACGACATTTCTTTTGAGGCCCAAAATTATTTTATGATTGTGGCGAGTGAGAAGGTCCCAAATTAATGGAAAAAATATATTGTTTCTTATATATATGTCTTATTCTTTGTCTCATTATTTATGTTTTGCTAGGTGTTTTATTTTTTTACGAGTTCTACAATTTTTTAGGTTAAAATTTATTAAAAAATAAAAAATAAAAACTAACACTTTGCACGTTATTATTGTGAGACATTGGTCTCGATGGAAAAAATATTATGTCTGAATTCTTATCTCATTTTATGTCATATTAATAGATCGATTGTCACGTGTTTATTAGTAATAAAAAAATTTAAAACATGTTAACTTTAAAGGGATAGAGAATGAGAGAATAATCCTTACATTTTCCGATCACTGATTGCTCCATTTGTATCGCTATTACAATGTGGACAAGAGGATAAATTGGGAATACATAAATATCTTATTCTCTTCATCTAGATGATTATGATATTACATTTTGGCTTTTCCAATAATGATTTGAATAATTCGTCCCAAAATACAATAAACTTTTACCAGATGATGGATCCATAAACCCTTTTGGATTCCTATAATAATACCCGTCCATGCATCTATTTCTTTTATCTTCATTGGATAGATATTATTACAACATGTATTAAGCATGGCTTATGTAAATACAACGTCACACGATAATTTTAGAGGATTCTAAATTAGCTACTAACAACATTTAATTGAGATTTATTAGAGCTGTTTTTACACTAATAATTTTCAATGGGCGAATCCTTAATAGGAATCGAACGCTACTTTATAAGTAAAGATTAAAGTAGCACATATCCATCCTAATGTTTGTGTAGTCAAAATATTATGTATCGTCTCACACTCAAATTAATATTTTTTTGTGAATTAAGAAACAACTTATTATTTTCTTTTTATCATAGACCATTATCGTATTATATAACATAACATATTAGGATATCCCATTAGTAAACCGGTTTGGACTGATTTATCAGATTCTGATATTATGGACAGATTTGGGCGTATATGTCGAAACCTTTCTCATTATCATAGTGGATCTTCCAACAAAAAGAGTTTGTATCGAATAAAGTATATACTTCGACTTTCTTGTGCTAAAACTTTAGCTCGGAAACATAAAAGTACTGTACGGTCTTTTTTGAAAAGATTAGGTTCGGGATTTTTGGAAGAATTCCTCATGTCGGAAGAGGAAGCCTTTCTTCGATTTTAATACAAAATTTCAAATTTTATTACTCACATCTTATGTCGTCAACAATTCACAATTAACTCGAACAAAGCTCAATTCAGTCCCAAGCTTAAACTTTATGGATCCAATTATTATTGCCCAATCCGACATTATATTCCAACCATTATTTCTTTTGTAAAACTCATAATCACTGAAATATTCACTTGTAGATTCTCTTCCTTTTTTGGGAGGTTGTAGATTTTCTTCCGGTTGCGTCACGTGGTAGCGAAAGTTAGCAGTTTGTTTAAGACTCTTTGAATCGGCTAAATGCTAATACATCTTATATTATATTTTTTTAATGCACTAATTAAATTGTTTTACAAGTAAAAATATTACTAGACTAACCTGAATTTATTGTAAAAAATATAATAATATTATTAATGTTTTAGACAATAAACTGAAAAATGTAATAGAATATAAAGTCATTTACCTAGTGATAAAATAGAATGGGACCAATGCGGAAATTAATCACAAAAACCGTGATGTTTTTGGACACCTCTAACAAAACGAATCTAGAACTATAAAATACGGTAAAAAAATTATTTGTACACATTTTGTGTCGTATTCTTTGTTATATGAATAGATGGTTGTCAGTATGTTCACTTTTACCTTACGAGTTCTACTATTTCTTTTAAATTATAACTTTTAAAATTATAAAACTAACACATATCAATTTATTGCTAGTGAAAAATAAATAGATAATAAGACATCGAACGATGATAGAAGATTCCGGACCATAAAATACACTCAGGCTATTGTACATTTCCTAAAGACCCGTGAAGAATCTATCATCTTCTTCCACACGTTACTATTTATTTATTTTCTAGTCTACAATCACATTCTGAGAATTTTGAAATGGAAACCATTGCTTCCAATAAAAAAATTGAAATCTTGTTTGTATGACAAAAACGAATATTTCAATCATAAGTTAGTTTACTCTACTTCAAGATAGAAAAATTATGATACAAACCTAGTCTATATCCCCGCACATAGACATTGTAGTTTAGAGTTCAACATTGAAGATAAATAATTAAGAAAAATGTTGTCGTCGTATAATAATATAGATAATTTTGAAATATAAATTTCACATAATTAGGTTCATAACAGAGGCTAAAGGTGCTCTTTTAGCTATTGAATTAGCTATTCTATGTAGTTTGGATAGGATCTTCTTCGAAGGGTATGCAATAAATGTGATTTTCTGAGGACCAACAAAGAGGAGGAAGAATGGCAGGGTAAGGTCATTACGGAACGGTGCAAGCAAAAGCTGCTCTACATAACTACATACAAAATTGTGCCTATCTCTAAAAATTGTAAATATGGCTACCCATAACTTTACAAAATGAGCGAAAATTCATTTTAGGAATGGAAGAAAAAATATATTTTCACAGGGATTTTCTCCCTATATAGAGACTCTTTTAATTAATTTATATAAATTAAAATATTTAGAATATGATAGGATTGTGTCTCAGACTAATATTACTGGTCTCAGTTTTATACTAATCTCAAATCAAACCGAATTCTTCACAAATTGGTGGTTGATGTTCCATTCTTAAACTCAATTCAAATAGAGTTTGGTCTCACTTTGAGTTTCAAAATCAAACCAGACTATCCAAATACATCCAAATACACCTTTAATCAATATTGTATGCTTAATTGTTATCAATAATATTCCTGCCCCTGCTGTTATACAAAGAGCTGTCTATTCAAGTGATTATCTCTCTAAATGAACGATTAATCATGAAACAAGACTAACCAGTTTCTTCTTTTTTTATTAATATTATATATTAATGATGTTGAATCATGCTAACAGGTTTTTAATCTTATCTTCATAGACATTTACTTGAAATAACATCATGACTTAATAATATAATATTTTCTATAATTCTCCTCCTAAAACACAGTCCGGTTCCTATGCGGAACAGATTATTTTTCCCCACACGCGTTAACATTTTTTTTTCGCTCGAGTAGCACTGCTCGTAAAAAATAAACAATTTGCTCATTTTTTAATCAATCTCAACCGTCAAAATTTTAATCTAACGGATTAATTTTTGTCCCGCATGTTCCGCACAAAAGCTGTTACTCATAGGAGCCATGGTGCCTAAAACAAAGCCAGCCTATGACATGTGTTGTTCTTTTTTCTCTTTTTTTAAGGGACCATGACATGGGTCTATCTTTGAAGATTTTTTCAAGAAAATAGGTGTACTGTAATTGTTTTTCAATTGGAATTTCTATTACTCTTGCAAAAAGTCAATTCTAAAATTTACATTTTATTTCAAAGATATACTAAACTATTTAAAGATATTTTTTTTGGTAATAAAAAGTTTGGATGGGTTCAGTTTCAATCATCACCACGGGTCAGGGCCGGCCATTGAGGATATATCGCTCACCAATACAGTTTTCACGTCGGAATAAAAAATTGAACATTTGACCTTTATAAAACGTGACAAATTCTTATTATCTGAATCTATTTGTGTTGATGATTATTTAAGAACATAAGCGTACAAATATTTTTTATTTTCCAATTCATCTCTCTTTCCTTAACCTATGCTAAACAATCTAGAAATACTTCGATTAAAAAATGAGGGAGAAACAGCACTTTTTTTTTGAAAATGAAAAGTTGCCAGAGACGCAAAAGAGCCACATTCACAATGGGAGTTCCCAGATCCATTATCGACGGTTTCAGCAACATTTCAGAGCATTAGCGACTACTGCAGCCACGCCCACCAACTCACTTATATGCAGTTGTTGAGCGATGTGGCTCCAGTGCAGAAAGAGACTTACTCTCGTCTATCAAAATAAATTTAAATTGAAACATCTATCTTAATTTATAACTTCTATTCTCATGCAATATATATATGCAACTTTTTACTATTTCGCATAGGATTGGTGACAGAGCCCCACCACCACTCTTTTAAGTTTTGCAGTGCTTTGTGTTTTCCATTCTCATAAATTTCCAATCTGATAGGCTAATTCTCCACCTTGGTTTTCGTGGTTGTACCCATATCCCACCTACTCCACTCTCACCACACACTATAACAACATTTTGTGCAAGAAATAAATAATAGTTATCCTCACTTGGTCAGTAGTGGATTAATCAAAAATAATTTGTCATGGCAGCGACATGACATTTGATTACAGTGCTGATCAAGGAGATTTTTAGCAGGTTCAGCACTGTTTGATGGTCGTTGGATCTGCGCCTTTTAGATCCAGATGGCCATCAGGAAGTCTGCTGTCAAAGAACGCACGCTACATTGGATATGTTTTTAAAAATTCCCCTGTTCTCGCGCCTGATTAAACAAATCAAAATCCATGAATCAGATTCTTTTACTCTATTCACTCCTCGTACTTCTCATCTTTTAACCAATTTTTAATTTCTGGCGAAAAATTCAATTCCCTGATTATCCAGATAAATGGGCGACCCGAAGATTCTAATCCTAATCCGATTTCTTCAAGTTTGTAAAGGCGTTATTCGACAAAGGCTGCCAAAGCAAGCGTAAACTATGGATCTGTGCTTCACGTAATCAAGAAACTTTATACAATTGTGATTATCTGATTCTTTCTTTACCACCTCCAAATCCCATCAATCCAAAATCAAAGAGCAGATTGCTTGAATTAAACAAATCAAAATACATGGATCCGATGATTCCACTTTATTCAAAGTGGATTAAACAAACCAAAAAATTCTTAAGAGTTGATAGAAACACTTAAATTTATATATACCAAATACAAATTCCTGAAGATTCAAAGGACGGTTGAAAGTGATGGAGTTTTCTCTCTCTTCTCTTTCTGATGGTTAAGATGTTAGATATTTTCTAATAGTTGTAAGAGTGGAGCTTACAACTATTAGATACACATATTACAATTATAAATAATGGATCTTATCGCCGTAAGATGTGTGTCTAATAGCTATTAGAAACACATCTTATAGTCATAAATAGTGGTTATTATCATTGTAAGATGTGTGTCTAATAGTTATTAGAAACACATCTATTAGATACACGTCTCACCACCCTTTAACTCAAGAAAAGTCTCAAGCAATCTCTATATAGCTTGTTAATTAAATACTACCCTTTGTTGTTGCCGGAAATTCACAAAACCAAGCGGAGGAGAGTTGTTTTTCCGGCTAAAAATCATGGCGGAGGAATTGCAACTAGGCGGTGCAAGCAACTGGTGGGATGCAGGAGGAACTAGGAATAATAATGGGTTTAATTCCATGACTGATTCCGTTTCGATTTTTGGTAGCCACCACAACCACAACCACCACCATGATCCTTCTTCTTCTTCTTTTTTTTTAAAAAGGTTTAAATTTAATTTAGGGTTTTTGGAATATTATTTAATTTAATTTAATTATGGAACAACATATTTGGTAGACGATGTCGATGGATGAGAGTGGAAGACGTCATCGTGTCCTGTTCGATTTTTGTTTGGATGATGTTTTTGTTTCCGGTGAGAGATTTTACAACAATAAGCGTGAAAGAAGGTGAAGCATAAATGATTCAGTGTGGCAGTCCTAAAAGTGGTTAATAAATGATCCGTATTTTCGACCACTAGATGTAAGATGTTTTCATCTAATGGTTGATATTATGTTCTGTAGGTGCTGAAAATTTGGGTGTTCAGCACCTTAGCCAACTCGAGCGACATGTGCAAGTTTAAATTCTGATAAAAGAGTTGAAAATTTACTTTTTGTGCGCCCTAATAGACACACAGACACCTTTAAGAATTTTTAATCCACTAAGATATATTCTCTCCATTCCCTATTAATTGTCGTTTAGGAGATATCTAGGTATCCAAATTAATTGTCGTTTAAGGTTCTTTTATTAGTTGTCAACAATTTATTCCAATTATACCCTTAATATTTTCCTTTCTTTTCTTTATGACGTAGAAGTGAGAGAGAGGGAGGGTGGGGTAATATTGGAAGTTTAGGTGAAAATGACAACTTCCTTAATTTTTTCAAATTGTCTAAAGAGTCTTATATTTAGGAATGGAGGGAGTATCCTACTATATACATTCTTCCATTAAAGTATTAAGGACAATGCAGTTTAAATGCTTGTGATGGGCATTATCCAAAAAGGAAATTAAAAAATAGCTCTCTCATGGAAAGAAAATTTAGGGGTGGACAATGATCTTGGTCATACTTACTCTCGTATAATATTTTTTTATTTTATATGTAGATGTAGGATGATTAAAGAATATTATACGAAGGTATAATGTGACGAGTATGACTATTTCTAGCTGGTATACCTCTTGATTACCTCTCATGAATATTGTGATGCATAATTCATTATATCATCATATAGTGGCAAGAGAGAATATTCATGTGTAAATATAAAATCGAATTCATCATAACAAAATTTTCAAAAAAATAAATAAGAAAATCCAATTGGTTCACACAAAGACAAAGAGCTGGTTACTGTACATATAAAATGACAAATTTATGTGTCGCTAATAAAGATGGTAACAATGTAGGTAAAAAAAAAAACAAAAAACAGTAAAAGCACAAGCTTTATGAAACATTTACCCTATCCAACCACCGAACTGTAATTTTTCATTTAACAGTTGAGATTTGTGGTGAACAAACGATTCTACACTGAAAGTGCGAGCGTAATTTATGTACTAACTACACAGTAATTTTCTTCTTCCATTGGGAAGCCAATTCATCAAGAGCTTTAGTGGCAGAACCTTCTTCACTAAGTGCCACTAATGCAGCATCTTTAAGATCTTTCATTCTACTTCGAACTTTCTTTCCTTCTTCGCCTTCCATTAATCCCTTAACAGAATTCGAAATCTCGACCCTTCCAATCAACCCATTTTCGTCGCATTTCGGCCTCAAAGCCACTTTTAATCCTTCATTCAACATTACAGCATTCATCTTCTGCTCTGCGAAAAGCGGCCAAGCAATTAGCGGCACTCCATGAACGACACTCTCTAGCGTCGAATTCCATCCACAATGTGTCACAAATCCTCCGGTCGACCCATGACCCAAAATTTGTTCTTGTGGGCCCCAATATGGTACCAAAAAACACCTCCCTTTTGTTCTTTCCACAAATCCTTGCGGTAAAAACGCAATTGGATCGTTCTGATTATGAACTGTAAAATAATTAGCATTTGTGATTTTATCATTTGGGCTTTTTACTACCCATAAAAATCTTTGTTCTGACATTTCTAACCCCAGAGCTACTTCGATTAACTGATTATGGGAAAGGGTTCCGGCGCTTCCAAAAGAAACAAATAAAACCGACCCGGATGGCTGTTCATCTAGCCATTTTAAGCATTCAAATTCTTCTGATTTTTTGCTTGAATCGGATCTTATTAGTGGGCCGATTGGATAAACCGGTGGATAATTATTACCCGATTCTTCTTGTTCTTGTAAAGCTTTAATGGGTCCTGCTTCCAATTCCTTGAAGGTATTCACCATTATCCCTGTTAAGAAAAAAAAACATCAACTTACGTATTTGAGAAAATTCTAAAGTAGAGTCGCTCTGTGTCTCTCACGTGAGTTGGGGTAGAACATACTTTCGTAAATAGACTCCGCCCCAACTCAGTCTCACAAAGACGGCTCAATGCCTGACTTACCCACGCATTGTGTTGAAATCACAACATAGAAGTAGGAGAGAAATGATCTTGAAATATGCTTCATGAGCCCAAAATAAGAGTTGGTCACTAATTGAATGTTCACGTTTTTATATTTTGTATAAAAGAATGGACATTGAACTATGAACGGAGATAGTAACACAATAATAATATTAAAATTCTCCGATTCATACTCACTCCATATGAAATTGAATATTCATTTTCTTATTTATTTATTTTTTTTATAGAAAAATGGTCATTAAATTCTAGAGGGAGATAGTAACACAACACCAGTACTCACTTTATCTCAAAATAGTGTTAAAATTCGTACTTTTCAAATAAATTAAGAAATTCTTAAAGGAAAATGATTTACTCCTAGAATTTTGAGAATAGAAATTCTAAACCCCCAAATTGAGGGTGTTAAATGACTATCTTAGCCCCTGCTGATATAAGAGATTCACCCAACTATAAGGGCAAAAAGGTCCAAAAAATTATTTTAGTTAATCTTTTAGCCAACAATTCTAGTAGCCTAGCAAGGTCCATTCTTAAAAACGATAAGAGTCAAATCAAAACACTAACATATCCTCATTAATTATTCCATGTAAACTAGAATATTAGTTGGAAGAAGTGTAAGAAAGATAAAAATGATATAAATATCATTAAATATTTATTAATATTGCAAATTTTAATATTATTTTGAGAAAATCTTAAAGTTCAAATGTTAACACTATCTTAAGATAAATGGAATATTTAAATCCCGAGTTATACTCACTGCATTGAGAATTGAATATCCACTATTTTTTATTCATTTTTTTTTATAGAAAAATGATCATTTAATTATGGAGGAAGAGAGTAAAACATTAATAGTATTAAAATCCCCGGAGCTGTACTTACTTCATCTAGAATTAAATATTTACTTTTCTATTCGTTTTGTATAAAAAAATTAAAGCATTTAATTTGTACGAAAAAAGTATTATCTACGACCAGGAGCAGCAACCAACTTCCAACAATACCTTCAGCTAATTTGTATCTCTGGGCTTGATTAAGGACAGATTTGTAGGCATCATTTTTCCTGTCCTGAATCGGGTCAAGAAGATCCTTCCCCTGAATCGGAATGCAACCCGGAAGCTGAATTGGTTCTGGGACTTCTCTATATTCGCTCAAAATCAATTTATCAAGATTAGGCAATTGCCGGAATAAAGACAAACACATGGCAGTCGTCGGATAAAAAATAAACGGAGAGATCTTGAATTCAATCGCAACATCAAATGCATCCGTACCGAAGAGATCCACAACCAGAGCAACTAATTTGGTGGTAGAAATTAGAGTTTTAATGGAATCTCGAAGAAATGGGAGAGAACGAGTAATTGTAAGGCAAATTCGGGTTTCTATTTTAACATCCGTGGCTAAATCGTCGAAATTTACCGACGGGAGGAGAATATAGTTTATGCCGACGGGAAGAGTGTCGAGAAAGGTTTTTTGTAGTTTGTTATTTTCGTCGGTTGGGAGAAGAAAAGTGACGGAGAATTTGTGACGGACGACGAGTCGTTTAGCGAGTTCGACTAGTGGGATTAGATGACCCATTCCTGGAGTGGGGATAATAGCTATGTGAGGTGTTTGATCCATTTGCAGAATAGATGAAAATGGGAGGAGAAGAAGAAGAAGGGAGATACTATTGTGAATATGGGAAGACGAGAAGGGAGGTGTAGTATATATAGGATAATTCTGATATGGATCAGATCCATTGTACATTGCGATTTAGAATTGGCCACATCATTACTGAATGAGGAGAGAGATAACTTTGTGATGATATGGTCAATTCTGGACATTATTCATATCAGAATTTTCCGTATATATAACGGTTCGGATAGGCAAAAATATTGCAGTACCCAACTGGTGTTCTATCGTCTGTCACAACAACTAGCAATTTGACATGTGTGAATGGAATTGGAGACGACAAAGTATGAGGAATTCTGAGTGACTAGGGCAAGCATTAAGACACAGTTGGAGAAAGGCGATTTTTTCCTTCCGAATGAGGTACTTAATTGTGATATTATATTTTAATAGCGGTTTTAGCGTCTTAAGATCATTAGTGTTTTGACAAAATTAGAAGGTGAATGTGTAAGAATGATGATAAAATGTATATTTCATGTAGGGACAATTCAAGAATTATGATTATTTGACTCTCTTTCTAAAAATTAAGAGATATATATATATATATATATATGTACGAATAATTATTGTCTTACACTCTTCTCATACATACATATTAAAATACATATTAAAAGGACGTGAAATGTTGAAGGAAATGTATAATATATGATAGTTATCTAAAGAGGAGAAAGAGAATGGGTCATGAAATGTACAAAAGATAATCCCATGCCTCTTGAATGCTACCTCTATTTCGGATTTGTTCCAACAATGCTTTGTTGGTACAGTCTGATTTCGGTGCTGATAACTATTAAATTAATATCATACTGAATCAATTGTAATAATCTGAGTCATTTAAAATGATGAATGAGATTGTTGTTCTTGAATAATTATTTCAGTTGTTAAATCAAATATTTTGACGTTCAAATTATTTTAACATAGTATTCATGAAATGTCATCTCTTACCACTAAAATAATAATTTATTATAAATAGAATAAGAGATTAGACACAAAATGAAGATAGAAAATACGATTCGCTTCCAATAAATGGAAGTTCAAAGAAACAGTGAAACTGTAGTTGGATTTGCCATGCTGTGCTTTTATCATGCTGACGTAAGTATTTAATGGGGAACATGTTACCCTCTAAGATCTCCAATATCCCCAACCCTTAGTGGATTCGGGCCGGGCCGGCCGGGCCTTCTTTTTTTTTTTTTTTATCAAACTATCTCAAGGCAAATTTTCCAATTCATAGCAATCGTAAATTCAATAATTCAACTTCGAACTCTAGGATATTTGGTTGGAGATGTTAAGTGTGACGCTGTTGATAAGAATTCGAACGATTATGATCCCAAACTCCTCACACGTGAAAATGACGTGAAATGTTGAAGGAGTAGTTATCTACCGGGGCGAAAGAGAATGGGTCATGAAATCAACTAAAATGATCCCATACCTCTTGAATGGTCAAAAACATATTATGTACAGTTTTCTCCTCACGAATAGGCGATTGTCACATGTTTATTTTCCCTTACGAGTTTTACTATTTATTTTAGATTATAAATTTTTTAATTAAAAATTTAATACATGTCAGTTTATTATTAGTAGGAAAGGGAATGAGACACCGAATGAGGATAGAAAATTCCTACCGCTCTTGAATGCTACCTCCAATTCGGATTCGTTCCAACAATGCTAGGTTTGTACCAATCTGATTTTAGTGGTGATAACTATTAAGTTAGTATAATACATAATCAATTGTAATAATCGAGTCGCTTAAAATGATGAGTGAGATTATTGTTCTTAAATATCTATTCCAATTATTAAATCAAATGACTTGACAATTCAAATTGTTTTAATGTAGAATTCACAAATAAATTGAAGTGCAAAGGAACAAAGAAACTGTAGTTGGATTTGCCATGCTGTGCTTCCACCATGCTAACGTAAGTATTTTGTCATATGCGAATTTTCAAGTTAATTAGTCGCATTGGTTTAAAGGGAAAATTTCAAGGTAGAGACGTTCTTGTGGGCAGTAACGGATTCAGAAATATAATTTATTGGGGTTATTTGATATACACAATAATTCACTGGGGTCATTTATACATTTATTATCTAAATTGAGTAAAATATATCATATATAATTAAAAAAATAAGATAAAATTCACTGGGGTCAAATGACCCCAGTGACAGGTGACTAGATCCGTGGTCCTACACCTTTCTCACATGAGTTGGTAAGGAGTTTACTTTGCCCCAACTCATATGAGAGGAGTGTGTGGTCAGTTCTACAAAAACGGCTCAATATCCGAATGACCATGTTTAAAGGGGCGTTACCCTCTATGATCTCCAAAATCCCTAACCTGTAGTGGATTCGGTCCAGGCCGGGCTGCCCTGTGTTTTTTCTAACCATCTCAATGCAAATTTTCCAAAACATAGCAATTGTAAATTCAACTCCAAGTTCTGGTGCAGTTGGTTAGAACTGTCAAATGCAACAATATTAACGGAATTTCTAATCTCTTTTGCAAATTTTTGGCTAAATAAATCCTCCTATATTCGGCAATAAAAAAAAAGTGACATGTTCTTTTATCGGCCTTTTTCACACTTTCCTTCTAATGCGATTCAAAATCCCGACCTATCAGTTGAAGAGAAAGCATCTTACTGAATAAGCTGTTATCCAACTACTTTAGCTGAACACCCTAAAATTCCACCAGACTTTTGAATGATTTTAAGACGAATTTATTTTTCAAAAAAAGGCTGAGAATAGTACACCAGTAATTTGTCCTGAGAATTCAGCCACTTATCACTTTCATCTCCCACTCTATCCTGAAATGTGCACCAATTTCTTTCTAGCGTAGAACACACAGAAAAAAAAATCAATAAATACTGAATATTTTTTTACAAGTTTTATAATCTTTTAAACACGTGTTACATTTTATTTAATAAATGCTCTCCTAATTAACACATATTAAAAGACATGTAACACTTGTTTAACGCAACATGCGTTACAAAATCACAATATTTATTTGCTCTAAGAAAAATATTGACAATAGTAAAAAGATTTAATACGTATCAAATTTTTAATGTTCATCACCGTATCCGAGTATCTCAAATATATGTGCAAAGAATCTTGCCACCCTATACATGCAACCGAATTGGACAAAAAAAGTTACAAATTTTAGCTTATAATCAGAGTAATATTTTCTTCACTTTTTCAAGATAGTACATCATGAGACAGTTGAGCTTGCTACTTTCTGTAATCATTCACCTGGTTGTATAGGAATTCTTGCAATATGATCACACAAAGAGGATAAAAAGACCACTTTTCAACTTCCAAATCAATTTCGTAAAGATTCTACCTCCACCCCTTTCTATGTGGAGGTAGAATCTTTTGTCTAAAAAAGCACCCATGAAGGTACTATTCCAAATTAATTTTTTGGGTATATTTTAATTTATAAATTAACCTAATAAGCAATTGAGAACACTAATAATAACTTATTTTAAGTCATAAGTTATAAGTGGATAATTTTAAACAATTGAGAACATACTTATTCAACCTAATATGCAATTTAAGATACACCGACAACAGCTTATTTCAAAGGGTTAAAGGTGCTCACGCCCCCTAAACTTTTCTCGATTTTGGTTTTTGATCCTGAACTAAAAAAAACACAAAGTCCTTGACCTTGAACTTTTATGGAGTGTTAATGTTTCCCTTTTCATCCAATTCCACCGTTAAATCTAATGGAATAGAAAAAATAGATTATGACCTAAAAATTTCAAAATGGTATAAGAAAACGGCTAAAAGGTAATCAACTTACTTTACTCTAAAAAATCAGTGAACAATCTAAAATACATAACACTTCGTCCAAACATTTATCTTGACCTTTTCTGCTTAAAGAAAAATATCTTGTCTTCTTCTGTAAAAAAAAATTATATAACATACTACTAGTAATATGTATTTGGTCCATTTTCATGTTATTTGAAAAAAATTGAGAAATTCATAACAAAATAGGTTTACAAAAAAAATATGAGGAAACTTTTGCGCATTTTTCTTATTCCATTTCAATTTTTTTTAGGCCATAACCTATTTTTCTCAAAATGTTCATGAGTTAAGTCATGTGAGAGTCACATGTTGCTATTCCGTTAGATTTACCGATGGAATTGGATGAAAAGGGAAACATTGACACTTCATAAAAGTTTAGGGTCAATAACTTAACGTTTTTTAGTTAAAGGTCAAAAATTAAAATCGAGAAAATTTTAATGGGCGTGGACACTTTTTACCCTATATCAAATCATAAGTTATATTAGGTGTTTTAAAGAGAACAAACCCATAGACATGTACTTGTCAAGTAAATGACATGTACATGTCTACGAGATTTTTAGGCAAGTATTTCCTTCTATGTTATAAGTGTTTTTTTCTGATGAATACTTCCTATGTTTTACGCAAAAAATTGTTAACCAATTACAATAGGTATTTTCCCTGAAAAAATTTAAATATCAAAATTTAATTTGACTACAAAAAAATATTTAGTATATACTACCGAATTTTTTTTTTTTTTTTTTGTATATAGCCGGACCACAATGTAACTACTACTCTTGGAATGACGGCATAATGATTTATAGATGATGCCTTAATAAGTTGGTAAGCTGAAAAGTCGTACCAATAACCCACTCAAACTTTACAAACAACATTGTCATAAGGGAATTGCATGATTGAGTGTGCACGAATTAATTAATGTAATAATGCGCAGCTCTTCTAGTCCTCCATATCACTTGGTAAAAAAAATTAAAGAAACTTTTTTTTTAAAAGTCCGGATGGACGGTTACCCAATAAGAGGAGAGAGAAGTGTCTCACAAGAGGAGAAGGTAGCCTTAGAAAGGGAGACAATTAAAACTTGCCTCATTACATGGGGAGGGTATCGAATGTTCGTGGGCAGACCTTACCCCACTGGGCTAAGAAACCTTTGATAAAGAAACATTACTTAAATCAAAATCATCTGCAATGTTATCGGACAAATCAATAGTCTCAGGATAATGTAAAGCTGATTCAATTTTGATTATTAATTCATAATGTAAAGTTGAGAAATAGCAATTAACCTAATATGGAAGTTATTTACATATTTAAAAGTTATCCATTCAATTAAATTGATTCAACGACTAATTAATAAAACATTAACACGTATTTGTGTTGCACGTCAAAAAAAAAAATAGATCTTAATTACGAGTTGGGGTTTACTAATAACTCACATACTCTCTTAGCCATTAAGTCACAAGTTTGAATTCTGCCTTTTTAACAATAATTTTTACAAATTCCCTCCAACACTTCATAGGATTCGAATTATTCTAAAGGAATGTATACTAAAATTCTGATGGATTATTCCAATCTAACAAGAAGATATTAATACATTAGTTTTATAGTAGTAAGTGTGACCAAGTTTTAATTTATAATTCTTCTAAAGCTGAAAAAGTAAAACAACTAATATCAACAATATCTCATGTGATTAGCGGATTATGGTACACAACACAATATTAACAATATGATAACCTGGGGATCGTGTGTGTGTATATATATATATATATATAAATATATATATATATATATATATATATATATATATATATATAAATATATATATATTTCATTTCTTGGTATATTAAATGAGAGAAGATGCTGTTAAAACTTGATTTTTTTTCTCTTTTTTGAAGGGAGAGGAGAGGGGAAAGAAATGGAGATTTTTTTTCTCTTTAATAAGGATTAATAGTGGTTCCTCACTTCTTTTCCAAGCATTACTTGAAGCGACATTTAAATTACGCTTCGTTGTCAAAGAAATAGAGATGCACATGGTGATTATCGAGTTCTAAAACTCTAACAATTGAATCATCAATTAAGCTCGGTGATCCTTTTATGATAATTGAAATCTGAATATCAACTCGACTAATTCGATTGAGATCTGAATATGATAAATTTGACAATGTAATATTTACTTGTCTTAAACTAAACCGAGCCCTTTTATCTTTGGGCTTTGCATGGGCCTGGCCCAGTTATTTCATTTCAGTCATGGCATGCCACCCGAAATTGGGGGACAAACATTTTTGTCCAGAACGGAAGTCCCACTTCCGTCCTGGGTCCATAACGGAAGTGGGAGTTCCGTCCCCGGCCGACGTGGCGGAGTTTTTCCACGCGCTCGCCACGTGTCCGGGGACGGAACTCCCACTTCAGTCATGGACCCGTGACTAAGTGGGACTTCCGTTCTGAAATGGCAGTATGTTTGCCTAAAAAGACTTGGTTATTTTTCCTGAGTTCGGCCGTTTTCAAAGGTTATTTTTCTGTTAATATTACAATAATCAAAAACAATATTTCGAAAACACAATGCTTAATAAAAATTGAGCAAGAAAATGAATAAATTGTATATTAATATAAAAAAAAAAGCAACCGAATTATCGAAATATTATTTTACAATGGAAAAATAATTAACATATCTTCGTAACTACAATAAACGAAACGTAAACAACGTAAATGAAAACCTATCTACGGCGCCGAAGGTGTGTACGGAGCGGTGTGTCTCGGAGCTGGTCGTAGGAAGTAAATACTGCCATCTCTTACACGCACGGCGCTACCAAAATTGGTTGTGATGACCTCCGCGCCTTCGTGGTCGATAAATACCTGCTCCTCGGGGTTTAGCGGCATCGGCATCGGCAACGGAGTCTGCTGCTGCGTCTCAGTGATGTGCAGGTTGTACGAAGGCGTCCCTCCCGAGTAGAAGCCCGGCTGTGCAGATGTAGAGGGCCCGGCACCAGGATCCCTACCCGTCTGAATACTCGCTGAAAAAGTACCGGGTGATGCAAATTGGTACTCAAAAGGGGTGGGTACGTCGGCCTGATTGGGAAACCGTATGCAGGTCGGAGGCTGTGCTGAGATCGTCGCCGAGTGCGGCTGCCTCCGGTGGCCCTGCGCGTTGTCGTTGTCGCCTCGCCGCCAAGTCCTCCCGCGCGGCATCCCGTTGCCTCCGCGTACCTTGCCTTCCCCTTTAGGACCGAGCCGGAACATGCTCTCTCGGTTGTGTCACCGGTTCCAGAATAGCCGACTCTGCCACATCCGCAGCTCTCGATCTGCAGGTCAGGGACTTCCCGGCCGCCACAAACGCCTCTTTGATTGTCTTTGAAGCCCAGGAGACTAGGGACCTGTAGTGGCCGATTGAGTTGGAAGCCGGCTTATCGAGCTCCGTCAGTATGAGTCTGTTGGCATCCGCTTGCAACATCAATTCTCGTGTCAGTATATTATAAACAAGGAAAAACAATGTTGACAAACAAAAATATAAAACTTACAATAATGTCCTCGGAAGGCGCGATGGGTTGAATGCCCATCGGGAGTGGACTGGCATCCCTGTTGCGTGGGTTTGTAAGGAGGTGCACGGTGATGTGATTGTACCAATCCATGTACTCACGGGTTGGTAAGATCACATTACCGGGGACCGGGACAGCGTTCGCCAGTGCATCCTCTCGGGCATCCCACATGGCTATGTAGGCTTTGTGCTTGTTATCCCGATTCATGGTGGGTCCCGCCATGTTGGTGTGGGCGTCCTCGCCTCTCGTCGTACTCCTCCGCCACTGATGGGGTTAGTATCACTCGCTGGAACCCGAATTGCCTAGCAACCCGGTCCCCAGCATGTGAAACTCAACCAACTCGAAACACACAAGTGGCGTACGGGCTCGGCGAGTGGGACAGAAGCCCTCATCGCAGAGACCCGCACGACAATAACCCTGATCGAGTACGGCCTCCACATGAACTGTCAAAAAAAATTGTACATTAGCATAAATTAATTGTGCAAATAAAAAAAAAGTTACTGAAAAATACGATAAACCTTACCCCCGAGCGTCCAGTCGATCGGTCTAGCTGGGTCGTGAAACACCAGTTAGTTGAGATTTCGGCGTGTTCTTGAAACTCCAGGGCGGTATTCCAACGCGCCCCAGTACGCTCGGCCGTCCGCGGGAGGTTCATTCATAATCTCTCCCCGGGTTCGCCGACGGGAGAAATGATATGCGCTCCCACGCCCACAACTGGTACAAACAAACACGGATTAATCATCAGATATTTAAAATAATGCAGAGAAACAATAAAAAATTAAAAATTACAACAAACTTGGATCAGAAGGCAACAGCCAGCAATGTCCTTAGAGACGGCCTGTGCAGAGATGCACATCTGGCGGTAGAGGTAGGATAGGACGCCGCTGGCCCAGGAATGCTGGTCGTGGGCGAGATCTCCGTCGCTGATGAGCAAGAGATAGCGCATGTTCCCTCGCGACCCGGATTTATCCGGGAAAAGGAAAGTGGCCATGCAAAGGAAAATCAGGGCCCGGGCCCGCTGGTCAACCGCGAGCTCCGTGGCATCCTCGCCTAGGGGATCGGAAATGTGGGCGTACACCTCTGCAAGCTGGATGGCGTTACCCTTAATTGACTCGGCGGGGGAGGCGGAATCCTAGGATATCGTGGACGCGCTCAATCCACTGACGCTTGGTCATGTTGTAGTCCTCATTCCACGACACCACGTCGCCCCCGGTGGGCAGTCCTAGGAAGCATCCTACGTCCTCTAGGGTGATGGGGACCTCACCGCAACGCAGATGGAAGGTGTGCGTCTCGGGGCGCCACCGCTCTACTAATGCGGTGATCATGGCGTGGTCTATCTTTATCTTACCTATCCGACAACAACCCCCGAAACCGAAGGTGTCAATGAGATCTAGCACTCTCCGGTTGCCGTCGCGTCGGTATGCCTCAAAAAAACTCCTGTCATAGCTAATGACCTTCAAACCTTTGTCTAGGACTACATCCCTGCCCCAAATCCTAAGTGATCTATGTGAGGTGTGTTTGTTCAACACACTGGGATCGTACGGACCGGGCATAAGGTGGGCCGGAAAAGCCATCTATAATAAAAACAGTGGGATTTTATCAATAACATATGCGTAAAATAACAATTCGCAAAAGGATATCAAATTAAAAAAAAAATGCAATTAAAATACATAAATATCAAATTCACAAAATTGCAATTAAAATACATAAGGATCAAATTCACAAAATTGCAATTAAAGTACATAAGAATATCAAATTCACAAAAATTGCAATTAAAGTACATAGAATATCAAATTCTCAAAAATTGCAATTAAAATACAAATATATTTCAAATTCAAAACAATGCAATTTAAATACATAAT
Source organism: Vinca minor (assembly GCA_026122235.1). Classification (NCBI taxonomy): domain Eukaryota; kingdom Viridiplantae; phylum Streptophyta; class Magnoliopsida; order Gentianales; family Apocynaceae; genus Vinca; species Vinca minor. Next base: position 5,410,847 of record JAOCZM010000028.1, on the reverse strand, counting down.
TATCAATTTCAAAAAAATACAAATATATCAAATTCACATAAATATATATAACTATCAAATTTACAAAAAATAAATACATTCTTAATTGACAATTGAATTTTAAAACTATAGATTTAAAAAAATTAAAAAAATTTGTACCTCCAAATTTTAAAAATTTGGGAGAGAGAGAGAGTGGTGGTTGGGTAGATTGATGGTGGCGGCGGCGACGGTGGGACGGACTTGCAGCGGAGGGAGGGGGAGATTTTTTTGGGGGAGAATACTTTGCAAATCGCGGTGGGGGAAGAAGAAGGGTTTTTTTTAAATCGATAGTTCGAGACGGAAGTCCCCACTCCCGTCATGGGGACCATAACTGAAGTGGGAGTTGAGTCCCCGGACACGTGGCAGAGTGCGTGGGAAAACTCCGCCACGTCGGCCCAGGGACGGAACTCCCACTTCCCGTTATGGACCCGCGACGGAAGTGGGGACTCTGCTCTGACAAAAAATGTTTGTCCCCCAATTTCGGGTGGCATGCCATGACTGAAATGAAATAACTGGGCCAGGCCCATGCAAAACCCTTTATCTTTTACTGTATAACCCCTGAATATCGAAAACAAGAACAGTTAAACTAACTCAATTGTCAGGCTTTTGTTGAAAGGCCAATCACAAATCAAAATCAGATTAGGCTTTTTTGTATAGAGTCCATTTCCAAAATGTAGTACAACCTGGACTCAGCCCCAATATATCCTGACAAACCAACCAAGAGCCCTTAAAACCTGGATGTTTGAGCTATCAAATAATTAGGCCCATAAAAGGAATCATTAGGCCCATTCACTTATTTGATGATCACTCGAATTCGAGTGGCTTCCAATCAAATATTTTCAAACAATTAAGAATTTTCAAATACAAAAATCCATTCAAATGATAAATATATTAATGCATCCAATCAAAGATTTTACCCAAATAAAATAAAGTATTTTCGTTTATACATTGAGAAACGAGAATGTACTCAAAAGTCGGATTTATGATATTGCACCTAAATCCTAATATGTCAATTGCGTAAGAACACAACATACATCTTGAACAAGAAAATGTCGAGGTCCCAAACACAAGATCTTTTGATGCTTTGGCAGATTATCAACAGGAAAATGATGATTTTACTTATATCTGCTCACGTAAGAGTAAAAAGAAAGTCAAAAATACCCCATGAACACCATATGGAGACTAGATATAAACCTCTTAAGAGACATTAGTTTTCTCTGATTTTGAGGCCCTACCGGAAAGAGGCGAGTGGTTTATGTCATTTAGATAGGTAAATAGTCCTGACTAAGTCAAGGCTCATGTTTCTATTTTCCCCCAGTAGGAGCATTTTCTTTATAATTTCAGCATTTTATCAATAAATTACAATTAGATTAAAAAAAACTATTTGAGTATAGAAAAAAAAATTCTAATTAAAAGTGCTTCTAACCGAGATGAGCTTACATATGCATGCATCCATTTGAAATGATTCGATCTATATATGCCACACATAATATTTATTTTCTGCTTGCACGTGCATGCATGTTCGGCCGGCTATAGGTACAATGGATATAAACTAGTTTCATAGAGCTCGCAATTATTCTAGTAAAAAAATGATTAAAAGATGAAATTAACTCAATAAGATTAAGAATATTCAATTCTTATCCGTCTAATATCTAATATCTAATATCTGATACATGAATGAATTATCAGTCTCCACAATACTATTATTTACAAATTACGAAGTATGTGATCAAAAAGACGGGCAAATTCGAAAAAAATAAACCACAATTTTAAGAAAACAATATTGTAACAAAATACTATTCTAAATCGACTTTTATTTAGAAATAGAGGGAGTAATCCCTTTAGGAGAAGAGTAATGGGTAGCTTTTACTATTTGTGCTCTTGCATGTCGCCTTTACCCTGCTTTAATCTGCATGATATTTATAGATCGAGATTCAAACTCTTTTTTGATAGAGATGTATATGAAACTCAAACATTGAATCATTAGACTAGTTGAGACTAGAAATCTCAAATTAAACCAATCCAATTAGACTTGGAATTTTTCTTGAAAAAAGAAAAAGAAAAAAGAGCTTTAAGTAACATGCATTTGCACATGCTACTGATATACAAACAACAGAGCCCAGATAGATGAAGATCAATAATCAGGACGAAGACAACATTTTTAGTTTGGGGGCGAAAAAATTGTAACAGTATGTCGAACTAAATATAAAAACTTAAAAAAAAATGTTGGAGGTGAATTTGATCAAATATTCCAAACTACATATAAAATTTACTATATCTATTATAATTTTTAAAAAAATTTGCTCCTGTCAAGACTTCAAGATCATCCATCTTCTTCATCTAATAATTTTGAATTTTAAAAAAATGAGAAACAGAGGATGATAAATCCATAAATCAATCAAATTCTTTCTGGGCTTGTAATAATCTCCCTTCTTGTTCTAGCAAACTTGATAAATTTACTAAAATAGCCCAAAAAAACCCACCCTCTAAGCTTCTTTGAACCATCTTCAATTGCAGAAGAAGAGGATCTAAATGGAATCAGATTGTTTTTTTCCACCGAAAATTCAGGGGCCGCCTCAGCCGCCGACAACCTTAATGATCCGACCAGAGATGGCAAAATCATGGTACGTCTATCAATGACATGGCTTAAAGATACCAATTCATATGAATCATATAATGGACTCCCACAATCCCAAACGTTGATTCCTTCTTTTTGATCTTCATCCGACGGTTTCTGTTTTTTCTGCTGTTCTTTCATCATTGAGAGTGTTTTCTCAAGAGTTCCATTTCTTCAGGGGCATTTTTTTTTTTTTTTTTGCCAACTTTGTTGATATTCTGTTACATTTATATACGTCAACTCCCAATAATTATATATATATATATATATATATATATATATATATATGGTTCATTTTTTAATTGTTTCTTTAATGGTGCTGTGGACATAAATAATTGGCCTTTTTTATTAGGTTGGGTAACCTTCCAAATAAAATAAAAAAAAATTGAGAATAGTAAGATTCCAGATGTGCCCTTGTTTGGAGAGTGGGAGGTGTGTCTTCACTCACCCCGGCTCCTATGCTGAACAGACTTTGTTCAGTATGTGCGAGCCGCACTGTGAACCGTTGGATCAAGCAATTTTAATCCAACGGCTAGATCAAAAGTAGGGGTATTAAAGGATATAATTGTTTGGCTGTCCATTTAGGCGGGAAAAATAAAATTTGAATCCCCTTTTTCTCTCTCATTTCCTTTTAATTGGTAAAAGAGATTTTCAAATCCCTAAAATCCCTCCAATTTCATCACTTTCCTCCTCTTGAGGCTTCATCCTCTTCTCTCCATGTTAATCATGTTCAACCTCTTTCTTCTCGACGATACATATGAAGGATTAGCCACAACATTATCAGGTATTATTTGAACAATATTTTCTTCAACTAATTTTCAATAATTTTTTTTTTGTATTTTCTCTCTCAAATCTTACCCAAATTTTCTCTTTCTTTGAACACAGCTGGGAAGAAATTGAAAAAGAAACCCAGTTGATTTCTTCTGCAGAAAAGATGTCTAGAAGAGAAATATAAAGGATTTCTGCAAAAAAAAATTTTTTTTTGACTTTCCTGAAAAATTTAAATTGTAGTTTGTTTTATTAATGAAAGGGAAGACTAAATTATGGACAAGTTTTGATAAGTGCTTCATGTCAAATAATTGTCAATCATTTGCTTTTATAGTGTTTTTTTTATTATTTATTAACTGTTGAGGAGAACGTTAAGATATATGACAATAGATCAAGTTTTGTTTTAATTTTTGAACACATGTTCTTTGTCACGGAACACATGTTCTTTGTCTCAGAACAGCAGAATAGGTGTTATGTGACAAAGAACAGGTGTTTATTAATGTAACCTTGGTTTCAACTCTATTTGTTGGCTTCAACCATCACCAAGAATCATGCGTATTTGGTGTTGCACTCGGATGGTGGAAATGGAGTTCAAGGAAGAGGTTAAAGAGATTTGTAAAGTTAAAAAGGCAGTAGGGTCAAGCATATTGAACAGCGAGAAAAATATGCAAAAGACAAGGGTCAAGCATATTAGGCAGCGAGTAAAAGACGCAGAAGACACTTCCTACCTAGATGAAGAAAACATTAATCTCAAACTTTGAGAATTAGATATCTTATGTGAAGACCGTAACTTTTTACTATTTTTTTAGACGGGTTTTGGTTGACGAGGTTAAGTCAACGTCGACCGAGGTTAAGTCAACGTTGACCGAAACGCGTCATATTTGCTTAAATGTTTTATTTGCTTTTATTATTTGCTAAGTGTTATAACATGTTTTAGGACTTGTATAACATTAAGATAAGATAAGGGACCTTTGGTGATTTTTAGAAAGTAGTGGGGAAGAAGTTAGAGGTGGTTTCTAGACTTCTTAGGCTGTCATTTTCGAAATCCATTCAGTTGTAAGTCTTAGAAAGAGAGAAATAGAAGAGAGCAGATTTCTGGCAGATTGGGTAGGCTGTGGAAGAATACACTTTTGAGATAGCAAATGGTGTCGGTTTTCAGCGATTCTTAGTGCGTTACGAAGTGGACCGATAGATATACGCTTGGGATTCGACGGAGTAGCATTTGGAATTCTGGATTTCTAGTTATAGTATTTGGAAGTCGGTTCTAAGTCTCAGAAAAGCAAGAAAAACAGATTCTGGGCAGCCTGCGTGCACTGCACTAAAAACGTCATAAAGGTAAATCTAGAACTCCAAATCCTCTGATTCTTTTTTATTTAGAAACTAGACTTATAGGGCTACGATCTGACCAGATGGATTATGATTTTAACCGTTAGATCTTCCTGTGTACGTCTTTCAATTAGGAACACGAACCAGATTTTCTCGGATTTTTTACAAATTAAGAACGTAACGGTGATAAGGTAAGGACCCTTCAACTTTGAGTTTTTTCAAAGCTTTCATATACTGATTTTTACAGATTACGAATGAAGTATGGATGAAAAAATGGTTTTATCATGTTTTTCTTGCATAAAAGTGGATGAAGCAATATTTAATGTGAATGTATGAATTGTATGATGTTTAATTGCGCATGTCTATGATAACATGATTACTTGTTGTTTTATGATTGTAAGCATAAGGGAACATCCCATTAGGGACATTGACTAAGAAAGGATCCAATATGTTTATGTTATGCTTATGTTATGTTATGGATTTCATGAAAGAGTCAATGTACCTAATTTGGGATAAGATGTAGCATGTAGAGTTGTGTTATATGATAAATACATAGATAAGATGTTGGGAGAGGCCCAAACATCAAGTCATGATGTACGATGTCACGAACAGTATACAACGATATATGATGTTTGCATTTTATATTTGATGTGAGCGGGTTTTGCAGGGGAAATGGAAGTCGCTTTCTAACCTGCTTTTTCAGGGTTTTGGAGTTGTTTAGTTTGTCTCGTAGTAAGGGTGTAGACGACGGCCATCGTCTGTACTCGAGCTAATGAGAAGCTAGGCATTCCCACGTATACGTTAGGCTAGAACCTTCACTTCCTATCGGCCTCGCAGTGGAGGGGTAAGAATGGCGGGTGCGCAACCGTCATTCCTAAAGCTGTCGAGGTAGCTAGAAGGTTGAGTCGCATGTATTTATGATTTCTCGGGTGGAGGGGTAAGAGTGTAGGGTCGTTGTATGGGCGGCGATTCTGCACTCCCAATATTCTAAGAAATCAGAAGTATTTTGCATACCATGATTTTACTGCTTTATTGGTGATTATGTTTTTAAAGTTATGAAATGTTTTCGGGATGCATAAATTGTTTTAATTAAGTGTCTATATATTTCTTCATCCCAAGGTTGAAGGAATCTTACTGAGCAATAGTTGGTTTTGCTCACCCTTATCCACCTTTCCTTTTCAGATGAGCAGAATGTTAGCTACGAAGGGTACGTGGGAGACGACGTATTCGAGTATCAAGGAGAGGACACTTTATAGACGTCTAGCTCACTTTATTGATTTGAAAGAGGCTAAGTGTGATGAACTTTAAAGTATGTTTAAGTTGTAGTATTTCCTTTTAAGTTATGAGGTACCATTTTTTTAAGTTAAGTTTATATATATATATATATACTATTTGAGGTTTTATTTCTTAGCATGTTTTATAGCTTCCGTTGATGCGAGTATGAGTTTTATGTTATGGGTTCTGTGTTCCGTTTGGCAATGGAACGCTGCCAGGTCATTTCCCGGTTACGGGGCGTGACATCTTAAATATGTAGCTTTTTGGTGTTGAACATCTTAAGCATTAGACTAGTTATTTTTTTGGGCAAATTCATAGTTCAATTCTATGATATTGAACACTTGTTTTTTAGTCTACACACCTGTTTTTGAGGTGTGAACACCTATTTTTTTAGTATGAACATCTGTTTTTTGATTGTGAACACTTGTTTTTTTAGTGTCCACATCTGCTATATTATTAAGAATACATTATGTATTGGTTATGAACACCTATTGTTTTGGTTATGATAATCAACGTATTTTTTTAAGTCTACGAACACTTGCTTTAATTTTTTTTATCTCTTGTTTTTTTTTGTTGTAATGTGAACATGTTTTATTTGTGTTAACACATGTTCTTGTACTCTGAACACATGTTATTGTGTAGGGAACACATGTTCTGGTATTCTTAACACATATTCTTGTACTCTGAATATTCTTGTGCAGTGAACGCATGTTCTGGTATTTGTAACACATGTTCTTGTACTCTTAACACATGTTCTCCAAAATATTCATTTCTTCGGGAGTGAACTCCTAAAATTGTTATTTGTACTCTTAACACGTGTTCTCCAAAATATTCATTTCTTCGGGAGTGAACTTCTAAAATTGTTATTTTTCTTCCATATGAAAGATATGTATCATAGTTTTTTATTTAAAATTTTAACCCATCTTTATGAAGGTTCGAAAGTTTTATTTTGGGAAAACACCAAAATTCTGATTGAAAAATTCTCATTTAAATCGCAACCGTCGATTTAAATTTTTTTGAATCAACGGCCAGATCCATATTCCTCACGTGCGAATTAAAGGCGGTTCCGCACAGGATGCGGACTAGTCTTCAGTAGGGAGATGATTGTCTTTTACGTCCAATGTGTTACTCAAATTATTAAGTTGCAAGCTTAAGATAGAAGATGACAGATATGATTATTCACACTCTTCCTAATGTAACAAGGTCAGGTGATTTTTTTTTTAAATTTATTTATTGGGGGATTGAACATATCTATTACAAAAAATAAGAGAATTAAAGGAGTGGAGTGGAGTGGAGAGGAGATTCGAACTCATGACCTCTACCGTCATGAGGTCTCGGTATTTGTCACTAGATCAATACCTCATTGACAGTAACCTTTGGTTATGTCGGTGATACTCACTTTTATTTGTAATATTTTTTTTAAATAATGGGTGAGGGTTCCCCACTACATAATGCCTACTAGCAGTGGTAGACCAAATTTTAGATCAATGGATTTTTTTTAAAAAAATATCCTTATGCTTTATTAAACTTTTGTTCTGGCCCCTCCCAAAAACTTTAAATTATAGATATTATAATTCTAACTGGGTCCGCCCCTGCCTATAGCCCTTGAGCAAAGTATCACTTGATTGTTTAGTACTTCCTATATTCCTTAATATAAGTCGTTTAGTGAAAATTAAAGAATTAAAAAAGTAAAATCTTTTTTAATCGAAATATAAATATTTATTTTTTAAAATAAAATTAATAATATACAAATTATATTTAAGAGAGTAATAATGTTAAAATACCTAATTTTTTTACTTCTTTAATTTCTGCAAATGTTATAAACTACATATATTCAATGAAGGTAGTATAACATTCAATGCATTCGTCTGCATGGTCTATTCATCCAAAGAAATTTCCAACGACAAAATCAAATGTAACACATTTTCCTCGTTTTTTTTCCGGTAGGAATTTCTATTCCCGTTCGATATCCCATTCTTTTTTTTTTTTTCACTAATAAGAAATGATGTGTTAGTTTATTAATTAAAACAATTATAACATAAAAAAAATAGTAAAATCTGCAGGAAAAAAATTAACACGTGGCAATAATCTGCTCGTGCGATAGAGAACATGACACATAATGAGTACATATGATTTTTTGCCTTTTTTTTTGTTGTTGTATTTTTCCGACTTTGCAGACAAATTTGCTTCGAACAGAACAAAGAACATAAGAAATTGGTCCAAACCTTGGAACTTACTTCTTGTCTTTTCACGTCATTTTTCCAATTAGAGAGGAAAGATCCAATCAAAATGTTTTTTTTTCCATCTTAGAGAGGAAAGAACAAATTGACATTCTTGAAAACTAAATTGTCATCAACCCATTAAAAAAAAGGTCTAATTGAAAATGACATTATGGGAATCGGGTAGCCCAAGTGGTAAAGCTATCCGATCCCGTGTTCGATTCCCGTATCTCCCCTATATTAGGGCAATAATCTTCTTCTCTGGTGAGGCGTCCTCCTCCTCCTCTGGTGAGGCAATACCCTCCCCAGGCATGGGGCGTGCTTTAATCGGCATTTCTAGGGTACTCTCCGCTCTCTCCCCTTCGGGGCAACACCCTTTTAGGCTTCAAAAAAAGAAAAAAGAAAATGACATTAACCTAAAAATTAAAATAAATTACTCCACTAGCATTACTACAACTTATATACTTTGTAAATAACATTATTCTTTAAATAAAACTGATATTCCAACAGAGAAATATGACTGACAAGCCTTACTATAAAACACAACCTAGTATTTTTGGACATTATTATTATTATCAACTAAAAGGCAGTACTAAAATAGCTCTTAACAACATTATTGCAAAGTACTTGCAGAACTGCGCTATTTGTGGGTCCCACGCACCGCGGCGTTTTGAACTGGCTAACAGCAGCACCTAATCCTACATAATGATCTAAGATCTTATGAAAAGTTCCTCTCTTCACAATTCGGAGTTCTAGTGATCCGATGGATTTAACTTTCCGGGAGCTCATGTATCCGGCGTCAAGAAAAGATCGGTCCAAGCAATTGCAGCATTCGTTTAGGACCTCATCGCTTGCCTCCCCGCTTAGCTCCCAGAAAATAACGTAGTGTCCCGGTTCTGATGATGTATCAGCACGGCTAGTGAAATCGACTATTTCTACCTTTTCTTCGGATAATACCTTTGCTGCTGCTTCTACTGCTAGCTGTAAATCTTTCTCCGTGTTCTTGTCAATATTGATTGACAGAAGAAGATTGCTCCTGCAAATGAACTGCAGCTCGGGCGTGGAGTTGTGAAATCCCGCTACCTTAACCACGTCTCCTAACCTGTATCGATACAACCCTGCATATTTGCATATAATATATTTTAGCATACAAAAAACAACCATATTCTGATCATAGCTGATCGTTTATCAAACAAAATCCCGGACCATTATAATAATTAGAGAAATCAATCGAGAATTTCCATCCGACTGTTTGTTTTTCATTAGCAAATGACAAAATTTCATGTAACATTATGTTAATTAACAATGTTTATGTCTTTTTCACGAGGGGTGTTTATTTATATTTTTTCTCAATAGTTTGGCTATTGACTTCTAATACGAGAAGACCAAAGACTATCTTTACGCCTTGAATAATAACAAAACTTTTCCTACCTTGTAACCTTCACACAAGACGTTTTGGCTTTTCGAACCATGATTCAAGAACGCAATTCAATGATTTGTTAAGAGAAAGAGAGACACGTAGAAAATGCTGATAAACAACGGATATGTCCGGTAACAAGTGTCCAGAAAGTCAGGTTCGTATACGGGAACATATTATCCGTATTATCTGAAAGTAAAACATATTATCTCCAAAAGAGACGGCTATATGATACAAAAAACTATATATAGATTGAAAATCTGAAAGTCTACGTCTTTTTCTAAACAATGTCAGAAACTAGTACAAGATTTGGAAACTTAACTATATGACAGAGTGCACATGCTTAGTCGAAAGAAAATGATTCCGCTTTCATAAATTAGCCATAGAAAATGGATAATAAAGATGAATCAGAATCTTAATATCTTATAGCCATAAACTTAAGTGCAACACGAGTATCATTTAAAGGGCGTTGGAAGGATTAGCATAATGATTTAATTAAATGTAGTGACAAATGGTAACAGACGGAAATTGCTACCTGCAAAGCTGGTGACAAGAATTTCATATTCTTCTCCAACTTTGACTTCAGTCAGACAAACTGGTTTGACCTCCAACGAGACGTCCTCCGAGCCATCGAGACTTTTCTGAAGAGGAATGAACTCGAAATAACCAATATTTGGGAGAACGGCATATGTGACCAATTCGGGGGGCAATTTTGGATTAACATTTGCACCAATCCATCCTTCAGAAGCACCATAATCTGCACTAAGTAAAGGTACCTCCCCAGCATAGTGTCTTAGTTTTTTCAAATAAGGTTCCATAGAACCCGTCATTATCCCGTAGATGTACCTAATGTTAGGGAAAAGCTCGGGAATCAATCCGTACCAATTACTCAATTTTAGACATTTGTTATAGATTGCATCAGCCAATTCGGGGTTAGGCTTGAGTAGCTTTGAAATGGCTGCTCGTATTGATGGAACAGAAATTCGGCTACTTAGTTTTCCCTCTCTGATATCAAAACAAAGTTCCTCCCAGACCTGTTCAAAGAACCGAAAAGCATGGACAATTCCATGTGCAAATGTAGAGGAGATTACTTGAACTTCATCCCGGAAAACGAGTCCACATAAGAGATGGCAGTACAACGATTGGTGGAAATCCGGACCAAATATTACTTCATCAGGGCTAACACTTGGTGTTTTCATTGCCTTCATTGTTTTCTTGAATTCTGGATCGCGATAAACGTTTGTAGTTGCAGTTCCTGCTGCCAAACCACCTTTTGTTTTGAACTGCTTACTGCTGTAAATGAATTGCAAACACTTTCCATTCTTAATTGGGAATTCCCTGCATCAACGATTTTCATTCGTTCATTCATTCGAATATCAATGATAACTAAAATATATAACTTGCAGGAGAGGGAAAGCCATGAGATATGCAACTAATACCTGTTCCTATAGGAATATGAAGTTTTGTATATTTGCATTGTCGCTTCCATCAATTCGTCATTAAAAGGCACAAACTTGGGCATTCCGCGAGTAGTACCAGAGCTGTAAGAACATCAGATATGAGATAAAACTCGAAATCTTTTCGAAAGAAACACAATTAAAGATGAACATAGGCAATTAATTACCTTAATGAGATAGTTGTAATTGGTTTTCCAGTAAGAATAGGAGAATCATCACCTTCAACAATCCTATTAATATAAGGTTCCAAATCTTCATGACTGGAAATCGGCACAAATGCCCTGAAACTCTCTGGATCATTTCTTCCATCAAGACCCCATTTCTGTAAATACTCTGTTTCCCCACTTTCTTGGAGAATTTTCTTAAGGGTTTCTCTTTGAACCCTTCCAGCATCTTTAGTCATCGCCTCGAATTCGGATATTACATCTTCCGGATCAAATTCTCTCGAATCCGCCTCCATCACCCCCATACTTCTTTCAAGAACTACTACAACAACAAGAATCAATCAAACAAGTATAACAACTAAGCCAATTTTTTCAAGAACAGATAGAATTCAGCAGAATTTAACACACGAACATATTCCCAATCAGGACTAAGAGACAGAATTCGTCTTGCACCATTCCAATCCAGTTGATGGAAATATGATTTTAACTCTAGTCAAAACAGTCAGCAGATCAGAAAAACAAAAACAGGGAAAGAAGGAATATTCTAAAACCTTAATAGTGACAGAAATGCACAATAGGAGGGGGGAAAGCATGACAAAGAAGATCCAAATTCAAAGTACAACTTGTATTCTTGATTGATTCATGAACCCTTTTTTATAAGTTTAAACAATTTTTTTTTTAATTTTAAAAAGTACAGAAATTCCATTTAAGATAGTTAATATTAATATTTTGATTAATAAAGTAACTTATTTTTCGCTAAATATACTAAAAGACTTATATTATGGAACGGAGGTAGTACTCTTTATTTAGATTTCAGAAATGGGAAAATCTTTAAAGCAAATAATCTCAATTGGGAAAGCGAACACAAGAATCACACAACCAGACTACAAAAAAAGTTGCTCCAAAAAGGTACCTAGAAACATCCCAAATACAGAAATTTAAAGAAAAAAACCCAAAATCAAACTGAAAAAACAAAAAACCCATTTCTAAATTCATCACCTTTTAGCCTCTGATTAACTCAAATTCACAAAACCCATTATATAAATACATAGATTTGGGTTGGAGGAGAGGCTTACGAGGTACTAGTAGTTGAGAGTGACTGAGCTTCAACAATGGAAGTCTGTGCTGGACAAAGTGGATAATGAGACAACAATCGATAATTTTGATTTATTCTTAAAAAAATTGTTCACAAATTCAGACAATATTAGTCTCGGCAAGAGAAAAAATTGATTTGAGGAGAAAAAAAAGATGGAATTTTTATGGAGATACTGTTAGAGTAACACTGTATATATATAGAGAGAGAGAGAGAGAGAGACGAATTGGTAAACGGCGTTTTGGGATGTGGGGCCTATAATGGAGTTTGTGAATTACCAGGAATACCCTACGTTGGATGTCGGAATTGCGGCAGAATACCGATTGTGGGGAATGCCGTATGGGTGATTGGGTTCCCGCATTAGGACAAAAAATGGCTTATGTGGGACGGTTTGGATTTATCTCATTTTTTTACTGGATAGTGAGAATGAGAGACTCGTGCTTTAGTATAAAACAGAGTATTTATTTTGTATGTATAAAATAAATATCAGATGTCAAATATAAGATTTGATGGTTAAGTTTCTTTGTTGAAGAACGCCTGCTCTAAAATCAAGAAGATGCGTTTGTTTTTTTTTTTCAATCGTTAAATCAAAAAATTGATAGATAATCACATGTTTCGCATCATAACTGAATTGGAGAATGACGAAAGCTACAATTATGTATGATGTTGGTGGTCTTTTCTTAACACATGAATCCAAATCGTTAAATTTTTATTTAACGATAAAAAGATATACGTTTTTTTTTTCTTTCTAAAATAGTTATTAAGTAACCAACAATAGCAATTGTATTACTTTTAATTTTAATAGTCGGATTAAACGATCTGACGGTTAAAAATATATACACACGATGCTCAGGAGGACATTCATCGACACCTTAACTTTAAACTACTTACGTGTGATTTGTTTGGTTAATTAGTACTATCTGATGAGGACTTGGATAGTTTTACGACAGTTTGGAATAATGGTCATAACTATCGATTCAGGAATCTAATGGAGCTGATTCAAGTTGCATTTGAAAGATAAGAGGCAGATCTACAACTTTCATGATATCACAAAATCCGGTTCTTCCATTTTGCGCGTCCGAAATCGTCGTGCAAGTTGGTATAACAAACTGTCCATATTTTGGACGAATTTATCTTTTTTTTTAGCCTCACATGAGGAGGAGGTGGACGCCCTAGGAAGGGAGAATTATTTACATGAGGTTATCTTACTTTTCAAGTTTAGTTAGTAATTAATTCTTGGAATTTCAGCTTTATTAATTATTATTTTAATTAGTTAGCTTAGTGGTGCTAGAATAAAGGAAATGTTGTCCATGTGTTTAGATAGTGGTTCTACTATAGTTTGTTATTCTAGGATTGAAGAATTTTATCTAGATTAGGATTCTTCCATTGTGGGTTCTTTTGGACGAATTCCACCTCTATATAAAGGGGAATTCAGCCAACTTATTAATTAGATTGGTTGTTTTTATACAATATATTTTTTTGGAATATGATGTGAGGTTTTACCTTTTCATTCATTCTTGAGTTACTGTATCACTAAGTTTAGTTTATGCTTATTGTGGTGTTTCATCCCCCATTGATAATCAACCTTCTTGGAGTTGCGTTGATTATATTCTCCGTAAACTGATTTCAAATAAAAGAAATATCCATTTCAACCTTTTGTGTCGAATTTTGACTTCAAAAATCAAGATTCTTCATCACTCTCCATTCCTTAACATAATAATTTCATTACATGTTGCGAAAAAATAAGGAAGCAAAAAAAAAGATATTTTATTAGTTAAAATACAAGTATTATTCTCTTAAATACAAGTTAAACACTAAACGGGGATAGAAAATTTCTACCGATTTGCTATAAACCTTCTTGTGGTGGGATTTTGGCAATGATATATGACCCTTAGACTACTTTCTATTAATACTAATACTACTTGTAGAAAATATAGAAATTGGATCCACACATTTTAATGTAAAAAAGGTGTAGCTGAGTCTTCGAATAGTGCAGCAGATTCATAAGATCACAGCACCACACGTGTTCAATAACATCAAAATCGGTTACATTTCGTCTTTTTCACTTTAAAACTTTGGATTTGTTAGGACCATTACCTTTTTTTTTATTTGAGCTATTCTCACGTGTTTCTATTTTATCAGACTCAAATCAATTTTATGTTACGATATATTATACAAAAGATCTCTCGAATTTTTTAAGTACGGGGAAAAATATAGATGAAAATTAACGTTAGACTTTTGCTGCCACATTTTCTTTACAAGACGTTCTTTGTGATTTGGCTACTAATATAATATAATGTCGTAAAGTTATCAGCTTAATAAGAATTATAACAAAATGCGATTTTGTTTTTTAAAGAAATCACACGAACATGGAATCCCCATGTTCATAGTCTTTTGTTGGTTGTTACAACAAAATAATATAGGAAACCGTATAAGGATGATATTTTTTGTCAAATCCAAAATTTATGATTTAAATTTGAAAGTATTATACGAGTTACGTTAGTCTTCCTTTTATAAATGAGCTAATAATAGCTAAAAGTAATATCCAACTAAATATATTACTGAAAAATTTACGTGGCACTGAATTTATCCCACCGTTTTTATGGCGGACTCCGACCAAAATGATGACATGCTGAACCTATGACTTATAATTCAGATAAAGGTGTCCTAGTTCAGTGGGGCAGGCGCCTGGTCTTGGGTTCAATACCCTCCGCATGCGTGCGACAAATTTTAATATCCCTTTCTAGGACTATATTCTCATCGTTTAAGGCAGTTCTCTCTCCCCTTTATAGAGCAACCGTCCAATCGGGCTTCAAAAAAAATCTATAATTCAGTAAATGTTTGGACCAGATAGAAGTGAGAATCGGCGCCGCATTTGGGTTTTCCGGCTTTCTTTTTAGTTTTGAGGAGCATCAAAATATCCAGATGAATGTGACGGATTGAACAATAATTTTCTTACAATCATTAATGTATAAAGCCTAGCATTAACCGACCAAAGCGAACCATAGACCTATTTTGAATGCTCCAGAAAATACTAAAGTATTTCTCAATATTTCATTTGAAATGTATCTCATATTAACGGTTCACTTTCTAAACAAATGACTAATTAATGATGATTTTGCTAATTTTGTCACTCACATTGAGTGTCAGAGAGAGAATGATAGAGAAAAAAAGAAAGTATAATTAAATTGAGAATAAAATTAAATATGGTATTATTTGACATTTTATCTTATACTATTATAAAATTTGATAAAACGTTAATTCCCTGATAAAACATAAAGTAAACTGATAATTTGGGACGAATGGGTAACATGTTTGTAAACTAATTGATTTTTAATACACATTTCTTCCCGAGCAAAAAACAAAAAGATTATATTACGTATTACAAAAAAGATAATTATTTATTTTTTACATAATATTTTTATTAATCAATTTCACTTACATAATCATCTACTAATAATTTTTTTTTGTTTTGCTGAGTAGATATCTACTACTCCCTCCATCCCAAAATAAGGTTAACATTTGGATTATCAATGAGAATTTAATGAACTTTTACCATTTTTACCCTCTTTTTACTTTTTTTTAAACACAATTTCAATTTTCAAGATGTAGTTAATGAGGATATATTAGTCTTTTAGCTTTAGCTTTTTATAGTTTTTAGAAATTTCTTAATTCATGTGAAATGGTCAAATGTTAACCTTATTTAGGGATGGAGGGAGTAGTAATATTTTATTTATTTCCTCTACTTTATTCAATTAATGTATGTAGAATTATATAAGCATTAATCTTTCAAATTTAAAAGAGATCATTAAAAAGTTCTCGTACCAATCAAATTGTCATAATCTCACCAAACCACACAAATGATTGAGATTAGTACTCATAGTCTAATCATCAGTTTGTTTTCGGCTGTTGTACTTAAGCAAAAGTTTAAACCAATCAACGCCATTAAAATTTTTAAAATTGATGCATCCAAGGACAAAATTAGAGATTGCCTCAATTAAACTCAAATTAATACTTGATTTTTTTTTAAGCCCGGATGGACGATTGCCCAGGGAGAGAGAACTGCCTCACAGAAGGAGGAGATAGCCCTAGAAAGGAAGACATTTTAAGCTTGCCCATGTATGGGGAAGGTGTCGAACTCGGGATCTCTCGGTCACGAGTCGAGACTTACCCCACTGGACTGCGGTCACTTTGACTAATACTTGAAATTTTAAAAGTGTATTTCGAGGATTCTTAACGATTGGCTAACATTTTAGCAAAAAAAAACGATTGGCTAACATGAAGTATATTCCTCACGTTTAGCAAACGTGAACTTCACTTCTTAATTGTAATGTGAGCTCATTTAGGACGTTTTAAGGGTTCCTTATGTTTTGCAAACGTGAAGAACCCTCAAAACACCGGGGTCACTCGGGGTTGGAACCGTTATTATAAAACTGACTCTATAATCCCTCACATTAATTTATCAAAGTCCAAATTTGTAAGTAAGTCCCGCCTAATTCATGTGAGGAAGTTGTAAGATCAGTCCAAATTTCCCAAAACACATTTGGACAAAATTTTGACCCATTTACAATGCTCTCTTGAATTTCTTACCAAAACAGATCAATTCTCCCTTATGCATCTATAACGAGGCTTTGTTTTGTCGTTTTTTTTTGTTCTTTTTTATCCATGTATGTGTTTGTTTGTGAAGCCGCGTGATTGGTTTGGCTGTCATATTTCACTTACCACATAAATGCATCTAATTTTCTTTGACTTTGTTTGCTACAAGGTTTTTGCTTGGACTTCAACTTAGAATAATAAAACGTTGAACTTTGTAGCTCTGCAAATATTCACCATCTCCCATTCCTCAATTTAATGAAGAAGGCACCGACTACAAGCCTATAACCAGGGGCGGATCCAGGATTGAAATTTAGGGTGGTCCCTAACAATTTAGGGGGAACCTACAAATTTCGTTGCATATTAGACAATTTAGGACGGTCCATCAACAATTTAGAGTGGAAATTAAACTTGTTTATTTGATCTTGGGGTGGTCCTGGGCATACAAAGATCACCCCTTGGATCCGCCAATGCCTATAACAACAATGACTTACTCCATTCCATTCGTCCCAAATTATTTATTAATATTTTCTTTTTAATCTATTCCAAATAAATTGAGAAAACGAAAATTATTATTTCTAAAAATATCTATGAGAATTTTGATATTTACAAAATAAGTACAATACCCTCCCATAGTTCCGTCTATGGGGACCAGTCAGTCGTAATGTTGGTGTATAAAAGCACCAATTCTGGCCGGTGCTGCAATTCTTTTGTTTAATT
Organism: Vinca minor; assembly: GCA_026122235.1. Classification (NCBI taxonomy): domain Eukaryota; kingdom Viridiplantae; phylum Streptophyta; class Magnoliopsida; order Gentianales; family Apocynaceae; genus Vinca; species Vinca minor. Next base: position 5,393,180 of record JAOCZM010000028.1, on the reverse strand, counting down.
ATCTCATGTGATCCACATTCCAATTTATTTTTAAATATTTTTGGAACTTTTTACAATAAAAAATAAAAAAAAATATTGTAAAGATTTTCTTCACGAAAAGCAAAAGGGGTAAAAAAAAAAATACCTACTTTATTACAAATAATGGACTATAATTCTTTCTTTGTATGGAATGGTTAATTATTGCAAAATGTGCCCCACTTTTTTCATCTCCTCCAAACTTTTTGGAACCCTTCTAGTTAGATCAGTTAAGTTCTCTATAGTTAAACTTACAATTTAGGTATTAATCTAATGCTCTCAAGAGATTAGGATATAAATCTAATTATTTTTCTTAAAAATATCGAAGTTTCTTCAACTCCACTATATCATACATTTTTTTTTTGTAGGAACCGCAATATCTGATTTGTTATCATACATTTATTTGTTGTTAAATAAGTAGATTATCCATTGATGATAAAAGCGCAAAACCATTAAAATAAAATGATTCTAAAAAAATGTTCGCTAAAGAAAAAGTCTAAGAATTGATGATAAAAGCGCAAAACCATTAAAATAAAATGATTCTAAAAAATGTTCGCTAAAAAAAAGAGTCTAAGAATTGATGATAAAAGCGCAAAACCATTAAAATAAAATGATTCTAAAAAATGTTCGCTAAAGAAAAAGTCTAAGAATCGGGATAACCTGTAAGATTATTAACGTAAAAGAAAGTTACATAGAGTGACAGATAAAATTTCACATCCTGAAAAACTAAGGTGGGTAAGAAATACTATATAAGTAAATATATAATCTTCATCACAATTATTGAACCACATAAGTAAGAGATGATTAGTTTCAAGATCATCAATTTGAAAGACTATGGCACATCAACTGACTTGAAAGAAATTGTCTAAAAAAGATGTAGAAAATTGAAAAAAGCTCAGATCGAATTCATATTTAAATATTTTTATGTGAAGAATAGAACAAAAATCTTGATTTGTGAAGATCGAAGGCATATATGACATTTGTAACTTGAATCTTGAAGAAAAATAAAAAAATAAAAAAATAAAAAGAGCCTCCCCAATGACGTTGATTATAGAGTCACCAACTAAGCCCAGTATCTTTCGGCCTTGCCTACAAAGTCATGACATTGGGCCTTAAAGAAACATCCTTAGCTAAAACAAGAAGAAGAAACTATTAAAAGAGTGAAAATCCTCTTTCCCCATCACTGTCCCCAATCAATTAAAATTTACTATATAAATATTTTTTTCAATTATATATATACACATGGTAAATTGTGATTGGCTGGGGAAAGAAACGGGGACATGAAATTTTTTGCCCTATTAAAATATCCTAATATCGAATTTGATAAATCTCCTTTTTTTTTCCCCCTTTATCCCCATTATTCATTTTGTATAGTGTAAAGATTCTTTTACAAAGAAGAAAAAATAATCCCTGAAATTATATTTTTTTCCTAAAGTCTAGGTGGTGGTTTCGACTCAAAATCTACATTGGACCCCAGATTGCTTATAGCCTGGGTCGGCCCACATCGAAGTAAACTTTTGGTATAAACTTAGGAAATATCTGATATGGACTGGGTCCATGTGGATCATGTGGTTCAGATTTGACCACATCCCTGCAGAATGAGGAGAGAGAAGGAAATGCAGTGATGTGGCAGAATCCGGGCCAGTATGATCTCAATGAGCACTGGTCCCAGTGACGTAATAGACCATAAACTTATCCGGTTTTAGTTAATTGCTAAAGTGATTGATTCTTTATGGGATTGTATTCCCTAAACCTTATACTTATGGTAAGAGAAATCCTAATCAAATCGGTATTTGATATATTCTTGAGATTTTACCTCCTATAAATACTAGATATCTTTAACTGCTTTGCTCATTTGATAATTTGTCATATAAATATTAAAATTTTCTGTGTCTCTTTATATGTCTCTTTCTCTCCCAGAAAACTAACTTAAGTATCGCAGTGTGATTGATAACGCCCCCACAAAGGAACCTTTTTGTTTGTTTAGTAGCCCAAAAAATAGTGAAGGAAGAAGAACATATATGCATGGATTCGTTGCGTGTTTATCACCCTTTAAAGACTTGTTTCTTTCATCACCATCATCATCTTTATTTGGCCGCGTCTTACATTCTTCAACATAAATTTTTTATTTGGGCTCCACAATTTCTCTCACGAACAATTCACTCTTACAATTTTCTAGACATAAATTCAGAAATCAAGAATCAATCCAAATACACCCTAAAACAGCAGCAATCACGGCTAAAATTTCCGTACTCGTATGCACAATCGATTTTGGGAGTGGGCGGATTTCCCATCTGGTTGCATACAAAACACTTGCATACCGCGACTTTGAACCATGGTTTGGGAGCAAGCGGAATTCCCAGTTGGTTGCATAAAAAACACTTGCATACCGCGACTTTGAACCATGGTTCTGGAGTGGGCGGAATTCCGAGTTGGTTGCATACAAAACACTCGGATTTCCGGAGATTAAATTACAGAACATTCTCTGTAAAATCGAGTGGAAGTGAATCGTCTCCTTACAAAGTTCTAGGGGTGTCTCCTTATGCAACTCCTGATGAAATCAAAAGGGCTTATCTCAAACTTGCACGTACGTATCATCCTGATGTTAATAAGCAGGTGTGTATGTTTTTTATTTTAATTACTTTTGAGCAATAAATTCAATTTTTTGTTATCTAAGGTTGTTGATTTTTTTTTTTTTTTTAAAAGAATTTGGGAAGGGGATTCGATAACGCAATATGCGAGTTGAATGCAATATCATATGGCCAGTTATTCTAGCAGATGTTGACAAGGTTGTTGAATTAATTGCTCCGCGGAGATTAATTTAACAGAACTATAACTAAATTATTACTCCCATTTGTGTGTGTGTGTTTTTTTTTGCTTAATTAATTGCTCCGGGGAGATTAATTTCTTAGAACTAGAACTAGAAATAAATTATTTTTCCCATTTGTATGTTTTCTTTTTGTTTCAATAATATTGGTATCGAGACATTATTAATTTAACTGACCAATCGAGTTGAGATCTAAAACTTTTTTAAAACATTAGGGTTATAATATTGCATTGGTAGAGCGATTTATGATAACATTTCTTATTTCTAGTAATGATGTAGAGAACTCTGAATAACAAGATGAATAGCAAAATTATTCCATCTAAATAAACCCAAAGTATTTTCTTAGGGGACTCAAGGCATGTAGTAAATCATTCCTTATCAGATCGAGAAGTCTCGAATTCGATATATCTCCTTTCCTTTTCCCACAAAGAGATTTTTTCTTAGCTAGTGTGGAAGATTTTGGTACATTTTGTGATTAATTTCTTGCTATACATACATGCAGGCCAATGCTCACGGAAGATTTATAATGATTAAAAAAGCCTATGATGTGCTTCTAAAGTCTGATCAATATCATGAGAGGGGATCTGGTGCTTCTCAACATTCTTATTCCAATGCTGACAGAAGCTCTAAAGTTAGATCTGAATATCGTTCTCGACATTCTTATTCCCAAGCTTACATTAAAGCTTTCATTATTTTGAATTTTATTTTGAATTTAATTGTAACTGTAGCTACATTTATTATGGCTTTCTTTGATTGGTAGTGCCAAGTGGGAAGTCATTTGTATATTTCTTTCAATTATATATACATGTGGCGAATTATGAGTGTTGAATAAATAAACAAAGACATGCACGGAAACAAACGTTTTTTAGTAATGCATTGGTAAAACTGTCCTAATATAATGATCATATTTATAGCTATTATTTTACAATTTGCTTGAAATTTCACCTCACTGGGCTGACCGGTCACCCTTTGGGGTAGGAATCCTCTGTCCCCATTTGATGTCCCTTTTCCTATCCCACCAATAAAAAATGACATGTATTAAATTTATAATTAAAAAATTATAACCTAAAATTTATAGTGGAACTCAGATGAAAAAAAATATACACATGACAAATATCTAATCGTGAGGTAAGAGAACGGGGACAGACGATTCTTGCCTCTTTGGAAGCCTAATTGGTTGCTTTACTTTTACGGGGTAAAAATCGTGTGTCCCGCTTATATATCTAATTAATTATAATTTGTTATATAAATATTTTTTTCAATTATATAATCATTGCAAATTGTAAGTGGTTGAGTACATACAAATTTTTTTGCCGCGGGTTGACATTTCCCACGCGCTCATCCAATCATTTGCTGACACGTGTGTCCAGATAGGGTTTCATACGCCGTCGCCGTCTTAGTTAGGTTTCCGTTAGATGTTTTAACTCCGACACACACTAATCATTACCCAACTAAACAACTCTGCCATCAACTTTTCTTTTTTCTTTATTTGTTCAATGTTGGAGCTTTTTTGGCTTTTGGATCTCAGCATCTTTTTCTTCACTCCCTACTTTTTTTTTTTTCATCAAAGTTTTTTAATTAACAATATAATAGTTAATCACTCTAGATTTATTAGATGATTTTTTTAGTACATCTAATAATTAATCACATCTCATAAGCGATATACGAGTAGTTTTATTTTCTTCCAATATTAATTTATCGTCATCCTCAAAGATACTACTACATCAATAGATGTAATATACGTATGTAAAAAAATATCAATTCACATGAAAGAAAGTTGAAATGAGTTGATTTTCGTATTTTACGCGTATTTCACACATTAATGCATAAATAACTATTGAGATGATGGTAGTTTATTCTTAAATCAAAATAAAACTATTCATAATACGCATGCTGACAAGAAATTTAAACTTGTATACACTTTTTTTTTGTTTAAGTTGTAAGAATTTAATTTTCGATATCATGAGCCACAATTTAAGTATCTAATACCAAGTTATAACTTAGAGTGGCAATTTTATCAACTTATTATATGGTGAATTACTTATTTCCTATAATAAATTAAATATTTTTGCCAGGTGTATTGTATTTATGAAAGTATGAATAACTATCAGCTCACTCTCCATTGTTCTGAATTTGCTGTTGCTACACAGCTGACAAAATCTTAATTATTAGGTGTTTAATTAAACTACAAATATTAGTTATTTAAAAACAACTTTAATTTACAGTATTTATTAATGGAGACGGATCAAATATATTGACATGGTACTGAAAAAATGAGTTCGCACCATAACCAACCTGACTTACCAGATACAATAACACCGCTGCAAGTTCACAAGGGCAGCCCAATTAATTCCGAGGTGGTAGATTGTGCACAATGACACATGATCGAATATTTACAACTGTAGTGTTAAAGTTTCAACTCTTTAATGTGGGGATGACTTATTGTGGTGGGTTAAGACAAAGTCCTTCACATCATGCTGCTGAGTCATCTTGATTTACGTATTTCGAATTCTTTATCGAATTAGAGAGTGGGGCCTTATGGACGTGGTAACACCTTTTATGCACAAATTACACCGCTGCACGTGTCTGACGTACACCGCCGAGTGCCCTTTATTCTCTTCACAGCAATTAGCCACGAGCGGGCCCCGGACGGACGGGCCACCAACCAATCCCAAACCCGATGCTCTAATAATTTACGGCACCCAACTTTCATTAAATGCCGTTACAGTCACAGTCACAGTCACAGTCTCTCTATCCGCCATGTTCGCTTTCTGATTACTCTTCAGGCTTCCGATCGACCAGTCAGTCGTAATGCTGGTGCATAAAAGCTCCAATTCTGGCCGGTGCTGCAATTCTTTTGTATAATTATCTCATGTGATCCACATTCCAATTTATTTTTAAATATTTTTGGAACTTTTTACAATAAAAAAAAAAAAGTATTGTAAAGATTTTCTTCACGAAAAGCAAAAGGGGTAAAAAAAAGCCTACTTTATTACTAATAATGGACGATAATTCTTTCTTTGCATGGAATGGTTAATTAATGCAAAATGTGCCCCACTTTTTTCATCTCCTCCTAACTTTTTGGAACCCTTCTAGTTAGATCAGTTAAGTTCTCTATAGTTAAACTTACAATTTAGGTATTAATCTAATGCTCTCAAGAGATTAGGATATAAATCTAATTATTTTTCTTTAAAATATCGAAGTTTCTTCAACTCCACTATATCATACAATTTTTTTTTTTAGGAACCGCAATATCTGATTTGTAATAGTCTATATCATACATTTATTTGTTGTTAAATAAGTAGATTATCCATCGATGATAAAAGTGCAAAACTATTAAAATAAAATGATTCTAAAAAATGTTCGCTAAAGAAAAAGTCTAAGAATCGGGATAACCCATAACATTATTAACGTAAAAGAAAGTTACATAGAGTGACAAATAAAATTTCACATCCCAAAAAACTTAAGGTGGGTAAGAAATACTAATACTAAAACTAGTAGAATAAATAAATAGATAATCTTCATCACAATTTTTGAACCACATAAGTAAGAGATGATTAGTCTCAAGATCAGCAACTTGAAAGAGTATGGCACATCAACTGACTTAAAAAAAAAAAATTGTCTATGTTTAGTTTCAAGATCAGCAATTTGAAAGACTATGGCACATCAACTGACTTGAAAAAAATTGTCTAAAAAAGATGTAGAAAATCGAAAAAGAGCTTAGATCGAATTCGTATAAATATTTTAATGTAAAAAATAGAACAAAAATCTTGATCTGAAGATCGAAGGCATATATGACATTTGTAGCTTGAATCTTGAAGGGAAAAAAAAGAGCCTCCAATGACGTTGATTATAGAGTCACCAACTAAGCCCAGTATCTTTTCGGCCTTCCTACAAAGTCATGACATTGGGCCTTAAAGAAACATCCTTAGCTATTTATTTTTTTTCCTTTATCCCCATTATTCATTTTGTATAGTGTAAAGAATAAAGATTCTTTTACAAAGAAGACAAAAAAATCCCCGAAATTATATTTTTTTCCTCCTAAAGTCTAGGTGGTGGTTTCGACTCAAAATCTACATTGGACCCCAGATTGCTTATAGCCTAGGTCGGCCCACATCGAAGTAAACTTAACTTTTGGTATAAACTTATCCGGTTTTAGTTAATTGCTAAAGTGATTGATTCTTTATGGGATCGTATTCCCTAAACCTTATACTTATGGTAAGAGAAATTCTAATCAAATTGGTAATTGATATATTCTTGAGATTTTATCTCCTATAAATACTAGATATCTTTAACTGTTTTACTCATCTGATAATTTGTCATATAAACATTAAAATTTTCTGCGTCTCTTGAGGCGTCTCTTTCTCTCCCAGAAAACTAACTTAAGTATTGCAGTGTGATTGATAACGCCCCCACAAAGGAACCTCTTTGTTTGTTTAGTAGCCCAAAAAATAGTGAAGGAAGAAGAACATGTATGCATGGATTCGTTGCTTGTTTATCACCCTTTAAAGACTTGTTTCTTTCATCACCATCATCATCTTTATTTGGCCGCGTCTTACATTCTTCAACATAAAATTTTTATTTGGGCTCCACAATTTCTCTCACGAACAATTCACTCTTACAATTTTCTAGACATAAATTCAGAATTCAAGAATCAATCCAACTACACCCTAAAGCATCAGCAATCACGGCTAAAATTTCCGTACTCGTATGCACAATCGATTTTGGGAGTGGGCGGATTTCCCATCTGGTTGCATACAAAATACTTGCATACCGCGACTTTGAACCATAGTTTGGGAGTTGGCGGATTTCCCAGCTGGTTGCATAAAAAACACTTGTATACCGCGACTTTGAATCATGGTTTGAGTGCAGGCGGAATTCCCAGTTGGTTGCATAAAAAACACTTGCATACCGCAACTTTGAACCATGGTTCTGGAGTGGGCGGAATTGCAAGTGGGTTGCATACAAAACACTCGGATTTCCGGAGATTAAATTACAGAACATTCTCTGTAAAATCGAGTGGAAGTGAATCGCCTCCTTACAAAGTTCTAGGGGTGTCTCCTTATGCAACTCCTGATGAAATCAAAAGGGCTTATCTCAAACTTGCTCGTACGTATCATCCTGATGTTAATAAGCAGGTATGTATGTTTTTTTATTTTAATTACTTTTGAGCAATAAATTCAAATTTTTGTTATCTAAGGTTGTTGATTTTTAAAAAAAATAAAAAAAGAATTTGAGAAGAGAATTCGAATATACGAGTTGAATGCAGTATCATATTGTCAGTTATTCTAGCAGATGTTGACAAGGTTGTTGAATTAATTGCTCCGCGGAGATTAATTTATTAGAACTAGAACTAAATTATTACTCCCATTTGTATGTTTTCTTTTTGTTTCAATAATATTAGTATCGAGACATTATTAATTCGACCGACCAATCGAGTTGAGATCTAAAACTTTTTTAAAAACATTAGGGTTATAGTATTGCATTGGTAGTGCGATTTATGATAACATTTCTTATTTCTTAATTATCTTTCACATTATCTCGTAATGATGTAGAGAACTCTAAACAACAATATGAATAGCAAAATTATTCAATCTAAATAAACCAAAAGTATTTTCTTAGCGGACTCAAGGCATGTAGTAAATCATTCCTTATTATCAGATCGAGAAGTTTCGAATTCGATATATACTCCTTTCCTTTTCCCACAAAGAGATTTTTTCTTAGCTAGTGTGGAAGATTTTGGTACATTTTGTGATTAATTTCTTGCTATACATACATGCAGGCCAATGCTCACGAAAGATTTATAATGATTAAAAAAGCCTATGATGTGCTTCTAAAGTCTGATCAATATCAAGGAAGATATCATGAGAGGGGATCTGGTGCTTCTCAACATTCTTATTCCAATGCTGATAGAAGCTCTAAAGTTAGATCTGAATATGGTTCTCGACATTCTTATTCCCAAGCTGAAGAAGATGAGGATCTTCCGGTTTACATTAAAGCTTTCATTATTTTACATTTAATTGTAACGGTAGCTAAATTTATTAGGTCTTTCTTTATGTGGTTGGTAAGTGATTGAAATCGTCTGTCTCATCACTTATAATTCGTCATTTGTATATTTCTTTCAATTACATATATATGTGTTAAATTGTGAGTGTTGAATAAATAAACAAAGACATGCACGGAGACAAACTTTTTTTTTTAGTAATGCATTGGTAAAACTGTCCTAATATAATGATCATATGTATAGCTATTATTTTACAATTTGCTTGAAATTTCACCTCACTGGGCTGACCACCTTTGGGGCTAGAAATTCTTTATCTCCATTTGGTGTCCCTTTCTCTATCCCACCAATAAAAAAATGACAAGTATTAAATTTTTAATTAAAAATTATAACCTAAAAGAAATAGTGAAACTCACATGAAAAAAATATACACATGACAAATATCTATTTGTGAGGAAATAGAACGGGGACAGACAATTTTTTGCCCCCTTTGGGAGCCTAATTAGTTGCTTTACTTCTATGGGGTAAAAATCGTATGTCTCGTTTATATATCTAACCAATTATAATTTGTTATATAAATATTTTTTCACTTATATAAACATTACAAATTGTAAGTGGTTGAGTATATACAAATTTTTTTGCCGCGGCTACCGCCGGTGACATTTCCCAAACGCTCATCCAACCATTTGTTGACACGTGTGCCCAGCATGGGTCTCATACGCCGTCGCCGTCTTAGTTAGGTTTCCGTTAGATGTTTTAACTCCGACACACACTAATCATTACCCAACTAAACAACTCTGCCATCAACTTTTCTTTTTTCTTTATTTGTTCAAATTGTTGGAGCTTTTTTGGCTTTTGGATCTCAGCATCTTTTTCTTCACTCCTACTTTTTTTTTTCGTCAAAGTTTTTTAATTAACAATATATGATTATCACTCTAGATTTATTATAGATGATTTTTTTAGTACATCTAATAATTAATCACATCTCATAAGCGATATACGAGTAGTTTTATTTTCTGTCAGTATTAATTTATCGTCCTCCTCAAAGATACTACTACTACATCAATAGATTAATATACGTGTGTAAACAAATATCAATTTTTTTTTTTTTTTGCTAAGTAAACGCACAAGTAGATGTAAGAAAATATCAATTCACATGAAAGAAGGTTGACATGAGTTGATTTTCGTATTCTATGCGTATTTTACACATTGATGCATAAATAGCTATTAAGATAATAATGGTTTATTCTTAAATCAAAATAAAACTATTCATAATACGCATGCTGACTAGAAAATTCAACTTGTATAATTTTTTTTTTTTTTGGTTTAAGTTGTAAGAATTTAATTTTCGATATCATGAACCACAATTTAAGTATCTAATACCAAGTTATAATTGCCAGGTGTATTGTATTTATGAAAGTATGAATAACTATCAGCTCACTCTCCATTGTTCTGATTTTAATGTTGATACACAGCTGACAAGATCTTAATTATTAGGTGTTTAATTAAACTACAAATATTAGTTATTTAAAAACAACTTTAATTTACAGTATTTATTAATGGAGACGGATAAAATATATCGACACGGTACTGAAAAAAATGAGTTCGCACCATAACCAACTTGATTTACCATAGACACAGTGACACCGCTCCAAGTCCGCAAGGGCAGTCTAATTGATTTCGGGGTGGTAGATTGTGCACAATGACGTATGATCGAATATTTACAACCGCAGTGTTAAAGTTTTAACTCTTTAATGTGGGGATGACTTATTGTGGTGGACTAAGACAAGTCTTCCACATCATGCCGCTGAGTCATTTTGATTTATATATTCCGAATTCTTTATCGAATTAGAGAGTGGGGCCATAACACGTGGGTAACACCTTTTATGCACAAGTAACACCGCTGCACGTGTCTGAACACCGCGAGTGCCCTTTATTATCTTCTCAGCAATTAGCCACGAGCGGGCCCCAGTCGGGCCACCAACCAATCCCAAACCCGATGCTCTAATAATTACGGCACCCAACTTTCATTAAACGCCGTTACTCACAGTCACAGTCACACAGTCACAGTCTCTCTATCCGCCATGTTCGCTTTCTGATTACTCTTCAGGCTTCCGATCGACCGTCTCCGAGGATCTATAGACTGACTCGGATCGTCTCCGGCGATTATTTTAATTTTTTTCTGGTTTCAATGGCTTCGGAAGATGTCAAAGCTAGCGAATCGGCAGTATCGAAGATTGTAAATCTAGCTGAAGAGGCTAAGCTTGCTAGAGAAGAAATTAAGCCTACTAGTCAAACTGTGCTCAGTATATGCAAATCTCTTGTAGCTGGCGGCGTTGCTGGTGGCGTGTGAGTATATATGTGTGTGTATATATATATTCAATTTAAATACCGTTACGATATGAGCATAAATAAATCTACTTCCTTGTATACATTTGTGGTCTAATACTTGTTTTAATGCTTGTTTAACTTTGGATACTTATGTGTAAATTAGTGGAAAGTTGATCGACCTTTTCAGCTTAGTAATTCGATGTGATAATGGACTATTTGATGAATTTTCGGTATATCGAGAAGTGAAATCTAGTTTTTCTTTATATTTGAATTTTAGTTAAGTTTTGATTGATGTTTTAGAGATATAGGATTAAAATGAATGATTGTTGTACGAATTCATGAATTCTAGCTACAAAAGAGGAAGCTCTTTCTGGATAGAAGCTGTAGAATTGCTGCAAGTTTTTTCCTTGAACTGAAAATCAACTTTATTGTAAAGCCTTTTTGAGTTATATAATTTGATGTTGAGAAACCTACCACTTTTTCATCCTTTCCTTTTCTCCTATTGTTGGATAGTTCGGTTTATAGGCTACGTGTCTATCGACTATTTAGTTACATAAAAGTCTCTGCGTGCTTACACTTTCCTTGGCAGGACTAGCATCTAAATGCTCTGCCACTTCTCAACCATCTTTATTTAGTAGCATTTCGTCCAATGTTTGCAAGTCTAGTTTCTTCGCTTGAATGGTTCATCTTGAATCTAACTGCTTTATCTTGACCTAGCTTTATTAGTTGGACGTCATTCATTTGATGATTTTCTTGCAGCATGCTTTTATGTGTTTGTGCAACAATTCCTGCTCATACACGTGCAAAAGAAGAAAGAAGAGAACTTTTTGATGTCTCAAACTGTTTCCTAAAAATCACTTGTTTCTTGCAGATCGCGTACTGCTGTGGCCCCATTGGAACGACTTAAGATATTGTTGCAGGTCAATTAGGGTACCTTAATGTAATTTTATGTGCAATAATTTGTTAGCATCACTGATAGGATCGAATACCTTTTTGTTCCTTCAGAAGATTTTTTTGTGCTTGTGCATTATAGGAAACTTTCTGTATTAGGATCTGCGTAAATTTTAAATTAACTGAATTTTGAATTTGCAGGTCCAAAATCCGCATAACATAAAGTATAATGGTACAGTTCAAGGCTTGAAATACATTTGGAGAACTGAGGGATTCAGGGGATTGTTCAAAGGCAATGGCACTAATTGTGCTCGCATTGTCCCAAATTCAGCAGTAAAGTTCTTTAGTTACGAGCAAGCTTCAAAGTAAGTTTGCGGTCTCCAGGGTCTTTGGACAAGTTCAACCAATTTTCAATTTGAATTCATACTTATATAGCATGGTAATTTGCAAGATTTTTATGACATCAGTTCCTCTGTTCTGACATTTTCTTCTCATTCTTGGACAGGTGTATCTTATGGCTATACCAGCAGCAAACTGGCAATGGTATACTTTATACTTTCTTTCTTTGAGGTTGTTGAGGTCATGACTCATGAGTCAATCTCGATAACTCTAGTATCTCATTTGACGTTTTTGTTAGAGAACTCGTTGCATGTGTCTTAGATGGTTATTCTTTTGTCTGATAGACGAACCAATACATTTGGCTGTAATCTAACACAAATTGAGTAACAGGGTATGAAATTATCGTGAAATTAATGACTGATGCTGGGTGAACCAGTGGTAACATGAAGTTAGCCCTTCTATATTCTAATAATTTTTCAGTGGAAATTGGGCTTGGAGCTGTTTATCTTGTGGCTAGAAGCTTTTAACTTGCCTGTCTGAGATATGTTTTTATGAAACGCGAATTTAAGTTCTATTTTCTAGTCTGTTGCTTTTATATTGCCTGTTTGATATAAGTTGTGGACGAGCAGTAGATAATCATATTAGTCTCTTGTTTTGCATATAGTGGAAACAAAATGCAATTACTTAGCAAAAAGTTTCCTGGAGTCCTTAGACTTTTATTTCATGTCTTGCAGAGGATGCTGAACTTACTCCTCTATTGCGGCTTGGAGCTGGTGCTTGTGCTGGAATAATTGCCATGTCTGCAACTTACCCATTGGACATGGTTCGTGGAAGACTAACTGTACAGGTACTGTTGGATGCTTAAAGAAATACAAGTTTCAGGAACTTACTGGTAGGCCCTTATTGGTCTTCTGACCTTCTTGATCACATTGTTTTCCAGACAGAGAAGTCTCCTTATCAGTACAGGGGAATGTTTCATGCTTTATCCACCGTTCTTCGTGAGGAAGGTCCAAGGGCGGTATATAAGGGCTGGCTTCCTTCTGTTATAGGAGTTGTAAGTTCACTTTTATTGTTATTGAAATGCAGATTCACTTCAAGTGTTTGTAGTAAAGAGCAACAAGAAGATGCCTAGGTCTTTTTTTTTGGTACAAAAAAGTTTGGGTGGGTTCGGTTCCGGTCACCACCACGGGTCAAGGCAGGCCCTAGGGACCATAGGTCGCTTACAAGGGTACTTACAAATCACCCACCAACACAGCCCTCACGTCGACAACAGGAATTGAACACTTGACCTTTGTAAGGACGTGTCAAATCCTTACCAACCGAGCCAACTTATGTTGGTAATGCCTAGGTTTTTAAAAGCAGTCTTTTTGTTTCTTGTAATACTTCTATTGCTCCAGCATAATCATTACTTGAACTTGTTTATTGAAAGAAAAAAAACCTTTAGTCTATGTAACAGTGCGTGGAAAACTTAATTGTAATGGAGTAAACTTAAGTCCTATTTCTGAATTTGTACATCCTCCAATTCTATGCTGGAGAAGACATTGGCACCTAGATATTTGTTTGAGTTGAATTGGATCAGAATTTGTATTGCAAAATCTTGTGCTTTTACCCCCTTTGTTTTTGGTTGTGGGAGCGGGAGTGGTGGATGGGGGTGTAGTTAGCACATGGGATGGGATGGAAATGTAGTTTGTACCTAAATAAGTATCAGTCATGAACAATTATGGTTTAGATGACACTGTAGAATCTTTTCTAACTATCCAAATCATTATTTTTTGGGCTACTTTTTGCTTTATACATCCAAGTACAAACAAGTTGATCTGCTTCAATAATGGTAATAACAGCGTAACATTGGAGTTGCACAGCTTGCCATCAAAGCTGATTGTTGAGACTGAATTTATCACATAAAATTCTGTTTGTTTAGCCTTATTCTTGCTTAGTGCAACTTATATCCTCATGTTGGTTTTGCAGATTCCATATGTTGGTCTTAATTTTGCTGTATACGAATCACTTAAGGATTGGTTGGTTAAAGCTAGGCCTTTTGGGCTCGCTGAAGACCAAGAGTTGGGTGTTACAACACGGCTTGCATGCGGCGCTGTTGCTGGAACTATGGGACAAACTGTTGCTTACCCTCTTGATGTCATCCGGAGGAGGATGCAGATGGTGGGGTGGAAAGATGCTGATGCCATTGTTACTGGTGATGGGAGGATCAAAGCACCTCTGCAATACAATGGAATGGTTGATGCTTTCAGGACAACTGTGAGGCATGAAGGATTCAGAGCTCTGTACAAGGGTTTGGTGCCCAATTCCGTGAAGGTTAGTCTCATTATTGTGAATGTTGAATAATGTACTTTGCGAAACATCTTCGTCTTGAAGTTGTTCTTTTTCTTAATTGGTTACCTATGTGGTTTCCTTCTGACTCTTATATGTATATATTAAATTTTCAAATTTTGATCCCTTGATAAATACAATCTTGTGATCTGAATTACGCAGGGGTATATTTCCCAATAGTATGCTAAAATGAGATGGATATGTAACAGGCTAACAGCTGTTAGAATAAAGGTTTTCCCCTGTCATTTGGTTCTCAGTGTCAATTAAGAGTCAAGGAAATTAGGTGATAACCCCATTCATCCCCTTCCAATCCATGCCCATTGAGACGACTCTTTTGAGATTGGAACTTTGTTGACTGGATGGATTGATTTGGTTGGCTGTTCTATAACAGAAGTTATGTCAAATCATTGCTCCCTTAATCTGTTGTGGTAGCATCAAATTGAAGTTTTCAAAAAAAAAAAAAAATTTGAAGTTTTCCCTTTTCCAAGCTTTTTTCCTTTGCCTAAAGACCAAGTCAAATTGACCCCGTTTGAAATTATCCATGAGAAAAGCCTTTTGTCCCAATAAGCATGCTCCGTGATCATGGGATAGAAAGTACTAGGAATCTCCCAGATATATTTGCATACGATTGTTGAAAATATGCAGCTGGAATCTGCCCCTGTTATACTTATACTGGTACCAGCCCATGGAATTCGTAGTGGGAATAACATGTTCTTGGGAAATATCCCCAATGACCAATCCTCGCATGAATTGACAAGGATCCCATAAGTCCAACATTCATGCCTTGAGATGTGTCAATTGGACAAATACGCCCATAGTGACTATGAATAATTGGAATGGCCAATGAAGTTTGGTGTACAATAATTTCTTTGTGTATCCATCAGTCTCCATTGTCAGGATCCTTTTCACAAAACTATATTTTATTTTTAGCCTAAATAGGCAATGTTACTACCATGCATCAAGTTGATTTTGTCTAGGCATCCTTAGTACTTGCTCTAAATAGCTCTTGATTTTTTTTTTCCTTGATGATCTTGGAAATTAAAACATGTACATAGTGGTAGATTTGATGCCTGCATATGAAATTCAATTAATGAGGTTAATTTTGTTATTTTATCTTCAGGTCGTCCCATCAATAGCTATTGCATTCGTGACATATGAGCAAGTGAAGGACTTACTTGGCGTTGAGATTAGAATATCAGACTGATGTGGAACCTCTGCTATATTATTTTTTTTATTGCATGCGAGATTTTGTAGGCAAGGAGAAGAAATATCATAGTAGCATGGTTGCCGTGTCACTCTCTGCCCGAGAGAGAAAATTTAGAGACCTCATGTACCCTGTGTTTATATGATGCTTCTCGGTTAAGTAATTTATCTCTGTGATGCCTTAGCTTCTAGATCGCAATTTAAATTATGTCCCAATAATGACTTTGCAGAAGAAAATTGTAATAAGTGGTTGATTGTTTCCACTGATTATTTGATAAGCGTGAGCCAGTGGATCTCTTTTATGTCCCGGTGTTTATTTAGACCTTTGAACTTTTTATGGCTCACTTGGTGAGATTGTAGTTGTAATTGTATGAACCAAAATAGTTTCTGGGATGATAAAAGCTTCAAGTCTTGCATTTTTTCGAATGCTCGTGACATTTATCACAGCCTTACCAATTTTCTTATATGATCTGGCACATTTCAAATCTTTTACTATAACATGCTTAGTTATCCTAGATTTTGAATTTGCTGTATTCTTTCCTGTTTTTTGAAGGGGATGAAATTGTGTCTGTTCATAAACTACTACTACTGCTAACCTTATGTCTAGATTTATTACTTTACAGCATGTGATAGTGATACATTATGTCCGAAAATTCTACTCACGAGTTCTTCCTGGTTATCTTTTCACATCCAGTAACAAGAACTTCGGAATGTTTCCGATTTGCTCTACCGTTGTGGGAACTGAAAACTATTGCCAGACAGTGCAGGCGCCGTCGCCTGCCTGCTTTTCACATTCGTCTGCAGTGCCTGTTGAGCAAGGGGAAAGAAAAGAATCAATGAGGTAACAAAACAAAAAAAAAAAAACTGTTTAATTCGGCTGAATCTTATTACATGATTGAATCTTTAAGAGCTTGGAAGTAAGTTTTGATACCTGCAATCTCTTATCTTGGTCTGAAACTTTTGTGTTTGCCTTTCAATTGCTCTAAATTCATTCATCTTAGGATCTTGCTTACAAGCGGTCATAGCTTTGCGCTTTGGTTTAGGACGTTTTGCGACGTCCCTGGGCTTGATTTCTTCAAAGTCTACACGTTCTTCAGATGGTAATGAAAGGAAATAGAGGATCAAGACAAGATTCAGCTCCCTCATGAATTCCGTTGCGTTTGTTTTGCTACTATTTTCCATATTCTCTTCATTTCCTTCTCCTTCCGGCAACAATTCTATCTTCACCTCCCTCTCCTCCTCCTCCTCCTTCCCGTGGTCTATATTCGTTTCCGTCATCAATCTATGATCAGAAGCAACAGGACGTCCGGGGTAATAGCCTTGTGTGTTCCTTCATATTCATCACTATTCATAAATTCCTAAAAAAAGATGAAGGAAAAAGATTTAGAGGCAGAAGGGAAACCACGAAATTAAAGTATACTTACCTTTGATCGAGTCTGAAACGATGACCAGACAATAAAAGCCAATATTTTAATGATCTGGATAGCAGGGGGGGAAAATCTATATAAACTTATATGTTGTTCTTCTATGGGAGATATTATAATGAAAATGGTCATGTAAATATATTTAGAGACTGGACCATAAAAATTGCAAACCTAATTGATTCTATTCTTTTATTGATGTGGAAAGCAGGAGAATCATTGATCAGAGGAAGAGGGAAAATTTTAAAGAAGTGAAAGTGAAAATAACATGTGCACCACTCTAAATATGACAATTAGGGTCCTTTTTTATTCTTCCCTTCATATCAATGACATTTGTGTGGTACAAAAGCTACATATTTGCTCTAAATTATCCAAATCATCCGTTGGTTAAGTGCTTTTATTTACCATTAAGTTGTTTTGGCACATGATCATTGGAAGGCCTCATTCATAAGCCAATGTATCTTAGTAATTATAATTTACTACTTGTCAACTATTTAGATTTTTCTGGAAAAAAATAAGACATGTAATAGTTAGTACACGATTTTGTAAAAAATTGACTAAAAAGCAAGGTTATTCATAGATAGCAAAAATTGAAAAAAATTCGAGTATGACTGTTCCAAATCTGTGATGGTTCGTACACGGGTTTTTCTGAATTTGACTACAATTGAGATTATTCACTGGTAGCAACAGTTGAAAAGTTCAACCCCAACAACCCCAAATATGTAATGGTTATGACACTTTTTTTTTAACTTTACTAAAATCGACATTATTCACCTGGAGCAGTAGTTGCAAAATCCGAGTCTGACGACAATCAATCCATAATGGTTAGTACACGATTTTACTAGAACTTGACTAAAATCACAATTTTAGTACACAATTTTGTTTGAACTTGACTAAAATCGAGATTATTCATCTGTCGTAACAATTGAAAAATCTTAGCTCGACGACACTAAATCGGTAATGGTTAACACACGATTTTATGAGAACTTGACTAAAAAAACGATTATTCGTTTGACAAAACAGTTGAAATATTCGAGCCCAATGACCCCAAAATCTGTGATGGTTTGTACCCGATTGT
Organism: Vinca minor; assembly: GCA_026122235.1. Classification (NCBI taxonomy): domain Eukaryota; kingdom Viridiplantae; phylum Streptophyta; class Magnoliopsida; order Gentianales; family Apocynaceae; genus Vinca; species Vinca minor. Next base: position 5,374,746 of record JAOCZM010000028.1, on the reverse strand, counting down.
CTGAACTCGACTAAAATTGAGATTATTACCGGTCGTAACAGATGAAAAATCTGAGTCCGACGATACTAAATCTTTAATGGTTAACACACGATTTTATCGGAACTTAACTAAAATTGCGAATATTCATTTGTTGAAACAATCGAGATTATTCACCGGTTGCAACAGTTGAAAATTTGAGTCCAAAGACCCTAAATTTGTTGGGACACGATTTTGTCAAAACTTGACAATAATCAAGATTATTCACTGGTAGCAATAGTCGAAAAATTCGAGTCTGAAGACCCTAAATTCGTGACTTGTTAGTACACGATTTTGTAAAAAATGACAATAATCCAGATTATTCAACGGTCGCAACAGTTAAAATTCTTTAGTTTGAACACCCTAAATTCGTGATGGTAGTACACGATTTTTTCAAAACTTGACAATAATCGAGATTATTCATCGGTCACAATATTTGAAAATTTTGAGTCTGAAGACCCAAAATTCGTGATGGTTAGTATACAATTTTGTCAAAACTTGACAATAATCGAGATTATTCACGGGTTGCAACAGTTGAAAAATTTGTGTATGAAGACTTTAAATTCGTGATGGTTAGTACAAGGGTTTGTCAAAAATGAAAATAATCGAGATTATTCACAGATCGCAACAATTGAAAATTTAGAGTCCAAAAACCCAAAATTCGTGATGGTTAGTATACGATTTTTTCAAAACTTGACAATAACCGAGATTATTCAACGGTCGCAACAATTGAAAATTTTGAGTCTGAAGACCTTAAATTTGTGATGGTTTAGTACACGATTTTTTTTTAAAACTAGACAATAATCGAGATTATTCACGGGTTGCAACAGTTGAAAAATTCGAGTCTGAAAACCCTAACTTCGTGATGGTTAGTAACATGAAAACAATCGAGATTATTTAGCAGTCGCAACAATTAAAAAAATTGAGTTCGAATACCCTAAATTTGTGATGGTTTAGTACACGATTTTTTTCAAAATTTGACAATAATTGAGATTATTCACGGGTCACAACAGTTGAAAAATTCGAGTCTGAAGACCCTAAATTCTTGATGGTTAGTACACGATTTTGTCAAAACAAGACAATAATCGAGATTATTCACCGGTCGCAACAGTTAAAAAATTCGAGTCTGACGACCATAAATTCGTTAGGACACGATTTTGTAAAAACTTGACAATAATTAAGATTATTCACTGGTAGCAATAGTTGAAAATTTTGAGTCTGAAACCCTAAATTCGTTATAACATACACGATTTTGTCAAAAATGTCAATAATCGAGATTATTCAACGGTCGCAACAGTTAAAAATTTTGAGTCTGAAGACCATAGATTCGTGATGGTTAGTACAAGATTTTTTCAAAACTTGACAAAAATCGAGATTATTCAGCGATCGCAACAATTGAAAATTTTGAGACCGAAGACCTTAAATTCGTGATCGTTAGTACACAATTTTTTCAAAACTAGACAGTAATCGATATTATTCACGAGTCGCAACAGTTAAAAAATCCAAGTCCGAAGACTCAAAATTAATGATGGTTAGTACACGATTTTTTCAAAACTTGACAATAATCGAGATTATTCACCAGTCGCAACAGTTAAATTTTTTTAGTCCGAAGACCCTAAATTTGTGATGGTAAGTACACGATTTTTTCAAAACTTGACAATAATCGAGATTATTCATTGGTCGCAATAGTTAAAAATTATAGTTTGAAGAGTCAAAATTCGTGATGGTTAGTACACGATTTTGTCAAAACTTGACAATAATCGAAAGTATTCACCGGTCGCAACAGTTAAAAATTTCGAGTATGAAGACCCTAAATTCGTGATGGTTAGTACACGGTTTTGTCAAAAATGAAAATAATCGAGATTATTCACCGGTCGCAACAGTTAAAAAATTTGAGTCTGAAGACCCTTAAATCGTGATAATTTGTTCACGATTTTGTCAAAACTAGACAATAATCGAGATTAATCGCAGGTTGCAATAGTTGAAAAATTAGAGTTTAAAGACCCTAAATTCGTGATGGTTGTACACGATTTTGTCAAAAACAAGACAATAATCAAAATTATTTACCAGTCGCAACAGTTAAAAATTTTGAGTCCGAAGACCCTAAATTCGTGATGGTAAGTACACGATTTTTTTCAAAACATGACAATAATTGAGATTATTCATTAGTCGCAACAGTTAAAAAATTTGAGTCCGAATGCCCTAAATTCGTGATGGTAAGTACACGGTTTTTTCCAAACATGACAATAATCGAGATTATTCATTGGTCGCAACAATTGAAAATTTTGAGTCCGAATGCCCTAAATTCGTGATGGTTGTTAGTACACGATTTTTTCAAAATTTGACAATAATCAAAATTATTCACCGGTCGCAACAATTGAATTTTTTTTGTCCGAAGACTCTAAATTCGTGATGGTAAGTACACGATTTTTTGAAAATTGACAATAATTGAGATTATTCATTGGTCGCAACAGTTACAAAATTATAGTATGAAGACCCTAAATTCGTGATGGTTAGTACACCGTTTTGTCAAAAATGAAAATAATCGAGATTATTCACCGGTCGCAACAGTTAAAAAATTTGGGTTCGAAGACCCGAAATTCGTGATGTTAGTACACGATTTTGTCAAAACTTGACAATAATCGAGAATATTTAGGAGTTGCAATAGTTGAAAAATCCGAGTACGAATACCCTAAATTCGTGATGTTTAGTATACGATTTTGTCAAAACTTAATAATAATCGAGATTATTCACTGGTCGCAACAGTTGAAAAATTCGAGTGTAAATACCATATATTCGTGATGGTACACGATTTTTTCAAAACTTGATAATAAACGAGATTATTAATTGGTCGCAACAGTTAAAAAATTATAGTCCGAAGACCCTGAATTCGTGATGGTTAGTACACGATTTTGTCAAAACTTGTCAATAATCGAAATAATTCACCGGTCGCAACAGTTGAAAATTTCGAGTATGAAGACCCTAAATTTGTGATGGTTAGTACACGGTTTTCTCAAAACTTATCAATAATCGAGATTATTCTCCGATCGCAACAGTTAAAAAATTTGAGTCCGAAGACCCTAAAATCGTGATGGTCAATACACGATTTTGTCAAAACTAGACAATAATCGAGATTATTTACGGTTCACAATAGTTGAAAATTTTGAGTCTAAAGACCTTAAATTCGTGATGGTGACGTACACGATTTTGTCAAAACAAGACAATAATCTAGATTATTCACCAATCGCAATAGTTAAAAATATTAAGTCCGAAGACCCTAAATTCGTGATGGTAGTAAGTACACGATTTTTTCAAAACTTGGCAATAATCGAAATTATTCACCGGTCGTAACAATTGAAAATTTTGAGTTCGAAGATCCTGAATTTGTGATGGTTAGTACACGGTTTTGTCAAAACTTAATAATAATCGAGTTTATTCACTAGTCACTGCAGTTGAAAAATTTGAGTCTAAAGACCTTAAATTCGTGATAGTAAGTACACGGTTTTTTTCAAAACTTGACAATAATCGAGATTATTCATTGGTCACAACAGTAAAAAAAATAATAGTCTGGAGACCCTAAATTCGTGATGGTTAGTACACGATTTTGTCAAAACTTGACAACAATCGAAATTATTCCCTGGTCGCAACAGTTGATTATTTCGAGTATGAAGACGCTAAATTCGTGATGGTAGTACACGATTTTCTCAAAAAAGAAAATAATCGAGATTATTCACCGGTCGCAACAATTAAAAAAATTTGATTCCGATTACCCTAAATTCATGATGGTTAGTACACAATTTTTTCAAAACTTGACAATAATCGAAATTATTCACCGGTCGTAACAATTGAAACTTTTGAGTTAGAAGACCCTAAATTCGTGATGGTTGTTAGTACACGATTTTGTCAAACTTAATAATAATCGAGATTATTCACTAGTCACTGCAGTTGAAAAATTCGAGTCTAAAGACCCTAAATTCGTGATAGTAAGTACACGATTTTTTCAAAACTTGACAATAATCGAGATTATTCATTGGTCACAACAGTTAAAAAATTATAGTCCGTAGACCCTAAATTCGTGACACGATTTTGTCAAAACTTGACAACAATCGAAATTATTCTCTGGTCGCAACATTTGATAACTTCGAGTATGAAGACGCTAAATTCGTGATGGTAAGTGCACGATTTTTTCAAAACTTGACAATAATCGAGATTATTCACCGGTCGCAACAGTTGAAAAATTCGAGTTCGAATACCCTAAATTCGTGATGTTTAGTACACGATATTGTCAAAACTTAACAATATTCTAGTCGGAATAGTTGAAAAAATCGAGTATGAAGACCTTAAATTCATAATGGTTAGTACACAATTTTGTCAAAACAAGACAATAATCAAGATTATTCACCGGTCGCAGCAGTTCAAAAATTTGAGTCTGAATACCCTTAATTCGTGATAGTTAGTACATGATCTTGTCAAAACTTGACAATAATTAAGATTATTCACTGGTCCAACAGTTAAAAAAATCGACTATGAAGACCCTAAATTCGTGATGGTTAGTACACATTTTTTGTCAAAACTTGTCAATAATCAAGATTATTCATTGGTCGCAATAGTTAAAAAAAAAAATTGAGTCCGAAGACCCTAAATTCGTGATGGTTACGTACACGATTTTTGCAAAAGTTGACAATAATCAAGATTATTCATTGGTCGCAACAGTTACAAAATTTGAGTCCGAAGACCCTAAATTCGTGATGGTTTTAGTACACGATTTTGTCAAAACTTGACAATAATCGAAAGTATTCACCGGTCGCAACAGTTGAAAAATTCGAGTATGAAGACGCTAAATTCGTGATGGTTAGTACACGATTTTGTCGAAACTTGACAATAATCGAGATTATTCACGGGTCGCAACAGTTGAAAATTTTGAGTCCGAATACCATAAATTTGTGATGGTGTTAGTACACGATTTTCTCAAACCTTAACAATAATCGAGATTAGTCACAGGTCGCAAACCTTGACAATAATCTCGATTATTGACAAGTTTCGACAAAATCGGGTACTAACCATCACGAATTTAGGATCTTCGGACTCGAATTTATTAAACTATTGCGACTGAGGAATGATCTAGATTATTGTAAAGTTTCGACAAAATCTAGATTATTGACAAGTTTTGCGACCTGTGAATAATCTCGATTATTGTCAAGGTTTGAGAAAATCGTGTACTAACCATCACAAATTTATGTTGTATTCGGACTCGAAATTTTCAATTGTTGCGACCGGTGAATATTCTCGATTATTGTCAAGTTTTGACAAAACTGTGTACTAACCATCATGAATTTAGCGTCTTCATACTCAAATTTTTCAACTGTTGCAACCGGTGAATAATTTTGATTATTGTCAAAGTTTTGACAAGCTCGTGTACTAACTATCACGAATTTAAGGTATTCGGACTCGAATTTTCAACTATTGCGACCTCTGAATAATCTCGATTATTGTCAAATTTTGACAAAACCGTGTACGTCCATCACGAATATCGGGTCTTCGGACTCAAATTTTTTAACTGTTGCGACGGGTGAATAATCTCGATTATTGTCTTGTTTTGAAAAAATTGTGTACTAACCATCACGAATTTAGGGTCATTTGACCCGAATTTTTCAACAGTTGTGACACGTGAATAATCTCGATTATTGTCAAGTTTTGACAAAATCGTGTACTAACCATCACGAATTTAGGGTCTTCGGACTCAATTTTTTTTAACTGTTGCGACCAATTAATAATCTCGATTAATGTCAAGTTTTGAAAAAATCGTGTAGCAACCATCATTAATTTAGGGTTTTAGGACTCAAAATTTTCAATTGTTGCGACCGGTGAATAATTTCGATTATTGCTAAGTTTTGAAAAAAAAAAATCATGTACTAACCATCACAAATTTAGAGTCTTCGGACTCAAAAATTTTAACTGTTGCGACTAATGAATAATCTCGATTACTGTCAAGTTTTGAAAAAATACGAATTTAGGGTCTTCGGACTAAAAAAATTTAACTGTTGCGACTGGTGAATAATCTCGATTATTGTCAAGTTTTGACAAAATCGTGTACTAACCATCACGAATTTATGGTCTTCATACTCGAATTTTTCAACTGTTGTGACCTGTGAATAATCTCGATTATTGTATAGTTTTGACAAAATCATGTACGTTTTAATCACGATTTTTGGGGTCTTCTGACTCAAAATTTTTAAATGTTGCGACTGGTAATTAATCTCGATTATTGTCTTGTTTTGAAAAAATCGTGTACTAGCCATCACGAATTTAGGGTCTTTTGACCCGAATTTTTCAACTGTTGTGGCACGTGAATAATTTCAATTATTGTCAAGTTTTGACAAAATCGTGTACTCCTTCACGAATTTAGGGCCTTCGAACTCAATTTTTTTTACTGTTGCGACCAATTAAAAATCTCCATTATTGTCAAGTTTTGAAAAAATCGTGTACTTCCATCACGAATTTAGGGTCTTCGGACTCAAATTTTTTAACTGTTGAGACAAATGAATAATCTCGATTATTGTCAAGTTTTGAAAAAATCGTGTACTAACTATCATGAATTTAGGGTCTTTGGACTCAAAATTTTCAATTGTTGCGACCGGTGAATAATTTCGATTATTGCTAAGTTTTGAAGAAAAAAAATCGTGTACTAACCATCACAAATTTAGGGTCTTCGGACTCAAAATTTTTAACTGTTGCGACTAATGAATAATCTCGATTACTGTCAAGTTTTGAAAAATATACGCATTTAGTGTCTTCGGACTAAAAAAATTTAACTGTTGCGACTGGTGAATAATCTCGATTATTGTCAAGTTTAGACAAAATCGTGTACTAACCATCACGAATTTATGGTCTTCATACACGAATTTTTCAACTGTTGCAACCTGTGAATAATCTCGATTATTGTTTTGTTTTGAAAAAAATCGTGTACTAAACATCACGAATTTAGGGTCTTTTGACCCTAATTTTTCAAATGTTGTGACACGTGAATAATCTCGACTATTCTCAAGTTTTGACAAAATCGTGTACTAACCTTCACAAATTTAGGGCCTTCGAACTCAAATTTTTTGACTGTTGCAACCAATTAAAAATCTCTATTATTGTCAAGTTTTGAAAACATTGTGTACTTACCATCACGAATTTTGGGTTTTCGACCTCAAATTTTGTAACTGTTGCGACAAATAAATAATATCGATTATTGTCAAGTTTTGAAAAAATCGTGTACTAACCTTTACGAATTTAGGGCCTTCGAACTCAATTTTTTTTATTGTTGCGACCGGTGAATAATTTCGATTATTGTCAAGTTTTGAAAAAATCGTGTACTTACCATCACGAATTTAGGGTCTTCGGACTCAAATTTTTTAACTGTTGCGACAAATGAATAATCTCGATTATTGTCAAGTTTTGAAAAAATCGTGTACTAACCATCATGAACTTAGGGTCTTAGGACTCAAAATTTTCCATTGTTGCGACCGGTGAATAATTTCAATTATTTCTAAGTTTTGAAAAAAAAAATTGTGTACATCACAAATTTAGTGTCTTCGGACTCAAAATTTTTAACTATTGCGACTAATGAATAATCTCGATTACTGTCAAGTTTTGAAAAAATCGTGTACTTACCATCACGAATTTAGGGTCTTCGGACTCAAAAATTTTAACTATTGCGACTGGTGAATAATCTCGATTATTGTCTTGTTTTGACAAAATCGTGTACGTTAATCACGAATTTAGGATCTTCATACTCAAATTTTTCAACTGTTGCGACCTGTGAATAATCTCGATTATTGTCTAGTTTTGACAAAATCATGTATGTTATTAATCACGATTTTTTGGGGGTCTTCTGACTCAAATTTTTTAATTGTTGCGACCGGTAAATAATCTCGATTATTGTCAAGTTTTGAAAAAACTCGTGTATTAATAATCACGAATTTTGGGTCTTCGAACTCGAAAATTTATAACTGTTGCGACTGATGAATAATCTCGATTATTTTCATTTTTGACAAAACCGTGTACTAACCATCACGAATTTAGGAACTTCAGACTCGAATTTTTCAACAGTTGTGACACGTGAATAATCTCGGTTATTGTCAAGTTTTGAAAAAATCGTGTACTTTCCATCATGAATTTAGGGTCTTCGGACTCAAAATTTTTAATTTTTGCAACCGGTGAATAATCTCGATAATTTTCAAGTTTTGACAAAATCGTGTACTAACCCTCACGAATTTAGGGTCTTCAGACTCAAATTTTTTAGTTGTTGCAATCGGTGAATAGTCTCGATTATTGTCATGTTTTGAACAAATCGTGTAGTAACCAACATGAATTATAAGTCTTTTTAGGAAGTTGTTATTTGTTGCAAAAGATAAATCTTTTTACAACAAAAAAAAATGTATTTATTGACTGATTTGCCCATACATTATTTTTTTCCATATTTATTTTGGTTAAAATGTGTAGTTCCCGTGCAACTCTGTATTAATTTCTTTGTTTTTTGGTGTATTAATTATTGATACTTTAATCATTCTGATTAGTATATTAATGTGTGAAAACTTTTAAAAAACTTATATTTTGAATATGTGAGAGTATTAAAAAGTTGGGGTTTGAATTCAAAAACACCCATTTAGTGATTTGTCAATAGCTGTACCAGGCAAAACGACACTACTAAACAAACAAAAAATCACAAAAGTCCAAAACAAAAGAGTAACGGCCAGACTGGAGCACATGGGCTTCTGTTTGCAATTGGGGGCCCATTACCAAAGTTCAGCCTACTATAAATTACCTTCCTCAAATCAAACGCCTTCCACCACCACCAAAGCTCCGCCGCCCACTCCCATCGGAATCCTTCTTCTCCCATAATATTCTCATCAGTCAGCTGATTGAGGAATACAATCCTATATATATAATGGCTGGTGCCGGTTTGGTAAGAGCTGCTATGGTGTTCGCCTGCATTCTCCTCCCTTATGCCCAGGCGCAAGCGATGGCTCCTGCTCCTGCTCCGGCGCCGGCCAGTGATGGTTCGTCCACTTATCACTTTTTTGCTTAATTTAATTTTTAGGTTTTTGTTTTTGAGAAATTCGAAATATTTTTGACAAATTAACCAAAATTAAGTAGTTTCATGCTAGAACTGCATCTGATGCCGGGAGAGAATGGAGTGAAAGACAAAAATGCCTTAGCTTCGATATACAAAAAAATGGATCGATAATTGCAAATTTTGTTTTACAACAACTTTATATATTTTGATTAAGAGTAAATAAATATTTAGGTCACTGAACTATTTACGCTTTTCAGTTTTGGTCACTCAAATATTTGTTTTGCTAATTATATCATTCTATTATATACTGTGACAAAAAATATATCGTTCTTACTTTTTGTGTTGTTTTCCTGTTAAATTAGACCTGTGATGGACATTGACCAATAATTCAGAGGCAAAAATGGAAATTCACAGTAATATGGTCATTTGCCCGACACATTTTACAACAGCAAAGTGTAAATAGTGTAGTGACATAAATAACTATTTACTCTTTGATTAATTTGTTAAAATTATTATCTAGAGAATAATTTACTGATAGAATTGTTCTAAAAAATAGTTTTAGCTAGAAATAGAAATCCGAAAATAATCAAAGGTGTCCTAGCCCAATTGGGCAGGTGCCTGCCCGCGACCTTGAAGTCGTGGGTAGTAAGTTCGATACTCTCCGCCTGCATGCGGCAAGCTTTAAAAAAAAATCGGGTTCTCTTTCCTCTATATAGAGCAACCGCCCAATCGGGTTTCAAAAAAAATCCGAAAATAATATAGTATTTTTCATCATTTTCTTTGTTGGTGATATTTGGAGTGGTTTTGTGTTTTTATTTCAGGAACGTCAATCGACCAAGGGATTGCGTATATGCTAATGCTTCTAGCTTTGGTTCTGACTTACCTAATTCATTAGATCTTTTCATTTACTCAAAATCTGTAATCTGGTATTTAGAGAGATGGTTGTGCCCCGGCTTTTATTCTCTTCTTTTTCAATTTTTTTTCTTCCTTTTTGCTGAAGATAATGTTTAATTCTTTTTCTTCTTTGCTCAGTAAGATGAATGTTCAATTCAATTGTGAATAAATATTTGAATTCCTTAAAATGCCACTTCATCGTATACCCAACAAATATTTTTATAACAGAATAATGAAACAGATGAATTGAAAATTTTACAATCATCTGCAGTGGTACTTGGTATAGAAACCTAATAGCTATCCCATGCTTCACTCACAACTTCAAAAGCAATTAGTAAATTTTACATGCCATGAGTGAGACGTGTGACCAGGACCATTAAGTCGGATTCACCACCCCGTCTTTCCCCTCAAAGCTATATCAAATGTTGTCTCTAGCATGTGTAGGAGTAGATTGGCATCTATATATCACTTGAATTTCAAATTAATCAATTTTTTATTTTTATTTTTTTTACTTGACAATGGGGATTTTAGACATTCTGATTTGGTATTCAACCTGCAACCTTTATGTGAACTCGGATTTTTTAGTATATTTTTTAGTGTACTAAAATATCCAAATTTCCTTTTCTTCCACTGAGCTAGGCCTCCTAAACAAATTAATAAGTTTCTATACATGTGAAATTTACATTTTCCACGTATTAAACTATTTATTCTTTTGTCCATCGTAAAAACCTACCAACTTAACAATTCACCCAAAGCTGCATGCAGCATGCAAACCGTACTCGTACAATATTTTCTGATGGTCCATTCTTGAGTCTTTGACATTGTCTTTGTATTCATCTATCAAAGAAGGAAGTCAATGTAGCCATGACTATCTAAAAAGGCAGCTTGCAATGTGTTTTTCTTTTTTTAGTTTTGGGAAAAGTCATAACCTAGGTATTAGTCTAGTGTAGATTTTTTTTTTTTCAAGCACAGACGGACGTACACCCCAAAGAGGAGAGTGGCACATCACAAGGAGGAGGAGATAACCGTAGAAAGGGAGACAATTTAAAGCATGCCCCATGCGCGGAGAGGGTATCGATCCCACGACCTCAAGGTCGTGGGCCGGTCGTTGCCCCACTGGGATAAGGACCTTGTAATAGTCTAGTGTGGATTGAGACGTATTTTCCCATCATGTGGTGATAAATTTCTACTGTTAATTTTATACTTACTAAAGCGTGCTATTTTGATAGCTAACCATTGAATTAGAAGATTGATAATCAATCAATATATGTTGAGAAAAACACTCGTTTAGTATGCTCCTTGTAAGACTTCGGTTTGTAGCGTCTCGAGGATACCAACATTTTTTATAGAGAGTGATCTGATATCACTCAATGATATGCAATGAATTTTATTGTTAAAAAAAACAGGAAAGATATTCTCTTGGTAAAGAAATTGAAGTTGCAAACAGGGCATCAAACCTATTAACAATTCCTAATATAATAAAATTATATATACCAAAATCATATTATGGAAAAAAAAAGGTTCCTAAACACTCCTAGATAGACCAAAAAAAATCCTAAAAATAAAAAATAAAAGACTACTAAGACTACTTACTAAATTTTCCCACACAAAAACTGTGCTCACTGACATTCAAGATTAAGCTCCAATTAAGCCACTAAGAATTAGTCTTGAAGAAAATCATTAACATCAAATGAACAATTAGACAACCCCAAATCCATATCAAAATCATCAGAACCAGAAGGAATATCATCAAAATACCCTTCCAAATCTTCTTCTTTCCCACAAATCTCATCATAAATTATTGGAGACGGAGTCCGAAAATCGAAATATTCATTCAAGAAACACTGATCCAACGGCAAACAATCATCGTAATTATTATACAACGAATCACTCTCTTTCTGACCCAGCAATTTCTTTTCTGCTGCTTCTACGTTGGCCAACTCATTACCACTCTTATTAAGGTTACTATTAGTAACATTAAACCTTAATACAGACGTCGGAGAACAAAGGTTCTCCGACTCTTTACCGGAATCATACCCGGCCGAACCCGACATTACTTGGCCCGACTCCACTGTCGTCACCACTCTATCCGGCGGCTTCAAGAAATTAGTCAACGCATTGGGCCCACGTATTCGAATCGCGGCCCTATCATAAACCATAGCAGCTTCTTCAGCAGTGTAGTATGTACCTAACCAAACTCGAGCTTTTCTTATCGGGTCTCGAATCTCGGCTGCCCATTTTCCCCACGGCCTCTGCCTTACACCCCTATACTTTGGCCCATTTCCGGCCACTTTTGGAGGCCTTTTTTTCTCGTCATTAGTACATCTCGATTTTTTGTTATTTCCTCTATGGAAATTAGTATTTCTCTCGATTCTGATCTCATTCACGTGCTTCTTTATCCGACGCGAACGAGGTGGCGCCGCCGCCCCTGCCGCCACCTCATTGTCGTCACTAGAAGAATCAGTGGCGTCACAGTCAGTAACATGTATTCTAACAACCCTTGGCATTTTTTTCGAGGTGGGGTCGGGTTGATTTCTTGAATTTCTCGTCATTAATGGCGGATACTCTTGCTTGGAAGTCACAGTCCGGTGGACTATGTATTTGATGGATTCCGAATAATAATCTTTTCTTTCTCTGTTCATTTTTTTCTGAACATGGAAAAATAGAGAATGGGAATGCAGTTAAAATTAATGGGAGTAAAAAAAAAAAGTTTAAAGAAGAATAGATTTTACTGAAATGGTCAGAGGATTTAATGGAGAGAAAAGCTGTTCAAACAGTTGAATGTAACAATAAAAGGATTTCAAGAGAGAACTGAAAATGAAGGGAGTCTTTCGAAAGGAAGAAGATCCCTTCTTTGTTGCTCTCTCAAAATGACAAAATCTCAATCTTCTCCTTTTTTTAGATATTTATTAAATTTCAAAGTTTTGAATTTTAATTAATCCATATAAAGATTTTTTTTATAGTTGCATTTTGGTCCGATATGTTCAAAGAAAACTCGTAGGATAGGATTCTCACAACTATTGATTAATAGTTGTGAGACTCCTACGAGTTTTCTTTGAACATATCGGACCAAAATGCAACTATAAAAAAAATCTTTATATGGATTAATTAAAATTCAAAACTTTGAAATTTAATAAATATCTAAAAAAAGGAGAAGATTGAATCAATAGTTCACTAAGTACATTGAAGTAGTTTTGTAAAAAGAGTTCGGGTGGGTTCGACTTTCGACTACCACCACTGGGTCGAGCAGGCCTGTAGGACGATTGAAGTAGTTGAATAGCTATGAAAAATGATTAATATGTTTCTCACTTATAACTGAAACTATACTATTGATCATGTTGGGTTGAAATGCAATTTCACTGATACTTTTAAAAGTCTTCGTTATTTTCAAACTAATATACAAAATTATATTTAAAATTGAATTAATCTTTTTAACTTACACCGAGTTTTCATCGTGTAATTGACATGATAATTGATACCATAGTAATCATTTATATGACTATTAATGGTAGTTTGGGTCTTACACTATCGACTACAGTGGCTGATGTAGAATGGTGGCAGCGGATCACATTCTCTCGGTGGCAAAAATAAATAAATTAATGCAGTAAAATATATATACAATAATACTTTATATAAGAATAACTTTCGTATAATAATAAAAAATTTATGGTCCCAACTCGGGACCAATTATAAATAAGAATAAACTCTACATTGTAATATTTGCTTTTTTACGATCATCCTTAAGAAATTTACCTCCATATAATAATAAAATAACATTAAATTTTAAATATATTTATATATCTTTATAAAATATTCAAAATTATTTAAGTATGTTATATTAAACTTAAAATGATATGAAATATTTATATAAAGTTATAATGTACATACATTTGTTTTTTTTAAAACTCATGAATCTTATATATATATATATATATATATATATATATATATTAAATTCATATTTTTAAAATATGAAGGGACACAATTCGTATGATGTATATTAGTTATTTTTTAAAATTATATTTTTTTATATGTAAGCCTCTATTTAAGAATAACATCCTATAGTGATATTTTTTTCTCCGGTTCCGAGTGTATTACTATATAGAGATTTTATTGCATATAGTATATTTTTTTTCTATTTAAATTATAAATATATAAATGACCCTACAAAAAATTTTGAATTGTCAGGTGCATTCAGTGTTCTTTATTCCTGAATCCGCCACTAATTGAATAACTGTTGTAGAGCTTATTTGACTTTGTTTTTAAACATATGTACTAAGGTACAACTCTTCCATAACCAAAGTAGTAAGCTGAATATTCATTAAAAAAAAAAAGTAGTAAGCTGCAAAAAATCTTAAATGGGTATCACAAGCGGCTCGCTGCATCCCCATATTGTTGGAAAAAATTTTAATTCCTACTTTGCAGATAAGCTACACTCCAACTCATGTGAGAGGGTCATGGAGTCAGTCTCATAAAGTCGGATTCATGCTAAAGTAACCCATATTTTTTTGTTGAATCTTTACTTTATAAAAATAAAAAATTACTTGGCTACCAAAGAAATAATAAGCCCCCCAAAATGAATCTCCTACTCCAAGCCATCAGCTAAACCAGACCAAATTCTGGTCATTGTTTCCTCTTCCACCAAAGTCAAATGTTTAAATTTTCTCAATAAAATATTCAAAAGAACAAGTATTAAGTTCTAATTGCATGCCAGATTGGTTAGTAATTGAATTTTAAAATAATTTAAACACAATCATTTTATCTATCGCTAATTTCAAATTTGATTAGAATACTAATGTATATTTTGTTTAGCACGATACAAGGGAATAGTTCGATTGTCACAGATTTTGCATATGGAAATTAAATATCAAGTTGAGCGATTATTATTGCTAACTAGATCATTCTCACTAGCCGGTGAGCTTATAAATGAACTAGATGAGAAGGACCATTCTCAATTGAAAAAGTTAAAAGGGTGCTAATACAAATATTTTTTTAAGATTTTTTCCACCTCGTGCTAATGTATTATCAGTTATCGAATTAGTTTGATCTGATAGTTGAGTATTTAAATAAAGAAATAACTATTCAAAATAGTAAGTGAATAACTACTTTTAAATAACTATTTAATGTTTAACCGTTTGATCAAAAAATGATTTTTCGAAATTTCTTTAGTATATACTAAGAAAAATAAATCTAAGAATCGTAAAATAGTTGATTCTTAACATAATCCTTTATATGCATAATATTTAAATTCATAACAAATTATATCCTCGAATAAAAGTCATACTCAGTGACACTCGTAATCATTAGTGAATCAATGATAAGGATACCAAACCTCACAAGTAACAAAGAAACACACATTTAGATTTTATTTAAGTGACATAAAATTCTTTTTATTTGGACCAATTCTTGTAACTTGAAATCAGGAAACTTTTCTTCTAGGACTGGTCCATTCCCTTTTCATGTAAATTTAATTTTAGTTTCATGTACATATACAAGTGGAACCAATATCTAAATGCAAAAGGGTTGATTTTAGAAAAATTCTAATATGGAACATATTCAAATTGACCTCGTGATCTAAGATAGGTCACATCATCACAGAATTGTCCATCTTCTCATTCTATAATAACATACTCAGTTCTAAACTTCATATTAAAAATATCATCGATTTTATGTGAAAGGAAAGTGAGTCATTGTACATCTATCAAATTTGTCCAAGACAAATCATTCTTATAGAGCCCACAAACCCAAATGAAAATAAGTGGGCTTTATTTGGGCTTTAATTCCAGTCCAACCCACTCCGACCTTTCTTCTTCTTTAAACCTGACCTCCCAGCAAAAAAAAATTATACAGAGCTTTCCCGCCACCACGAAACAGTGGATATGGAGTACGTGAATCCAGAAGGTCTCCGATTAGATGGACGTCGTTCCAAGGAGGTTATTTTTCTTCTTGTTTCTTTATTCACGATTATTTTCAAAATAATTGGGCTTTTGAATTTCTCAATTTGGTACATTGTCAGATGAGACAATTACGAGCAGAAATTGGGGTTGTTTCAAGAGCTGATGAGTATGTAATGGTTTTCTTATTCATTTATAAAGATTGTATTTCTTTTTTCCTGAAATAGCGTGGTTTGATTATTTGGGAGCTAAAAATAATAATAATAATAATTATAAAGTTCGTACCCAGTGCACAAGGTTACCGCATCAGCAGGGTCCTGTTGAGTAAAGGTCCCGAATGTATTTTTATGATATGGTATTTTTATTGCAGTTCAGCTCTTTTTGAAATGGGAAATACCAGAGTAATTGCTGCAGTATATGGTCCAAGAGAGGTATATTTCCCTCTTTAACAATCTTTGTCTAGAGACGAGGCCGGACTACAGTGAAAATTTTGTATTGGAATTATTGTGAATATTGTATCCAAATAGTTTATTTGTGAATTGAACAAAATTTTAATCTTTTTTATTAGTCTTGTTGTTTCTAATTTACTTGAATGTGGTATGTGGATTTACTGTTAAAAAAACTCTTGACTGAATTTTAACTTTAAGAACCAAATATACTTCATTATGCACACTTATTTCTGTTTTTTATTTTGGGACGGGGTGGTGGAGGTTAGAAGGAATTGAGTTGGAATTGTTTTAGGATTTTGATTGATGGAGTTTGATTAGAATCATGTTTATACGTCTATTTTTCTTTCACTATTTTATGTGGATTATGTTCTTGAGTAGCAATTGGAGCTCCTTTAACAAAATCTGTCATGTAGAAGTGATAGATCCATCTAACTCTAGTATAATCATAGCATCTTAGTTTGGTTGTGGAGAGTTGTCCCCTTCTTAAACTTTTTTGGCGCGGCCCGAATATCTATAGACTCTTTGCTGCTCCAGGACAAAGAAAACTTATGAATAAAGCCTTTCTCCTGTCCGAGAGACATGCATTAACGGGCTTTTGTGCACACTTTTCTTATTTATCTTCTTCTAACAATTCTCTCTTTGTAGGTACAAATTAAAAGCCAACATATGAGTGATCAGGCTCTGGTAATTATTACTTCTCATCCGGGTCATGAATATGCCTTAGATGGAGAATACAGAGTGTTCATAGATTCCGTGCTTTTGCCCCTTTCCTTCTCTCATGGTTCTGTAATCTACTTCTGAAAATTTTCTAGGTACGCTGTGAGTATAGCATGGCTAATTTCAGTACCGGTGATCGAAAGAGAAAACCAAAGGGTGATAGGTAATTTGCTCCACATACCACCCAAATTCTGTGTTTTATAACTTATGTCTCTCGTGTAATATCATCTTTGACTAAGAAAAGAAAAAAATATTTATATATTTGCGGAAACTTGGTCATGGTCAGATTTTGATTATGTGATTCTCATTCTCTGCATCATTTGATAAACAAACCCTTGACAATTTATGAAGGTCCAATTGTAAACCATGGTTGCTTGAGGAATCTGATATTCAGTATTTCTGTAACTGGTTTCATGTGAATGCAGGAGATCAACAGAGATATCACTAGTTATTCGCCAAACAATGGAAGCTTGCATACTGACAGATCAATTGCCACGTACTCAGGTTCTACAACTCATAAAACGAGTCCTACCTAGATGAGTCGGTATCTTGTTCTTATTTCCGATTCTGAAACCATGTATTTTTTGTTGCAGATAGATATATTTGTCCAAGTTCTCCAAGCCGATGGAGGTAAGCATTCAGTTGAAAGAGATCTTTTAAATTCTCCTTTTTCATATAACTTTTAGAAACAATAAGACTCGTTTCTGATTGGTAGCATTCTTCAGGAACAAGATCAGCATGCATAAACGCTGCTACTTTGGCGCTTGCCGATGCCGGAATTCCAATGCGTGATCTTGTTACTTCCTGCAGTGCCGGATACTTGAATAGCACTCCTCTTCTTGGTAAATACTTATAATACACCCCGGGAAAATATAGATTTTTACTGGATTGTTTCTTTTTTCTGCTATTATTCTATATCATAACTTATTGAGGCTTCTCCAATAACAGATCTAAACTATGTGGAAGATAGTGCTGGAGGCCCTGATGTCACCGTAGGAATTCTTCCAAAGTTGGATAAAGTGACCCTCCTTCAGGTCCCTCGCTATTTTTCTCAGTCGTTTCTTTCCTCCCTCCCCACCCCCAAATATTGTATGCACTGATCTTTAATTCTATACAACAATTTGGCTTTTTCTTAAACTTCTCTCTAGATGGACGCCAAATTACCAATGGATACACTCGAAGATGTAATGCAACTTGCTATAGCAGGCTGCAAGGCAGTGGCAAACTATATTCGAGAAGTAAGAGAGATCGCCTATTCGCCTATATTTACGTCCATCTGCATCAATTCTTCACTCTGCATTTTTAAGAGTTTACATTACTTTTTTTTTCTTCCAGTTGTTACTTGAACACACTAAACAATTAGAGTTGAGGAAAGGCGAATAGTTCACAGCAAGGGTAAGGAATTCCATAGCCTGAAGTCACATTATCCAGGAGGATGAAACTGAAACCCCTTTACTTTCCCTTCCTTCTTTTGCTTTGATCTTGAGAGCATGCAGCATCCAAAATCGACATCCTTGGGAAGATCGTTTAAAATTAAAGCAAGTAGCCATGCTGCAGCTCTTTTGATCTGAAGAAGTTTTAATTTCAGTTGTAATTTCTCATTGTTTGATGGACTAGATTATGTAGTGACTGATATACATGAATGTAAGCTAGCATTATCATTGCATTTCTTGCAAACTTCATAGATTTTTTATGATTTTTCTCAATTTTGTGACCTTGGGAGAGACCTCAACATCAAGTACATTTAAATACCAGGGATCGGACTTTATTGGCCCGAGTAATCTAGTTAGGGAGGCGATAAATTGTGGCTTCCTTTCGCTAGACAGGAGTCGAACTCTAACTTCAGTTTGGTCAAGTAGATTTGATTATTGATAAAGGTGAAATTTGCAACTGTATATTCTCATTCATACAAGAAATACTTGTTCCAATTTTTTTTTTTGTAGAAAGCAGCCATTTTCAAAAAACTATTGGCCATGCCATTGAGGATTCCAGCTTCAGCATTATCCTAGTCCTCTAATGATCCCCCTAGTCAATATACCATATGGTTACTTACAATTAAACTCAGCAACCCTAAGCCAAATGAAAAATAAAATCTCAGCACCCTAACTCATGAAATTTAAAGGGCACTGCTTTCGATTCCCGGGATCCTAAAAGTACATCCCAGAATGAAGATCACCACTGCAAAAACTTGAAGGTACAACAGCAAGTTCCATACGTCCGGTCCATTCCTCTCCCGGCTTCAAAGTTATCGGTTTCTCTATTGCAGCCGGATTAACGCAAAGCATATGTTTATACTCCTCATCACCAAAATCTGCCATTGCCCTGGATTTCTTTTCCCATGGATTCCACACAACTGTGTCTGGGAGTCCTTCCTTTCGAATAACATAAGTTCGCTTCCTCTCATGATCAAGAGCAGCAATACATGTAGGAGAACTAACATAAACGCGGTCCACCTGCAAGACATTGCAAGAACCTTAATCTCGCAAAAGAAGACAATGTGAAGTACTAGGTACATTTTTTTCTGACTGATATTTAGAGGGTGTTCCAGAAAATTTTACCTCTGATTCAAAAGTTATTGAGTCTCCTTGCTCTGTAAATCGCTTTCTTTGGAAGAGATTGTCTAGATAATCCAGAGTTTCCAATCCTTCTATCCGTACTTCACTGTTAATAAAAATTCAAGAACAGCCTTTAGGTTGTTGCCACTAAAATATTTTCCGATTTTGCTTGTTGGAAAAGCAGCAGGAAAGAAAATTGCGTACCTTATATCAGAGACGGCAAAGTATGTATGGTATGCAAATGAGAAGCTAAATGGTTTGCCATTGATATTCCTTATACGCGATATCAAGCTTAAATTTCCATCTGGTGCAAGACAGACACGAAGGCGAAACTCAAAGCTGCAAACAGAAGAGGAGTCACCGTTAACCTCCAAATACTCGGATACATCAGCAAAAATATATTATTTCTAATCCAAGTTGTTTTGCTAGATGGAGAATGCACACAAATAAATTATTTCATTGTCCAATAAGAAACATTAATTGGGAATATTAGGTTCTTATATTATGAAGCATTAGTTATAATTGAACTTCCACTTTAGGGAAGTACCGGTCTCAATCTCTAGTAATCTTAATCAGACCAAGTCATCCATTTTCATAAGAAACTCATCTAACCAAGGTATGATAATAAACTGATGTTCAATCAGAATGAATATTCTCGGAAACAAATTTTCCGAGTGGGGAAGTTCTAAAGAGATATGTATCTTACCTATGAGGCCAATACTTAAGGTCCTCTTCCAATGGTTTCAGCAACAAGTCTACGAAGGATTTGCCATGGAAACCGTTTGACTGCAGTGGCGGGGGATCATCCTCGATGCTCCAAATTCTGTTTCTCGCAAATCCATGTTGCTCAAGAGATCCACAGTTTCCAAACTAAACCAACAATCAACATAACAAACTAAGTTGGACGTACTAAGAACGAATCCTTGGATAAAAATGAATACTAACAGAAATCATACCTGCGGAAAACATATGGGAATTCCTCCACGAATTGCTTTCGGATGCTTAAAGATTGCCTACAATCATACCAGAACCAGTAAGCAATAAACCAATGCAAGTATGCAAAGCCAGACAATCTAT
The DNA here is from genome assembly GCA_026122235.1 of Vinca minor. Lineage (NCBI taxonomy): Eukaryota > Viridiplantae > Streptophyta > Magnoliopsida > Gentianales > Apocynaceae > Vinca > Vinca minor. The sequence goes on along the minus strand of JAOCZM010000028.1, from coordinate 5,354,084 downwards.
TAGGTTGTAAGAATTACAAAACTACTGGGGTGAAACTGCGAGAAAGTGTGGGGCCAGGACTAACAGGCGAGGTCAAGATACAGTCTTTTCAAAACCAATCCAAATTTCCCAAATCTTTAATAACTAATTTCAGAATCTAATATGATATTTTTAATTCTATATCCTTAAGATCTCAAATAATATCCAAGGAAATTAAATTGCCATAAACCATTTTAACAAGTGTTCACCCCCCCCACCTTACTACTAGTGAATAGAAGTTCTTCACCGCGATCATTGCGCCATGAAGTAACATGTCCACCATACAAGCTAACCTGTGACAATAAATGCAGAACCAACCAAAGCATTTCAATATATAAACTACATGATCAATGCTTAATTGCTTATAACAAACTTAAAGGTCGTGCTCAGTGCACAAGGCTCCCGCATCGGCAGGTCTGGGGAAAGCCCCGATGTACGCAACCTTACCTTTCCGGGTTCGAAACCGTGACCTAGCGGACAACAAGTAAACACTTGATCATCGCGCTAAGCACGACCTTCAATGCTTATAACAAACTTAATCAACAAATATTCCTTCAGTCACAAATTAAACGTCTACTTTCCTATTCAATTTCAAACAGAGAAAGTAAGGACACAAGTAATTGAATCTAACCCTTGCAGAGGCACCTTGAGGGCTCCTAAGCACAACCTGATCATTCCCATTCCAATCCTTAGTCATTTCAATCCCTACCTTTTTATCCCAAACTCCTGCAAAATGCCCCATTTTCCACTAAAAAACTGTCCCTAAATTCACTACTCAAAAGCCCAGATCCAAGAACAACCTTAAAAACCCAGAATTTCTAGACCAACCAAAAGATTGGAATACTTACAACTTTTTTTCCCCAGATTCACTCCAACGCATTCTCTAGGAAATTGTAAGAATATACTTAGAATATAAGAAAATTGGGACAAGATTTACAAATGTAATAAAGCAGAAAACTTTGAATGTACTCTAAAAAAATAAAACAACTTTGTCAAATGTTCCTTAAAGAAACAAACTTTTTTTTTTTGTTCTAACAGTTAATTTTTCTCAATTAAAATCAGAAAACAGAAACCCTTTTTGTGAAATTTATAGAGTAAGGAAGAAAAAATAAAGAAAAGACCAGAAAAATCTTGACTTTATGCAATGCATGATGTGGAATTTAAGACTTGTCGGGAGATTAATTTAATTAGTTATGGCACTAATTAAATGAGTTAGTACTTAGTAACTATATATATAATAAATATAAATAAACAGAAAACAGAAAACAGATAATTGAAATTTGAAACTGGGTTTTGGCTGTGGAAACATGGAAGGTCGAAGTAAATGGATTAATTATCAGACCGAAGTGGTAATATTCAGACAATTTATTTTATTGAAAATCTGAAGCCAATTTGAAACCATTGGACATACTATGATGGATGGTATAGTTTCAAACTCAAATTGATATCCAAATTTTTTTTGTGGTTAATTAACTTTTATATTTAATAATTTAGAATTTTATTTGAATTTAAAACTTATATTTTTAAATTGAGACACAATACAATAAAAAAAGTCAATAACTCTAAGGCATTTTCGGAGGGAATTTTTTGTTGTGGGTCCAACAAATATCCAAATTTATGGTTTAAGTTTCAATATTGAAGATAGAATAATTTATTTAATAAAAGCTAAATGTAGAATGAGAAAAGAAAAAGGGAACCGAATTCATTGCTTATATATATATATAGGATGAGTAGCAATTATATGGATAGTTTTGATATGGATCAGATCCATTGGAGTATGTGGTTCAGAATTGATCACATCACTATATAATTAGGAGAGAGACAATTCTAATTCTATGATGACGTGGCTAATTCTGAACTATATGAACCTGGTCCATATCAGAAAAATCCCAATTATATGGCTAAAAAGTCAACTTCTTCATTTTATTCAATTTATATTATATTAAATATCCATAAGCTCCGTCATTCATGTACTTTATTTTTGGTGGATAAAGTCAATGAATATTAATATGTATTTGAAATTAGATGTTTATTTCTCATATTTCTAATCCAAATTGAAATAGGACATAAACATTAAACTTTAGAAGGAGCTTTTATTTTAATTTTCTTGTGAAATTATCTTTGGGCCAATCGTCGCGAGTTTGAGAGCACAACTTATAAGTGAGACAATATCTATGAGCATATTTACCTATGGACACATACTTTACAATCTTACTTGTTATGTTAAAATAAATATTTCAAAATATTTATGAACGACATTACATTTATTTCATATTTATGTAGCGTGTTGGGCATATAAGATTAATTTAAGTACTCATGGTCATTTTAAAATGTCTATTCTAATATAGTATTGAAGACATGCAGTTGTCAAGTAGGTGGTAGGAGGCAGGGACGAAGTCAGGAATTTGACGTCGGGGGCAAAAACTGCAACAATATGAAGAACTAAAAATAAAACTGTAAAAAAAAAATGGTAGGGGGCGAATTTGATAAAATATTTTGAACTACATGTAAAATTTACTATATCTAATAGTATTTTTAGAAATTTCGGGGGCGACTACCACCCCGCCCCTCTCTGTTTTCTTCCCTAGTAGGAGGTCAATGAACCGCAAGCGTGTTCTGAGACACTAACAAGGACGTTAAGACCTTAAATAGATAAGCTGTTATTATAAGATGAGATTAAAGTAATTGAAGTAGAGAACAAATATATATTATATACTTGTTCTATATTCGACCACTACATGAGATCTGGATCTCAAAAATATATAAAAATTAGGACAAAAGTTGGGACTTAGATCAAGGAAAAACAAAAGGTTCAAGAATATGGACAACCCGATAATGTGAAGATGAGACCAGAATGAATGGATCCGAAAGGGTAGTGCAGTTGGTTTGGGGTGACAGATTGTGTAAGAAAGCGCATGTTCAAATTTTAACGGTCGCAGTATGAAAGTTTCAACCCTCTAATGTGTGGTGGTTTTTTGCGGTGGGTTAACACAAAGCCTCTCACCAATCGAGCTGCTGAGTCATCTTAATTTACATCCTTCACAATTCTTATCAGATCGGGAGATGAGGGTCCTATGAGCATGGATATCGCCTTTTACTGTGTAGGTAGGAGACCAAAATGAATGGGAGAATCATATGGACTCGGGGGAACATACGCCTCAAAACTTTCGCCATTTGTGTCCTCTTCCGAGGGTTGCTCGCACCTACTTGTCACCTTCGGTTCTAGATCATCAGTAGATAGATGTCTATCAACACCAACCATTACCAACATGAGACTTTTTTTTTATTATTAGTATTAAGTATTTGATCTGACGAACAATATGGAGACCCTATATTAATTATCAAAGTTAAATTCTTATTTTTTTTAAAATATAAATTATAAAATGTATTAAAATATAATACGATTTTCCTATATTAATTATCAAAGTTAAATTCTTATTTTTTAAAAATATAAATTATAAAATATATCAAAATATAATACGATTTTCGGATTTCTAAAACCAAAGCAAGCGGTAATGGTCGTGATTTTTCTTCATCTAATTTTTAATAGATTAACATTATATTAAATAATAATAACATTTAAAACTAAAAAGAAATGAACTCAGTGCAAATTTTTTTAGGGCAAATAAAATTTTAATAATATTGCTTTTCATGTAATTTTTTAATAAACATAAAAATGAGAATTCATACCTTTAACTCGATTATCCCAAATTTTGGAGAAAATATAAAAGAATTTTTAAATGTAGATAACAAAAAATTAGGACCTCCAATTTTCAAAGGCTCTGTTCTGTAGGGTACTTTGAGCCTCTTCATGGCCGGGCCTGATCTGATCAATTTGGTTAGTTAGAATAGGTATAGTGACCTTTTGGTAAGAAATCATGTATATTTACGAACTTTGTGAATATTATTATGTCATGAGAATCACAAATAATCTTGAGGTTTTTAGCTTAGGGGTATGTGAGATTACATTATAGTCCTGCCTCTTGTTCTATTTCGCAACTACAACAGATTTTTATTTATAGTCTTACTAATTACTATCGCAAGTATGATTGTAAAAAAATATATAAAAAAAGTATAGAATTAGGATTCATAGGTCAGATATAAAATAGAATTTTCTCTCCAGAGTCAACAAAAAGTGAAAGAAAAAATCAACAGAACCTTTCACTTTTATGATGGTTTGTTTTAATGAAATTGCTTTTACCAAAGTTTGAATTTCAAAATAATTTCTATAATTCCTAGGACTAATTTATCAAGTTATCTATAAAGTTCGCTTTTTTCTAGTGTCTTAGTAAGTTTATTAAAGAAAATTTAGACGTTAAAGAAACCTTTTATCGTTCTTAAAAAATGTTATCTTTAACAATCTTTAACTTCATTTTTTTTGAACATCACAAAAGGAGATGGCCTCACAGGAGGAGGAACCTAAAAAGTGTGAAATTTATTAAACCCCACATAGAATGCGAGTATCGAACCCTCAATCTCACGGCCGTGGACAGTGTCAAGCCCCACTAGGCTAAGAACACTTTGACATCTTAATAACTTTTAAATCCCCTACTTTAATCTAACATAATAATTTCTTTTACTATATTTTTTTTGTAAAACTCTATGATATTCTTAATTATGTCTACTGATAGACTCCTGGCATGATGGAGAACTTATATAGGTCATCTCTTAAACAACTCTTTTAAAAGCTCTCATAATAAGCATACAATTCCAAAATCACACCTTACAATAAGGAAAATCTGATATAGACCAAGTCCACATGGACCCTTGTGGTTCAGAATAAACCACGTCATCACAGAATTTTCTCAATGGCATCCTGAATTCTCAAAAATACTTATCAGTTTTGCCAATAACCTCAATTTCCAATTAAGTAAAAAATATTCACTTAACACAACATCCCTATGCTTTTTTACTACTGTTAGCTGTAAAACTTTGGGGCTTTGATTATGCCAAAGTTAACACGATCTATTCCTCTCCAGTAAATTTCAGCAGGCGCGCTGCTGCTTCAGCCAGCAGCCACAGCATCCGTCCTAGGGCTGGTATCAAGCAAATGATGAAGCTTGTTCCCTGATTTTCGATTCTCGTGTACGTCATTCTCCTCGTTGCTCCTTTCAGCAGCACCAGAATTGTTTACTCTCGCAAGCAGGTCTGCTGTACCAACTGGTTGGCGCTGAATCTCATTGTGCAAGTGCTGTGCACTTTTCAACTTATCCTGGAGAAATTAGACCGCAGTTCAGGAACCGAACAATGATGTTAAGTTGTTAACCAGAAAGCATAGTAGCATTCAGACACAAGAAAAATGTACCATCAGTGTTGCGTTTTCGTGCCTTAGCTGCTCAGAATTCTGTGTCAATTTATTTATTTCTGACCTTAGAGTCGTGTTTTCAGCAGTCAATGACCGGACTTTCTTAGCTAATTCTCCAGCCTCGGCCTAAAAATATGGAGGACAAGAATAAAAAAACATCCTTGGTAAAGGCAAACCTTATGAAGTAAGCCATAATTTAGTTCTAGAAAAATTATCATATACTTTTATGGAGTATACGTTTGTTTACCTGCTTTCTCAGTCTTGATCTCCTAGCAGATTCTCGATTAGACTGCTTCCTTCTTTCTCGCTTAAGCTCCCGGTCATTCTGATAATGAAAGATCCAACACAGAAATAAGAACACAATCTCATTCTACGACGAAATGAAGCATGAATAAGACACGTTTAGCAAACACTCGGGAAACGTATAGAGGCCAAGTCCTAGGGAGTGCTATACCTGCAACCAAGTTTCGCCTGGAAGTGCTGGAGAAGACTGGGAAGCATTAGCCGTCTTCGCATGCACACCAGAAGGGTTTCTGAGCTCCAATGCTGTAGTCGTATTAGGAGAAAGTACAGCTCCCATCACCTTTTCAGTTGAAGTAGTAGTCACCCCCATAGTTTTCTCTGAAGACCCATTTATTTCCCTAGAAGATATTGGACTGCCGGACATCAGGGACTTGCTTTCCCCACCTATTAAGATTAACCACCGGGTAAGAGAAATATAATAACTCGGCAGTCATGGTCGAACACTCGAGAATAAATCGGGCTTCAAAAGCATATTAAGTTCCATAACATATTGCATTCCACAAAATAACACGGGATGATGCTTCACTTATAGCAGGTGTCTAATTAGGAAACTATAACTTCCAAAATGTTATGTAGGCAGATGAGAGCAACATAAAGTTTACCATTAATAGGAGTTCCTTCACGGCTACGTTTCTTGTTCTTTTGACCTTCCTGAAATAAATTACCTCGACAGTTTAGGCATGGACGAATAATAGATTAATGGAAGAAGGTGCCACAAGCTATATCATGATAGCATCCTTACCCTGGATGTAGTCCCATTGCTTCCATCGCTTGAACCTTCAGTCTCCTCACTGTTTCACATCACGTAAAATTATTGATTTACACGTAAACACCAATGCAGGAGCTGAGCACATCACCATGTTGAATGGTAGTGCTACAATGTTCATTAATTTTCAAAAGGCGACACGAGAAGAATAATCAAACCTCTGAGACCTTCCATGGTCAGTTCCACCCTCAGCGCTGTCCGCGTTTCCGTTGCCTATTGACATTGCAAGTCCATCAAATCCTTTCAACTTGCTCATCAAACCTCGATCAGCATTTGCTGATAACTTTGTAGTTGTGTCAATGCTCAAAGAACTAGCAGTCTATAAGAAGACCATGAAAAATTGAATGAAGTGCATACGTTCAAGGTAAATTAAAGATTACAAAATATTTTACAAAATAAAATAAGCATCTGAACAACAAGCATAACACATACCACATGTTCTGTTACACCAGAAGATGCACCCACTCCACGAGCACTTGCAGGTGAGCCCTAAGATAGAAATTTAAAGGAATATATCAATCAACTAATCCAAAGGACAAACTAATCCAGCTCGTGTTTCGTCATCTAAAAACAAGGAATATATACTTACAAAAGGAACTCCAGGATGGGGATAAACACCTCCATGAGCATAGATTGCAGCATAAGGTGTCCCATAAGTCGGCATCATATGCTAGAAACACATATAACTTCAATCAGCAGATGCTCCAATAAGTAATTCACATTTACTGAGAGAAAGACTAGGATCCACCAAGAAAACTACCAAATCCTATTAACGTATTCAAACAATACCTGCGGTGGCCCCCACAGGTAAGGATGAGGTGGATGACCAGATGGAACGGAAGAGTTGAAATATGGCGGAACAGCAACTCGAGGACCATAGTATGCCTTCAGAAAGGAGAAGCAGACACATTAACAACATGTTAGCGCTTGGTTTATCATGTTGAGAACTGCAGCAATGGAAAGACTGACAGCATATGAAGATAAACTAACCTGCATGGCCGCCCAATCAGGATACACGTGAACATTACTCTGCTCCTGCGACTGCAAAATAAATAATTAATAAAACTGGATTGAGATAAGACTTCAAAAAACCAACTAAAGCAAAACTTGATCCCAACAAACAAATATCAGCAAACTACTGATTTCATTCTCATGAATTTAAAGTTGACTATTATAGTTCATAGACGCACATATCACACCGCATGGAAGTACTTTACAAGAATAAAATACTTGCATACCGGTGCAGGAGAGGATGGTTTCTCAGGCTTAGCCGTCTTTGCCTCTTCACTGTTTCCCATGACCCCAGACTAAAACCAACCCAAATGAAGCCAATGCAGCAGCAGATTCACTTTCCAGTCACTTTAACGATATCTTACTAATTAATGGCAAAAAGTACAGTCTTCACCTGAACTATAAATTACCTGCAAGTATCAACATTTCTCTTAGACAGGTACAAAAAACAATACAAGTGTCTGAATGTCATTGTCAAGAATTCCTAATAATGAATGTAAAAATACGAAGGAATACACAAGGAACAATTAGGGAAACGGTGCAGAAGGACGAGATAAATGAGTACCTAAAGATAGAAAATCAACACTAAAATGCAAGTCCAGTAACCGTGTTTGCACAGAATGGTGTCACTTTAGTCCTTTATCCAGCTTCACCTTAAAACGAATCCCACCATATTTAAATTTCGTTGCAACTTGACTAGAGAAGATACTACTTTTACGCGGCAAAACTCTAATGCCCGGACATAATACTAAAAAATTGGGAGCAAACTAGTACCATACATTTAAGTTCTAGGAAAGAATAACTTCCATGAAAATCAGCCACCGAATAAAACCGGATCTTCAACCATAGCTAAAGAAGGTAACCACTTTAAAACCATAACTGAGTACAGCTCCTCACCACCCCACCGCACCCCACATTGCCAAAAAGCAAAAATAAACTAGTTTGATGTGAGAAGATGACTTTTTGTTTACCTTCCATGATATCATCACTCTGGGTAAGACAAAATTTAAAAATCAAATTAATAGACGGCCGAAAATCAGTTTTTGGGGGAAACACCAGAAAGCAATGAGGAGAGGAGAAGTTTTATCTTGGTAGTGTATTATATTCATTGATTTGGATGTAAGTTTCACCTACCAAAATAAAATTTCTCATGAGGACGTCCTACCACTATCATAATAGTTCCGTCCTGTCCAGGGGCGGAGCATAAGAGGAGCAGCCCAAGAATTTTCAAATTTTTTATATACTAAATATATATATCCAACGGTTCAAAAAAAAATTTATACTACGGCCCCCAAGAATTTTTAATTTTTTCTACGGCCCCCTAAACTTCAATCCTGGCTCCGCTGGTCCTGTCTAAATTGAATGTCACTCTTCTATTTAGTCCTCTACGTTAACACATCTGAATTCGCCTTTCGAATTTGTGCACCGCTTTCACAGTCTCCAACACCTAATGGCTAATTCTTACTTTCGTCTCGCGAACAATTTACTTTTTCAATTCTACGAAAAAAATTCTCATTTCTCGAACAAAAAGCCAATCTAAATGCACCCAACGTACATGAACAAGTCCAGATAAATCATCTCAGTTCAATAGAACTGTTACCTTTCCGTTACTTTTTAGAAGTTAGAAGAGTTTCAGTTAAACAAATTCATAAAAAAAAAGTTAACAAAATAATAAAAACAACAAAAAAAAAGTTAACAAAAAATTCAGTTTAAAATCAAAAAAAAATACAAAAAACAAGATCATTCAGAGCTAAATCTGATAATTGAAACGCAAAACACGAAAATTAAAAATATCAAAGCTCATGAAAATTAACCAAATTACAAGAGATCAAAAGCTTCAGCGAACTCTAAATCTATACTTGAAAAAAAAATCATTCATAAAAAGGAAAACACAAAATGAATAAAAAAAATGTGAAAATTAAGCGACTCAAATTGAACATACCATAAAATGAGTCACCACAACAAGTTCAAAATTCCCTCGCAAAAAGGAGAATTCTGTTCACCATTTCCTTCAAAACTCCTGCGTTTTCTCTCTCTATAAATGAAAAAAAGCGAACAGCAAAGTGAAAGAATGAAAAAAGAGTTTCTTCTGTGGCCTTCGCAGACTGTAGAGAGAGAAAGTACAGAAAAAAAACAGAAAATAGAGAGACAGAGATGAAGAGGGGAGAGAGAGAGCAACAATCCACGTCACCAAACACGTGTCTTTGCTAAAGAGATTATGCTAAATATATCTACATGTATATACCTAATGTGTCAATCGAATTATATGAGTCAAGTTTAACCTAACACACGTTCAACTCGCATAAAAATTAAAAACTCAATTAATGCTCAGCTAGGAAAACTTGACAAACTTTGATCCAACGCCCAGCTCACATTTTAATGTAAGTTCGAGATGTGCGAGTTTTAAATGGATTTATATATTTTAATTGATATTTAGTTTTATATATATTATTAATTTGATTCATGTGCGAGTTTTAAATGGATTGAGTAAGGATCAAACTTACGTTCGACTCACATAAAATTTAAATTTAAATATTATGTTCACATTTGCTCACAATCAATTTACATAAACTTAAGTTCATATTTTTGTGAGCTATTTAATTCGAGTTCGGCCGGCCCGAAGACACCCTTATATACCGCTGTTTAGAAATATATGCATTGCTTGAGTAACCAGATGGAGAGGTGGAATTGGTGAGCTGGCGCATGAACTATCGTGCTGTCTAATATATTTATTCCAATCCAACATCACTTCTTCCTATACACGTGTCTTTTGATGAGTAGATCTACGCGTCAAGGTCCTGGAGGTCTTACAAGCCAACTAAAGCCCACCAGCCATGTGGCTGACGTAGTCATTCTCCAAAGGGAAAGAAAATTAATTAATTGTTGTTTAAATAATGGAAATTTAATTGTATTGAATATGCCCTTTCAAATCCGGCAAAGTCATGAGTCACCAACGTGTTTTTACTCTTTAGGGTCCGTTTGGTAAGATAATTTTCCATGCCTCTCCTTTTATCCAATATATTAATTCTAATTAGTAAAGTCGTTTCTGGCCTTGCTTGAATTGTCCGGGATTATCATTAGAATGACATTGGTTAGGTAAAATAATCAAACCATGACATAATTTTTTTGGATCCAGCTGACGTGTCAAAAAATTAACGCGACTTGACACATCAGCTAAGAACGGATTTTCCAAATCTGTCTTGGCTTCAGGACGAATTTGGCAAATTCATCCTCAACTTGCTCTAATTTTGCTTGGAAAAAATTGTTTTTCGTGACTATTTTCTAGGAGAATTTTTGTCCGTTCTTCTTTTGCGATTTCTGGTTGATTCTTGATGAGTTTGAACCTCAAACTTCACAAGTAGCTGCGTCTTTTAACTGTGAACAAGTGCTTATAACTGGATTTTAGTGTAATGGTATCATATGATTGGGCTTTTCTTTGGAAAATTTCTGTTTCTATGACTATTTTTTTTTTTTTGGCAGATTTGTAGTTCATTAGTTTTAGGCGTTTTTTGGATGATTCTTGAAGAATTTGATACTCAAAATTTATACTCTGATTCGTCTCTTCACTGTGAGTAAGAATATGTTCTCCGATTTCGTGTTAGTTCTCTATATAATTGGGGTTTTTTGGTTGGAGTATAGCTCAATGTTCTTGAATTTTTGGACTTCCGTTATGATGTAACGGAGAATATAGATGGAAGGTCACAAACCAAAAAACGGAATAGTTTAGGGGATAAAACTTGACCGATTTTAGTTGAGGTCAAAAATAAAAAATATAATAGTTTAAGGAGTGTGAGCACTTTTTACCCTTTCAAGAATTTATTAGGGTTAGCATCCATCCTCGGCCGACGTGGCAAAAATTGTTGGGAGTCTTGCCACATCGGTTCAGTACGGAAGTGGCACTTCCGTTCTGAAGAGAAATGTTTGTAAAAAAAAAACTTTTGTAATTTTTTTTATGCCAAATTATGATCAGTCTAATACAAGCCCAAAAAAATGGGTCATTTTCCACACCATACACCACTTTCGTCCAATATCCGACGCGGAGAGCACTCCTTGTCTGACGCATCCTTGTTTGATTCAGACACTCCAAAGCCACATAGAATCACCACCATTCTTTTGGCGAGGAAGAAATAAAAAGTCTGGGTTTTTGTTATGAATAAAGCGTCCACCAGAACATATAAGTAATCTCTCCGTCCTAAATTAATCGTGTACAATATTTTTAATATGTCCTAAAATAACGGTTATTTTCTAAATAAAAAAATATTAATGATGATTTTTATCAATCTTTATCTCCCCCATGTGCCACGTCGAATCACCACCATTCGTTGTCAGATTCTCAATAATCTCAAAAGATTTTCTAGTCAACGTCATGAGCTGACCACGTGTCAGCGCAGGGATTCTTTACTGAGCTAAAAGATTAGCCCAAATTTGCACCACGGCTCTTATGCTGAACGGGGGTAAATTCCGTACGTACAGGATAAGCTGTCAGCTGTTGGATTTTGTACTTTTTAATCCAACGGCTATATCAAAATAGAGGTATTTTAGGTATAAATTTTGAACTATTTTTTCTCTTTCTTCCTTTTATCTGGGAGAAGATATTTTTGGTGGGAAACGAATTTTTAAAAAATACGTGTTCAATAATCAAGAACATGTGTTCACTAATAAAAAAACATGTATTCTCTGACAGAGAAGATGTGTTCTCTAACGAAGAACATGTGTTTTTATTCAGCCGCAACTTTTCTCTCTCCTCGGTAAAATTACATATGTATCCTTTCATTATATAACATTTTTTTTTTATTAATTTTTTAAGTCAGCCGCAACTTTTCTCTCTCCAGATTTGGACGGTTCAAAATCCCATCCGACGGCTAAGATTGTTCCGCACGTGCAAAATTTTAGACGTTCAGCACAGGAGCCGGACTGCCAAATTTGATACCCAACAAGTATTTTGTTGCACATAAAAAACACCGATAGACCACCATAATTTTTTTTTTTTTTTGTACATTTTTTATTTAGTGCAAAATACGTATTCTTTGTACATACAAGAGGCATATCATTAATTATTTTTATATAAGTTTGCATTAGATAACATCTTAAATTTGAGATTTTTGCTTCTTCTTTTTTTGGTACCAAAAAGTTCGGGTGTTTTCGACTCCGATCACCACCACGCAGTCGGGGACAGGGCCTCAGGGGACTATAGGGTCGCTTACTGAGAGTATTTACTAGATCACCCACCAACACAGCCCTCACGTCGGTACCGGAAATCGAACACTTGACATTTGTAAAGACGTGCCGAATTCTTACTAACTGAGCAAACTTGTGTTGGTGAGAGAGAATTTTGCTTTGAATCATGCAAAAATTGAATTGTGTGATTGAAGATATGAAATAAACTATAAAATTTGATATGGATAACTGTTCAAATGAGTGTTAATAATTGAAAACACTTATTATTTCTTACAATTATAAACAATATATTATGAGTAAATGCGAATCTAGACATTTGAAAGCAGGTTGTAAAATTTTAGAGGAGAGAAATGCAAATATTTTTAAAATATCACTTAGGAAAAAAAAATCAAAAATCAAAAATTTTGAAAATTTGATTTCGAACTAAAAAAATGAGTTTCAACAATTTAACAAAATGCTCGATTCAATTGCACTCTTATAAGCACTATCGTGTTGTGCCATGTTCGAATTCAGCTCATTTACTAATTCAAACCTGAGATCATATTCGGACTCGAAACCGTGCTTGAAAAAAATTGAATTCAAAACTGCTCTAAATAATTTGACTTGTGATACTCCATCACACGTGAGGTAAATTTGAAATATTGAATAGTAAATATTGCAGCGGTAAAGTTAGAACTTTAATGTTTAGGTGTGCGAAAGGTAATTTCAACATAACTTTTTTTGGGTTGGTAAATTTTATAAGGATAAAATTTCGATTTTCAAAATCTTGGAGAACTATTGCCACTCCAGTCCCCTATCTCCCTATCTCCATGCTTGATAAGTGGTTATACACGTACTGTCAAACTCATGAATCGTACTTCAAACTTGCAAACAGACTAAAGTCCTAACCCTTTTTAATTTTGAAAATGGGTCAAGGTATGAAGTATGGGACCAAAGCATGCTGTGGAAATGGTGGTGGTGCCTACAACTTTAACCGTGAAGTGTATTGTGGATAATTGGATATAGCAAATGGATTAATGGAAAAGAAGTTAAAGCCACTGCTTGTAATAACCCACAAAACTATGTAAGTTGGGATGGGGAAAGTCTGGCATGGGGCGGACTTAATGGGTCCGACTCCACACTACTCTCACATAATTTTAGACAAGATTCACTTGCAGGGTAAGTCACGCCGACCTTCATGTCTTACAGGTACCCACAAGGACCGTCCCATAGCGAACTTTTCCGTTGGGATGGGATTCATATCACTGAAGCTGCTAACAAGATCCTTGCTTATGCTCTCCTTAATCCCAATGCCTCTTATTTTTATCCTCACTTTTCTCTTCATAATTATTGTGATATCCAACCTATTGGTTGATTTTTGATTTATTTTCGAGTGTTATCATTTAAGTTATGATTGATTTTCTCGAACTATATAAGAAATTAAGCGAATATTGCCAATAAAATATTGGTCAAGTGACCAAGACTGAAACGTAAAAGTCATGAGTTTGAATCCCCTCACGCTTCTTGAATCTCTTATTTCTTGTAATAAATAGGTCCCCGTTCCACAATAAATATTTTTTTTAAAAAAAAGCGAATATTTACTCCTTTTTTTTGCTCGTGTTCATCGAATTTCCATAAGATATAATCAGCAGAAGAAAATATTCAATATGGTAGAAATTCAGGCTTGAATTGAAAAAGCAGTTTAAGTTTTAAATTTTACATTAGATTTTACAAAAACTGAATTGTTTACAAGTAGAGATGTATGTGGTGTCAATTCTGAAATTTGAGACTTGAAATAATGTCCAAATGCAGCAGCACTAGTTTCATCACATTTCTTGAATAACAATTCAAAAGAGACTCTGAACGTATCAATTTGTTACAATATATTATTTCACGTCTTATAAAAAAAATAGAAAGCAGCTAATTTTGAGGTGAGTCATAGTTTTCATTTAAAAAAAAGAAGATTATATGATGGTTTGACTTTTAGTTAGAGAATTTGTCTAAAAAAATGAATTCTTTTTAAAAATAAAAAAATAAATGTAATATTGAAACTATAACTTAAAAAAAACTAGAAAAAACATTTGCTGGTCACTGTGACAAAATGGTGCCAAATACACCCTTTGTCAATGCCATTTTTCTACTTGCTAAAAGCAATCAATAATAACATCCATTCATCATTTGAAACTACTTATATTATTATTTAATTAGGAAACAAAATAATAAATTAAATCCCAGTACCCAGCAGGTTAGATCATTGGGATGTTCCATTTTGAGTAAATGTTGTTTATTTTGTTACAACTCTATTCGTGAACTAAATAATGTATAAGAACATGTAATAGAATATCTTTAACTCTCTTAAGACCAATCTAGATATAGTTTGGCTTGGGATTGGTTTGGTTTAGTCTTAAAATTGGCGAGAGAAATTCAATTTTTTGCCTTTAAAATTTGAATTTCAACGAATATTTGGAAAAAAAATAATTGAATTTGAATTTCTCCCGCCAATTTTAGAGGCCAAAAATTGAAATTCAACGAATATTTAGAAAAAAAATTTGAATTTGAATTTCTCCCGCCAATTTTGAGACCAAACCAAACCAAACTCAATTCAAGTACACCCATGGTGCCGAATAGTCTTTTGTTCTTTGCGGAAAAAATTTAAACCTTGGTTTAAAAGAGAGTAGAAACAACAGGATCAACTCTCCTTAAGAGAATAATTTCATTGATCATTGTGGTTTAATTGATATGGGGTTTTCAGAGGCTCCCTTTACTTGGAGTAATAAACATGGTGGGTCAGGTAATATTCTAGTTAGGTTAGATAGAGGTCTTGTTAATTCTGCTTGGCGTCTTCTTTTTCCGAAGGCCTCTATTTCTCATCTTACTGCTCTAGGTTCTGACCATTGTCCTATCATCCTTGATTCTAATCCCAATAGGTCGCTTAATCCTAAACCTTTTCGTTTTGAATCTATGTGGATCAGGGATCATTCTTCTATTGATATTGTTAATCATGCTTGGTCCATTCCTGTCTGTGGTTCTCCTTTGTTTTCTCTATGTTATAAAATCAAAGAGACCAAAATTGCTCTTAAGGGTTGGAATCTTTCTGTGTTTGGTCATATTCAAACAACTTTGAAGAATCTTAAAACTGACATTGGAGTACTTCAAAGTCTTCCCCAGACTGTTGAGATTGTTACTAAGGAAAAGAAACTTCAATGTGATTTGGATGAGAAACTCAAGAGAGAGCAAATCTTATGGTGGAACAAAGCTAAAGCTTTGTGGTTGGAAGAGGGTGACGCTAATACACACTGTTTCCATCTCTCTACCATCATTCATAGAAGGCACAATACCATTGATTTTCTTCTTAATTCGTCTGATGAGTGGTTATCTAATAGAGAAGAGATAGGTAAGTTTTTTGTGGATTCGTTTTCCAAACTTTTTGAATCAACTAAACCTGTCTTTCCAAGTAATTTGCAGGATTTAATTCATCCATCCATATCCGAGGAGGCAAACAATGAGCTATGTGCTATTCCTTCAATGGAGGAGGTGAGAGATATTATCTTCGAGATGAAATCAGGTAAAAGCCCGGGTCCAGATGGTATGACCCCTTTTTTCTTTAAACATTATTGGAACATTGTTGGTTCTAGTGTGTTTAACGATGTGCATCATTTTTTTACTCATGGTTTCATGCTTAGGTCTTTGAATCATACGTTTATCTCTCTTATCCCTAAAAATGATAATGCTCACATGCTTGATCATTTTAGGCCCATTTCTCTGTGTAACATAGCTTATAAAATCATTTCTAAGATCTTAGCTGATAGGTTGAAACCATTGCTAGATTCGATCATCTCCCCTTCTCAATCGGCTTTTATTCCTGGTAAGAGTATGTCTGATAATATCATTGTTTCCCACGAATTAATGCATCATATGAATAACAAGAGAGGTAAGCTTGGTTTGATAGCTCTTAAACTGGATATGTCTAAAGCTTATGATAAAGTGGAATGGGATTTGCTTATTTGTATTCTTAAGAAACATGGTTTTAGTGATGTTTTTGTTAACTTGATTTATCAGTGTATTTCAACTTCGTCTTTCTCTATTCTTATTAATGGTTCTCATTTTGGCTTGTTTAGTCCATCTAGGGGACTAAGGCAAGGAGATCCTATCTCCCCTGCCTTATTTACCCTGGATTTTGATCTTCTTTCTAGAATGATTTCTCAAGCCGAAATGCAAGGATACATTCATGGAATTAAGGTGAGTAGACTCTCTCCTAGTATTTCACATCTGATGTTTGCTGACGACCTTACCATTTTTTGCAGAGCCAACTTGGAGGAAGTTGAAGAAATCATGGAGGTAATAAATCTTTTTTGCTCTTGGTCTGGTCAAAGCATCAACTTCTTGAAATCCGTTGCTCATTATAGTAAGAATGTGGGATTCTTGCTCAAAGAGGAATTGGGAACTATGCTGGGAATGATGGAATGTGACCATAAAGGGTCTTACCTTGGAACACCTTTCTGCAAAGGTAAGTCTAAGAAGGCTATCTTTGCTCCTGTGATTGAAAAGCTTAGAAAGAAATTATCTAGCTGGAAGATGGTTGCTTTATCCCAGGCGGGTAGGTCCATTTTGGTTAAAACTGTTGCTCAGGCTCTTCCTATTCATGTTATGCAGAGTTATATTCTTCCTGTTTCTTTGTGTCATAAAATTGATAGCATGATTAGGGATTTTTGGTGGGATTTTAAAGAGGATAGTGGTAGGCACTTATATTTAAAATCTTGGGATTCTATTTGTATGCCTAAGTTAGCTGGTGGTTTAGGGTTTAGAAGGACTTTTGATATGAATAGAGCTTGTATTGCGAAGTTGGGGTGGTTTATGATGATTAATCCAGCTAAATTGTGGGTTAATTTGCTTAATTCTAAGTACTTGAAAGGTAGAAAGTTAACTAATTTAACTGGTAATCATAATAATTGTTCTTGGATCTGGGCAGGGATTTTGCAAACTATTGATATTGTTAACAGTGGCATTTGTATTAAGATTGGTAAATATACTACAACTAGAATTTGGAGGGACCCTTGGGTCCCTTTGTTGGAAGGCTGCAGGGTATCTCAAGTTCAGAGGAATGTGAATTCGGTGGTCATGGTCAAGGATCTGTTGACTGTGAACAATACTTGGAATAGGAGTTTGATTCTTCAAAATTTTGACCGAGATACTGCTGAAGCTATCTTTAAAATCATTCCTTCTAGGAATCATGACTCTCTGGTGTGGTTGCCCTCTTCGACAGGGCAATTTACTGTTAAATCTGCTTACAGATCAGTAAACCGAGAGAGATTTAACTTGTCATCGCAGTTAAATAGGGATTATTGGAAACTGTTATGGAATGCCGAGTTGCATAATAGGCATAAACAAATTAATTTGGAAGATATTGTGTAGGGCATTACCTACCAGAGATAGACTTAATGCTTGCTTTAGGATCCCAGACTTGGGCTGCTTAATTTGCAATTTGGAAGAGGAGTCTTTGGAACATCTTTTTATTAGATGTCATTTTACTAAAGCTGTCTGGATCAATTCTAAGTGGAAACTCAAAATGGAGGAATTTGATAATTGGAGCATTCACGATTTTATCAGGGAAGTTAGTCAAATTTCTAGTAATTTTCCTATTGCTAAAAATATGAGAATTGAGTTTATTAATTTTTTTGCAGTGTCCGTGGAGCAGATATGGATGCACAGAAATGATATTTTACATGGAAAGCAAGTAAAGAAGATTGAAGATGTGTCGGTGCAAATTGAGAGAAGATCAAATGACTACTGGAAGTCATCTACTGTGAGGAAGCTTAAGAGATGTGCAAATGAAAGTGTGACTACATGGAAGTTGCCGCCTAAAGACTACATTAAGGTGAACTTTGATGCGGGTTTTATCAAGGATGATAATGCAATTAGTGCTTTTCTTATCAGAAATAAGTTAGGAGAAATTTTGGGTGTTTGGATCAACAGATTTAAGGCAAGATCTCCCTTTGAAGCTGAAGCACAAGCTGCTATTCTGGCAATGGATAAACTGAAATTATTGAATTTGAAATATAGTATTATTGAGGGGGATTGTCTAAATGTTCTTAGAAGCTTAAAAGGTTACTCGGAGGATAGTCATTGGACTGGCTTAGACCATGTAAATCTAGGTAAGTCTTTGCTTGTAGAGTTTAAGTTTTGGAAAATCCAATTTGCTATGAGGTCTGTTAATTTTGTTGCTCATAGAATTGCTGATTGGGCAAAGTCCAATTCTGTTAGTGGACGTCTTGATCCGACGCTGTTACCTCCTTCGATATTTTGTGATAGGGGAGGAACTTTTTGTAATCCTAATCCTGTTGTGAATTCATCTAATGGTTAACATTTTACTTAGCAAAAACTCTCCTTAAGAGAATACATTAAAACATGTGGAACCGTTTAAAAAAAAATAGTTATTCTTACTAAAAAATACTCAACTCCTAAATAAAAATAAATTCACGATAAATATTTATTCTGCACATGCTGATATATAAGTTTTTTGGATCGGATCCTTCAACCCTTAAAGACCAACAAGAAAATAGTAGTAGTAATTACACATATAGTTGCAAGGGCAGCCCAATTGATTTTGGGGTGATAGATTGTACATAGGAATGCATGATCGAATCTTGACAGCTGCAGTGTAGAAAATTTCAACCCTCTAATGTGGGGTGACTTCTTGTAGTGGGGTAAAGACAAATTCTCCCATCTAATTGAATCGCTGAGTCATATTGATTTACATCCTCAAAATTCTTGATCGGACTTGAGAGTGGGGTGGCCCATGTGGGCGTGAGTGTGGGTAACGTCTTTCTTTCTGTGCACAAGTAAATACACATAGAAACCAAATAGGAAAAGAAAAAAAGATACCAAAATGATGGATTTTGAAGATAGGGAATTGACCAATGAAAATACTCCAATTCTCCACGTGTTATCTAAGGCAATCAGTTCCTCTTGAGCTAGAGGAAAAGAGCAAAATATTGTGGATAGAAAAGAAAGACAAAAAAAAACTCTACTTTTTTTGCAAAGAAAATCCCAATCTCTCAATCCCCAAGAGGGATAAAGAAAGAGAGGCTAATTTAATTTCCAGTCAACTAAATTTCTCAAAAGATTTGGACTTTTTCCAATTTTCTTTCTGGGCAGAAGCCAAAATGGCAGCAGCTTCCACTTCAATGGCGGCAGCCGCCGCCGTAGCCACCGTCTTGACACCAAGATTCACTCTCCGTTCAACCAATAACTGCGCTGCCTTGCCTTATTTACGACCCCTTTCCACTCCCTTCAGTCAGCTCTCTTCAGGTATTGTTTTCTTGGAGAAGGGACTTATTTTATTAGTGTCAAATTGTCAATTACTCCATCCGTCTCTAACCACCTGTCCATTTTGTATTTTACACGAGATTAAAATTTGATCAAAATTTACGTATAATATGGTAAAATATAATATTAAACATAATCCTAATTAATTTTGCTATCAATCCTTATTTTCTCTCTCTAACTATTATTAGAAAAATTATCCTTAATGAAACTTTTATTTAGAAAGCAGACAAATAATTTGAGACATATTAACAAGGAAATTTGTACACATAATTTGAGACGGAGTGGGTGCTAGTTCAATTTGTCGACCATTTCTGCCGCTGAATTTTATTGGATTAGGCTATGAAATGTTTCTTGATTATGTTTTTCGAACTGGGCTTGTCCTAATTTGTGTGTAATTAATGAACTTTTCTTCTTGTTGCCTTGGTCTAAGAGAAGGACTCTCACCAGTCGAGCCGTTGAGTCATCTTGATTAACATCCTCTACAATTTTTGTCTGATCGGGAGTTGGGGGGCCTTGGAGGCGTGCATATCGCCTTTTTTGTGTACAAAGAACTTTTCTTATTGTAACGAGTCAATTAGAATGCCCAGTAAATGTATATTTGTCTGATAAACTTGAAAGATTTTAACTTTGGTTTGATTTGATTTGATTTGATTTCTACTTCTCTTCCACTGATTTATATATGGTTATTGAATGAGATAAAAAGTTTCAACCTAAACTGGGTTAAATTTGTCAATGTTTTGGCTATCTAAATCAGCTGAAGTTTAAGGATTCCACCGTGACTTTGTGCCTGGCTCTATCAAATGAATTGTTACTTCCTCCGTCCAGAATTATCTGTCTGGACACGCTTCTTTTTTAATCTGTCTCAAATTAACTGTCAAATTTCTAAATAAAGGGTTCATTATGTTTTGTAATGATAGCATTGTTGAGATGGCAAGAGCTATTATTAACCAAGACACCTACTTATATATACTTGTAATAAGTGTTTAGCTTATGATTCTTAATTTGACAGAGTCCAGGAGGACTTCTTTGCCCCAACTCAAAGCCTCAGAAGAGTCATCTGCTTCTGTTGACACTAACGAATTGTTCTCAGATATCAAAGAAAAGGTAAGTTGAACGCCATGATGTCTTCTGCATCGCATTTGCATTTTTTTTTTTCTTCCGCTCAATTCATTTAGAGACATGGAGCTCTACTTCTGGATGATGGTTTTATCTGCTGAGAGTTCACTTGTCGTTTCTTATTATTCTGTCTAAGCCGAGAGTTCGCCTCAGAATGATGTCTAACCTCTTGAAAATTCACTGCTTTATACTTTGCTAGTGGGAAGCAGTTGAAAACAAGTCTACAGTAATTCTTTACGGAGGAGGGGCAGTTGTTGGGGTTTGGCTGGCTTCAATTCTTGTTGGTGCAATCAATTCAGTCCCTTTGGTAAGTGATTTAAGATGATTGAACTTGTTCCGTATAAATATTGTTTTAGCGTTTTGCATTTCCTCCCCTTTCCTTTCCAGCGGAAAGCAATATGAGAAGAGAATCGTGTTCTGTTCATTTTCGTCTCCCTAACTTCTACCTATCTTCGAATCATGTTCTGTCCATTTTCGTCTCCCTAACAAGTATCTATCTTCTCTTTGCAGCTACCTAAGATCATGGAATTGGTAGGCCTTGGATATACTGGATGGTTTGTCTACCGCTACCTTCTTTTCAAGGTTTGTTCTATATCACCTTTACCTTTATCTGCTCATATTGCCATAAATCTATTTTCTTGCTCATTCCTATTTCGCGATGTAGATCATCATAGTCTTAGTGTTCTACTTATTATTTTATCATAACTAATTGTGTTCACGGTTCTTCTGTATGTCGTTTGTTACAGTCAAGTAGAAAAGAATTGGCATCAGACATCGAAGCTTTGAAGAAAAAGATTGCTGGAACTGAATAGATATGCCCATATAAGCAACGGCTCAAATTGGTTCATACATTTTCTGTATAAGAGGCAAATTGGTGTTATAATGTAGTATAGGTCTCTTATCACTTGTATTCTTCTGCTCTCTCTTTAAATAAGAATATATATGTTCCATTTTGTTCTGCCTTTGAAGTGATTTAACATTGTTTAGCTCATAAGGCCCATCGACAGTCTTCATGTCAAGAACGTGTCGGTCATAAACCTAAACCTCATCACTGATTTCTATCTCAAACTCCAAACTTGACTTTTACGGAACACAAGCAAGAATCTCAAAAACCATACCCAACACCAAAGCCACAAACAAACAGAACTTGAAGAGGAGCGAGACAATAGTACAAAATACACTCCACTTTGCTATTATTTTATCCATGAAAGCATTAGACATTCGTTGAATGAACTCCTCCCCCGCTTAGATACAGAGCTTCATCGCATCAATTTAAACATCATCAGACAGGATGTTTAACTTTAGTTCAAGAACGATACTTTAAGGAAAAAATATTAAACAGAGCATTAGAATTAAGACAAAATGTTTAGATTTTGTCGATGTCCTCATCCTCAAACTCAATGTAGTCATCAGCACCACCATCGTCTTCTTCATCCAGTCCACCGACAATACCCTCATTGAGCCTAGTGGTCTCAGGTAACTCTCCATATGCCTTCAACAATCTTGCCTCGTCCGGCATATATTTCAGAATAACATCAGCCTTGTCATCCTGATATCATCAAAAAGAACATTAGTAATGAGAATCACAAGGATACTACAATATAAACAAAACAACTTCAAACACGAAATCACCAAAATTGAATGTCCAATTTCTTATTAAAAGGAAATTTGAAAAGGAAATGCATTCAATTTCTGCTGAGGGAGTAACTCATCAACCATTGCCAAAAAATTCCAACTTCTCTACCATTTTTAAGACAAAAATTATTAACAATATACTCCCTCCATTGACCATTCCATAATATCCATGATATAATGCGTTGAGGACATGTACCAAAAATTAAGGAAGTAAAAAAAAAAAATTTAATCAAAATATCAATATTACTCTCTTAAATCAAATTAATGGTATACAAGTATTATTTAAGAGAGTAATATTGATATTTCGATTAACAAAGTAACTTACTTTTTGCTTCCTAAAGTTTAGCTACCTGTCCGGCTGTCCTAAACGACTTATATTAATGGAATGGAGACAGTACAATAATCAAGATTCTTCTTCATTTTTTCGTTTGTTATAGGATAATACTTGAGCTGCAATAAATTGTAGAAAAAATTCTACCAATCAGTCAACTATAGTCATCGAATTCATACAAGTTGTGAGAAAATCAGAACACAGGTTGAAAGATTACAGTAATACTCATGAGTCAGACGAGGATACAAAATCTAGGAATCCAAAATCAAACATGTCACATGAAAATTAACCACAGAAAAGCAGTATAGAATATAAGAAATTAAAAGAATAAACTGGAAAAAAAAGTACCTGATAGTCACGGAGGCCGACAAGGATGATATCTCCAGCGGCGATCCAGACCTTTTTGTGCATCTTACCACGGATATGGCAGAGACGTTTGGTACCGTCGATGCAAGTAGCTTCACAACGGCCGTTACCGAGCATACGAAGGACCTGAGCATATTCCTGTCCATCTTCCTTGAAAACGAGCTCTCTCTTCTCGTCATCGGCTTCGTTCTTTCCTCTCTTCCGATTCTTACCTCCCTTTCCCTTGTTCTTCGGCATCTTCTTGCGGCGGCGCTGCTACAGCTATTCCTCTTCTCCTCTTTGATCCGCCGCCGACTGTGATGAATTCCTCTCGGCTGAAAGAAGAAACCCTAGATTGATAGGGTTGGGGGAAGGAGGAAGTAAGAAACCGCCTGAGATGAGAGTAGTCTTATCCGTGGGAGGAGGGGAGAATAACTGAATAAGGGAGCGTTTTTGGGCTTTCGATTGGCCCAAAGGTTATAGGGCTTATATGGGTTTGGTTTTGATTTTTAGAGGATTCTTATTCTTATTATTACTATATCATGTTTGGGTCGTGATTATTGGATTAAAAATTTATGATCAAACAATGATGATACATGAAATTATATTAAATTTCAACTATAAATTTTATTTTATACTCTTTGATCCTTATTTGATTTCAACTTTTTGATTTAACAATCATTATTTGTTATATAATTCACCTTCCTTAAATTCGTTGAGAAGGAGATAGAAAATTATCCGAAAGAATATACAACGATGGAAGTTGATCTGAGTTAAATGAAAAAGATAAATTATTGATCGTCGGATGAATTAAATTATGACAGTTGTATTTTAAAAATAAGTAAATAACTATTCAGTTTAAGATGGAATGAATAACCATTCAGACTATATAAACAGTGATTTTTTAAACTTTGAACAAAATTTATAATTGAAAAAGTAGCCTGATAGATGATTGTTATAAACCCTATTTTATTATTTAGAAAGAAAGAAAAAAAAAACCTATTTTGTTTGTATGAGCCTTTCTTTTTGACTTTTCTATTTGTAATAAGTTATGTGGTGTAATGAAATTGACCAAATTCTAATATTGAGTTCTGGTCCATAGGGCTGCTGACTGCTAATATAGCAATCATGACTAAGCAGGAATTTTAAATTTGGGGCGAAAAATCTGCAATAATATGTCGTATTATATATAAAAATTGTAAAAAAAAATTTGGAAGCGAATTTGATTAAATAATTTAAACTCCCTATAAAATTTATTATATCTAGTATGATTTTTAAAAATCTCAGAAGGCGACTGTCCTGCCCTGTAATCGTGTCCCTGATAACAATGAGAAGTTTTATCTTGATAGGTGAGTAAGTTTAAAACTTACATTCAAACTAATGAATACAATACACGTATGCCAAAAGTACAAATTTATAGGAAAGAGAATTGACTTTTTAACCTACATGTATTATATATTCATTAAATTGGAGATAAATTTTAAATTTAGTCACTTAGCAAAATAAAATTTCTCGATAACAATCCGCTGCTGATCAAATAATTTAATTTCATACTACGGTTCATTTTTCTTTTTATTTGGTATTGACCTCTCAGTCGACTTTTTTCCATTTTCTGGTGCCATTGAAAATTGTCATATTTATGAGCGTGGAAAATGTGTTATTTATATTAACACAAAAAAGAAGAGCCTAGTTTTTTTTTCTTTCTTTTTTGATGAATAGAAGAGCCTAGTTCAAGTGGCTCTATTTTTGACCCACAAGCTCTTTGACATGTTATGATCAGAAGTCCGAATCATCATTGAGGTGGGTTTATTCTGAAATTACCACAGTGCCATGGTGACGGTGGATTAGTCGGGTTCGCCCAAACACCGATTTATCAAAAATAATAACACAAAAAAAAGCAGAGCAAAATAGATAAAAAAAAACTCTCAAACCCATGGACGATCCGAGATTTTTAAAAATATTACTAGATATAGTAATTTTTATATGTAGTTTAAATTTTTTCTATCAAGTTTGCCCTCTAACATTTTTTTTTACGTTTTTATAACTAGATCGGCATAATGATGTAGTTTTTCTCCCCTCAAAAAACAATTATTGCCTTCGTCCCTATTCAAACCCAAAAAGAATTTTTCTTAAACCTATGGAGCCTAGTTCAATTTGCATATTACTACCAATTAATAGCTAAATTCTAAAGTAAAGGGTGGTGATATACTTTTTCAAAACATGTTCAGAAGAGATTGAATATATGCTCTAATGAAACAAATTCTTTTACCCCTTAAAAATAAATACAAAAATATAAAAGGGCCTACTTGACATAAAAAGAAAAAGGAAAATTTGAGTTTGCTTTGCCAAGTGTTATGCCTCATTAAGGCATAATGCTTAGCGAAATATAACGTTCCAATGCAATGCAATTTTTTAATGGCGGAATTAAGGGGGGCGGGGTACGAACTCCCCCAAATTTTTAAAAAATTCTTTTTATAGTGCCAAAAAATATTTCTAAAGAATTAAATTTTTCCCTTAAAAATAAATTTACCCCATAAAAACAAATGTTAATTCCGCCCCTGATAATTTTGCCCGCAAACATAATACCACATCTATAAAGTCGGGGTGCTCATGAAAAATCGAAATCGATCAAACCAAACCGATTTTTCGGTTTGAGCGATGCATTGGATTGGTTTTGGTTTGGTTTTAATTTTTTTATAATCCAAACCGAATATATATATATATATATATATATATATATATATATATATTAAAGAACTCTTTTGTAATAAAACATATTGAACTTTTTATTTTTACCATGACAAGCAAGCTCTTCAAGTGCTAAAGTAAGAGATTGAAGATCCACGTGTTTTATGTGGTTTAGATTAATCTGAAGTTTCTAGTTTACTTTGAAACTAATAATGGCGTAATTTTTGTATTTTTTTGTATTTTTCCTCGTAGGATAATTTTTCAGTAATTTAGGTAATTATATAAAAAAATTGTATTATTTTTACTTTATATTGAAATTCAAGAATCGAGAATTTATGTTTCATTATTATATTTTTTATTGTGTTTAACTTGTGAAAACAATAGTCTTATTTCGTTATATTTTTAGCAGCTAAGTTATTATATAAAAAAATTATTTTATTTTCACTTTATAATCAATATATTTTGTATCTCTCGAAAACCGAAAAACTAAATCAAACCAAATCGATACAAACCGAATGTATCGGTTTGAGATTTTGAATGGCTTGGATTGGTTTCAAAATTTTCAAAACGAATGTTTCGGTTTGGTTTAAAAAATGTGTAAAACCGAATTAACCCGAACCATGAACACCCCTACTATAAAGCGTATACCACATTTATCTGGAGATGTTCTAATAGTATTCGAATAAGTTAATCTGAATATATGATCCCACTATGCCGTTGAGATCTAGTAAGCACTATAATAATAATAATAATGTTGAATTTGAGACAATGAATTAATTAAGGTTGATAATCCGATCAAAGGTCCAATAGCCCAGTGGGGCATTGGCCGGCCCGTGACCGAGAGGTCATGGGTTTGATACCCTTCCCAAGCATGGGCTTAGTCACGAGTCCGATACCCTCCCTAAGCACGGGGTAAGCTTTTAATTATCTCCCTTCTAGGGTTCTCTTCTCCTCTTCTGAGGTGTTCTTCTCCTCTTTGAGGTTGGTTCTCTCCCCTTTGGATTCCGCCCTCGGGCGTTAAAAAAAAAAAGGTTGATAATAAAAAAAAAAGGTTGATAATCCGAAATTAGATTCGAAAAAATTGCCCATATTATTAATACTTCAAAAAAAGACGATTCCAAAATGGAAGCATCCATCCAAATGGCAGTCTCTCCATTGACTATATCTATCCGTCTTTCCTCTTCTTCTTCACCTTCACCAGATATTTTCAAAAATAAAAAACTCCTACTATCTAGGGTTTTAAGATCGAGAAATTCAAGTTAGATTATTTCAGAAACTGTTAATTTTTACTATTATGAAGGATTCAAATTTGGATTTGTTCGATCCTAGAACGGCTTTAATGGAGAGCGCGGCATATTCTCCGACCAGCAGTAGTCGCGATCCGGATTTTGGTTTCGCCTTCAACGATAGCAATTTTTCCTGACCGAGTTCTTCAGATCGAGGTTTTGTCGGATGACTCATCGGAAACTCACACCGCCGGCGGCGCCGATGCTTGCCAAACCCTTGCTGAGTGGGCTCGGTATCGTAAGCGTCCTAGAGAAGACGTTAAAAAGCATAATGGTAGTACCTTATTTCCTTTTCCCCACTATCAGCATTTACTTTTCTTATCGGAGTATTCTTTTATGAGCATTTTGTCGCCGGATTTTTTTAAATTTTTTAATACTACCTCATTCCTTAATACTCCCTCCGTTCCCAGTTCCCAATTATCTTTACACAATCTCCAAGATGATTTTTTTTAATTATCCGTCGCCTATACATACTTTATCAGTTTTTTAGTAATTATCTGCCACTTTATGAAACCAAGAGAGTAGCAAATGTATTTTTTTTCCAAATTTACCCTTGTCATTAATTAATTCAGTCAACAACTAATTTGAATTGTCCCAACATAAATGTATTTATTGAAGGTTAAAAGTGTCTTTCTATATTTAAATTAATGTATCTCAATCATTTTCTTAATTCGAGTGCATTGTCTTACAAGGACAGATAAATGGGAACGGAGGGAGTATACGACTTTCCGGACTTGTAGCAGGAGTTAATGAAGTAAAAATTAAGATATTTTTTAATTAAAATATCAATATTACTCTCTTAAATACAATTAGTGGTATACAAGTAGAGTAATATTGGTATTTTGACTAACAACTACCTTGTTTTTTGCCTCATTAATATTAAGGAATGAAGTGAGTATTTTTTTCGCGCTGATTGTAAGGAAATGAATTTTTGTTTGTGCTGTAATGCAAGTACTTGTATTCATGTAAATGACCACACGTAATTCTTTCTTGGGTTCATGTAGCTGACCCCAATTACTTGGGAATTGGGATCAAGGCTCCATGGTTGTCGTGGCTGCAATGTAAGTAGTCAGACAATAGTATCTCTCCCCTTCGAAGCACGAGGTTGTCTTTTTTCCTGCTGAGTATAATTAATGTTATGGGTAGGAATAATTATGTCAGAATAATTGAAATGGACAATGTCATGTAGTCATGCATGTACCAATCTTTTTTCTATGTGTACCTGAGATTCAGGAGTTTTGTTATAATTTCTTTGATATTGCAGTGGTTTTCTTATTTATTATGCTGGTACGGGTTTTTACTGATGTTAACCAGACATGTGCCACTCGTTTGCAGCTTTGGATATAACCATATGCCCCGAGGAGCAAATTCTAAAGTGTGATCAGCATGATGCTGATGATGTAGGAGAATGTGAAAATCAAGAGGAGGAAGAATACACAATGCTTGAAGAATCGCCCCCCTCAGGTGTTCATTTTGCACAAGTTCACCAGCTTATTATTCTTTCGGTCTATTGAGTTATTTTTGGCTCAAATGATTCATGTACTTTTAGTAGTTCTCCAGTTTCCATTTAGCTTAGGTTGCAAAATTCGTATTTTGTCCTCCAAATTAATGCTTTCTATTGCTTTTATAGGAGATGAGGCTGCAAATAGTGATGACTGTGATATGAATTCTTCAAGAGTTCTAAGAGTTAAAACATTACATATAAGTTCTCCCATCTTAGCAGCAAAGAGCCCATTCTTTTACAAGGTAGTTATTTTTGTTGTTATTACTTATTAGTTGGCTGCATTCTGAGCTTCTATATCATTGGTGGCTGAAGTGTCCTTTGATTTTTAATGTAGCTCTTTTCAAATGGGATGAGAGAGTCGGAGCAGAGACATGTAATTCTAAGAATTAATGCCTCAGGTATTTACTCTCTGACATTGATCTTCATACACTTTTAAGAGTTAAATTAATAATTAAAAGAACTCTGTCGCAAGTACATTGATAGTAGTTTCCTTTAAGATTATCATATCCTTATTATTACCGCTGTTCTTGTCGTTACTCTTTTTAACATAAATTTTAAACAAGACTAAATATGTCAACTTTATAATAAGTTAATAACTGCATAAATACTGTAGTTCATTATTTTCTTCACCTGTAAAACAGAGGAGGCTGCCCTTATGGAGCTGCTGAATTTCATGTACAGCAATACCTTAACTGCAACTACAGCACCTGTTTTGTTGGATGTCCTGATGGCAGCAGACAAATTTGAAGTTGCTTCATGCATGCGGTATTGTGGCAGTCTTTTGCGTAATTTGCCTATGAATCCAGAATCTGCTTTGCTATATCTGGAGCTTCCTTCGAGTGTCTTAATGGCTGATGCAGTTCAGCCCTTGACCGATGCAGCAAAGCAGTTCCTAGCTGCCCGCTACAAAGACATAACAAAGTAAGTTCAAGGACTGTTATCATACTGTGATAAAGGAATGCTTTCTATCTTCCAAAAGGGCTATTTACTTTCTCCGTTTTTTTCACAGTTAATAGAAACGCCTCCCCCACCCTGCCACCCCATCCCTAAGAACTGAAATTTGAAAAACCATTCTTGGTTTTGGCTTTTTAGGCCTATGTTTAACTGATGCCCAAGTGTTTTAGCACGTCAGAAGAACCTTGGCGTCCCTAGCATTTCTACCTATTGTAAAATGTCTTTCAATTGCATATAATGCTCTTATTCTTCCCCCCCTTCCTTTCTATTCCCATCCCCCTCCAGCAGAAGACACAAGGAACGAAAAGTGACGGCCCATGCAAACATAACCACCCATTATTTTTATTCCTCCTCCTAATTTTCTTTTTCTTGTATCATGCTTTTCAGTTTCACTCATATGTAGGTCATGCACATTCCTGGATGTCTCCCTTCATTTAGCTAATTAAATTTTTGCATAGAATGTGCGTAAATGTATCTGAATTTATATTGGTTTAATGAAGCCTTGTAACTTCTGGTAGGTATCCAGATGAGATCATGAGCTTGCCCCGGGCTGGCATTGAGGCCATCTTGGCCAGCGACGATCTCCAAGTGGCATCAGAGGATGCAGTGTATGATTTGGTGCTGAAGTGGGCTAGATGTCATTATCCAAAGTTGGAGGACCGGCAGGAAATTCTTGGTCAGCGTCTCAGTCGACACATTCGTTTTCCTTACCTGTCCTGCCGGAAACTCCGGAAGGTTCTAACCTGCAACGACTTTGTTCATGAGCTTGCTTCAAGGTTTGTACTTGAAGCCCTCTTTTTCAAGGCCGAGGCTCCTCATCGTCAGCGAATTCAGGTAGCTGAAGAGATTAGTCAAGGTAACCGTCGTTTTGTGGAGCGGGCCTACAAATACAGACCTGTTAAGGTGGTTGAGTTTGAAATGCCACGCCAGCAGTGCGTGGTCTATTTGGATCTCAAGCGGGAGGAGTGTGCTAACTTGTTTCCTTCAGGCCGAGTGTACTCTCAGGCGTTTCACTTGGGGGGACAGGGTTTTTTCTTGTCTGCACATTGCAACATGGATCAACAGAGTTCTTTCCATTGCTTTGGTCTCTTCTTGGGAATGCAGGAAAAGGGTTCAGTAACATTTTCTGTTGACTACGAATTTTCTGCAAGATTGAAGCCTACAGAGGAGTATACAAGCAAATATAAAGGTAATTATACTTTTACCGGTGGGAAAGCAGTCGGATACCGAAATTTATTTGGGGTACCATGGACTTCATTCATGGCTGAAGACAGTGACTTTTTCATCAATGGCGTACTTCATCTCAGGGCAGAGCTTACAATGAGGCAATGAAAATTGTAGTCATTTTGAAGAAGAAGATTCTTCATGTATTTGATTGTTATCAAATGGGCAGAAGGTTAATTATTGTTATTCAAGTTGGCACCACTAACTTTTATTTTGTTTGTTGGATTATATCTTTTATAAAAAATACAAATTGGCTGAAATTAGCCAAATTTGCTGTAGTTGAAGGATGTAAGTGGTATTTATGGAGCAGGGGATTACCCTGCAATATGCTTTTGCTTTGTTTAGAAAATACACAGGCCCCCTATGAGTGTGAATATGCTTGGTTCTGATATTCGTTTTTTTCTTCTTTCTTTTATTATGATTCCTAGTTAAAACATAGATTCTTTTAGTTTTAAGTACCATGAACAACTCTTCTATCGAATAGTACGATATAGTGTGTGTGCATATTTAGGTGAACATTTATTACGCACCATATCCAAATTGAAATCAATAAAATATAAAAATTAACTTGTACTAAGAAAAATAAGTATTAGTGTTGTATTTATATTAGCTTGTACCAAGAAAAATGAGTATTAGTGTTGTAACCGGAAGTAATAAACAAGTGGACTTAGTTCAGCTAGTCTCAAAGACATGTCAATCATAAGATCGCGAGTTCGCGTCCCTAAAAAAAATTTATATGTCGTATGATCTAGTTTATTCCGTAATCTTATCAAATTAATCAAGTTTGAGAGCTGGAATATGATTCGCCAAAAGATGATCAATAATGATTCTTGGATAAAAAATTTGGAATCAAATAAGGATCAAATGTTTGATCGAATAATAATCATTACCCATTATATAATGGAAAATTTCGATATGGGATCAGGTAGTGGGTAGAGCCTCAGTCGCTTACTGAGAAAGCTCCACGTCACCCCCTCTCTTAAAATTTTTTTTCATCTCTCGACTACAGCTTAAAATACGAAAAAAATAGTCCTGATATGGACACAATTAAAAGTAAAAAAATTGTACAAACTTGTCACATCACTATAAAATGAGGAGAGAGAATTTTTTTTACTTTTAACTGTATCCATATCAGGACTATCTTTTTCAGTATTTTAACTCGTGATCGATAGATAATTTTTGCAGAGAGAGGGTGACGTGCGCTTTCAGCTAGTGCACTAGTGCCCTACCCCTCTACTCTGGTCCCATATCGAATGTTCCAATATAATAGATTTTTCTAATGTATGCTCCTGAAACACAATAGATAAGTTATTATATATAGTCTTTTAAGTTTCTTATTCTCCCTAGAGTTCTCCCATTTCTAGTAGGTATTGGTGGGTTTACTTGGATTGTGTTTGGTTTGGGTTTTGGTCTCAAACCCAGTCCCAAACCAGTTTTGAATTGAGTCTGGGATTGAGTTTGGATTTGGGTTTGGGCGGGAAAGGCTAAAAAACGGGCGGGAACAATTCAAATTCAAATTTTTTTTTCCAAATATTCGTCCAATTTCAAATTTTGGCTTCACAAATTTGGAATTTTAACATTTCCCGCTAATTTAAGAGCTAAAAATTTTGAATTTAACAATTATTTGAAGAAAAAAATTTGAATTTGAATAGTTCTCACCCGTTTTTTAGCCTCTCCCGCCCAAACCCAAACTCAAACCCAGACTCAATCCAAAGCTGGTTTGGGACTGGGTTTGGGATCAAAATCCAAACCAATTCCAAGCCAAACCCAATCCAAGTAAACCCTGTATTTCCTAGACTTTGTTTCCAACGACTTCCAACTACCAGGTCCGGAAAGAAGACTTTTTTGCCATATATTTTTAAATTTTTTTAATACACTTCCATATTAATATGTAGATAGTTGTAATTTACAACGTCAATAAACTTTATTCTTTTGTAATTGAATATTTACTTTTTCTATAAAAATATAAATACTCATGACCATGCAAATGAGTAAAATATGTATAAAACTTTGTTAAGAATCGAACATCTACTTTTCTGTATAAGAAAATAAATACTCATACCCGAACAAATTGAATAGTAGTAATACATATAATAGTAATTATTTTGATCGTACCAAAAGTATTAGGTCCTGCAACTTTGATCTCATTTCTTAGAACATCTCCATAATGCTTGGAGTATTTTCATGGGATTCAAAATGCGACATCAAATTTTGAAACGAGACTAAACATACACTCAAAAATGCCACATCAAAGGGTTTCATAAACAATTTAGATAGGAAAACAAAGAAAAATATCAAAATCATGCTCCAAAAATGGAAATTCAAAGAGCCCTTCATTTTTTAACTATCTAAATTAGCCTCCAAAACCATATGTTTCTCATTTATAAGCTACAGATATAACGAATATACGAAAAATTCAGGATTCAAAAAATCTGCTTTTAGGAGAAGATATGAACTCAATATTCACAATCAGATTCAAAAGTTACAGGTTACCTCTCTGCGTCTGTGAACTACGAGCCCCCGGAAGCTCTATCGCGATACTGCTGAGTTTCAAGCCTTGCTTCAAGAAGCTTTGCCTTCAATGTATTATCTTTTATAGGAACTTGATCGGGATCTTGATTAGTAATTGCTTCCGATGTCCATCTCTCCACTTGGCTGGAAGGACTGACAAATGAATGATCGTGCACAACTTCATCCATTAACACGTTTTCTAGTTCTCGCTCAGCAGGCTCGTCCTTACATCCATTGCCCAAGAAACCCTTTTGCGTGTTTTCTTTAAACCGCGCTTGTAAGTTAGAAAGATCATAATCTTTTCTAACTACTCGTGACAGGATTCTTTTCTTCACGCGATTTGATTTGACAGTTTTTCGCAAATCCCTATTTGTTGCAATTCCCACACGTTGATTGGTGGATCCATCTCTGCATAAGCCACTATGACGAGAATCTTCTTCGTCATTCCCGTTCTTAGGAGCACTTCCAACCTCATTCAAGTGAAACGACTCTAAAGATGACCTCTGCAACGTACTTCCAATCGGCTTTTTCAATGAAGAAACGCCGTTATTTTCAAAAGATCGAGATTGTTTAGCTTGAAGGAAGGTTTCTATTTCTAAACTCAACTTATCCAGAATCGATTTCTTGTCTTGACTAGAGTTTGCTTCCACCAACTTCATTTGCATCCGTTCATCTAGCCATGCTTCAGAAATATGTAGAATCAACCGATCAGTATGTTCCCGTACACTAGAGTCCTTATCGGATTTATGCTTCACTAATCGAAACTCCTGTTCATAATCTCTTATGCCTTGTGCAAACTCATCACACAAGTCTTCTAGAAGTATCCGTGCTTTCTTTTCTCGTTCGAGCTCCTTTAATGCATTTGAGAAGGAAGATTTAATTTCGGACAACTCACGAGCTAACTTACGATGAAGACTTTCTGAATGCTTTCTCAATTTCCTTTCATCTTCTAGCCCATTTCTAACAGATCGAATGGCTTCTTGAATTTGATCTTGCCCTTTATTTCTCTTAGCATCATTAGCTTCGGCTAATTGTTTCATCAAATCTTCCATTTCTTGACGATCTCTTTTCTTCTCTTTCAATAAAGCTTTAATTTGTGCACGCGCATGGTCCAGTTCTTTCTGCATCGCTTTCACCAAAGAAGTGTTCGAAATGTGCTGTTCTTCAAGGCTCCAAATCCTATTTAGTACTTTAAGTAACTCGGTGGATGTTTTTAATTCACGGCTTGATTCTCTAAATCTACTTTTAAATCCTGATGGGGTGACTGCCGGTCGATAAGGAGCCATCATCTAGCAGGAAACAATACCAAGTAATG
This sequence comes from Vinca minor, assembly GCA_026122235.1. Taxonomy (NCBI): domain Eukaryota; kingdom Viridiplantae; phylum Streptophyta; class Magnoliopsida; order Gentianales; family Apocynaceae; genus Vinca; species Vinca minor. Next base: position 5,319,289 of record JAOCZM010000028.1, on the reverse strand, counting down.
TAGAGTGGCATGAATGCACTTGATATAATGGTACCGCAGCAAAGAAGTTTATTTTAAGGTTAAAGAAAAATGAAGTGACCAACATAAAATGGTAAAAGGTCGATTGAGAAATATTCGTAAGCGCGTCCCAAGTAATTGGAAAACAATTTCTCTATCAGAAATTTAGGCAAAATATAGTTCTGAATTCTCACTCTCTTTCAGTCAGCAATAGGGTCGCTCATATATGCTACAATCATGTATTTCTCCTAATGTCGGTGAATAATTGCATCTAATATTAGCACATTGGCAACTCGGAGATTTAAGAGAAGGTGAATATGCGAGGAAAATACCTCAATTGAGCGAGAGCTTCCTGGAGAAACAGGCTGGAAAGCATCACCTTTTCTCTCAAACGATTGGCGATGTTGCTTTGATGGCTCCGCAACATGTTTCCTTAAATTACTCGCAGTTGGTGGCTGTCAGATAAACAGTTTACTTAAAATGAAACACGGTGATTTATTTGGCAACTAAACAGCTCCGTGACATATTAAGCGCAGCAAATGTCAGCTCAAAGTGCTTAAGAAGAACTAGTCTAACACACAACTAAAAAAATAGTCGTCGGACAGCCAATAAACAACTTACGAAACAAACTTATGTGTATTGGAGGTGCCAGTCAAAACATTTCCTATTGCATTTTGGCTTAACTAACTTTTGTGTGACCTCCTGAAATCATATGTATCTGAAATGGAATAATAATCTTTCTAATGACAAATGCTAACAAATTTCACAATGAGGAAAAGGAGAACTTTTGTATAGACACGCATTTCTTCTCATAAACAATTCAACTTTTGATTTAATCAAACTGAAACGCGTTTCATTTCAAAACCAAAAGCTATCCATATAGACCGAAAACATCATAAAACTAGAAGGTGAAAACCAAATCAACAAAGAAAATCAATCACCTTGTCATCAGAACTATCAGGAACCTCAAAGCCCTTGTCTTTGCTCATCTTGATGAACTTGAAATTGGGTTCAACTTCCCAAAGATTAGCAGCAAGCTTTCTAGCAGAAATTGTTGTTCTTGAGGGAAAATTGGAGGGAAAATTGAAATCTTGAAATGGAGAAGAATCAATTTCAGATAACCCAAGTTTCCAACTTGGTGGAGGTGTACTCTGACCCCCTTCTTTTCCCTACCAAAACCCCTTCTTTCAACTTTATCCCTAACAATTCTTCCTTTTTGTTCCTTCTCTCTCCAACTTTTTCTTCTCTCTCCATCTCTCTCTTCCTCAATTTTCAACAAATTTTCTTAGGTGGGCTTGTCTTTTTTACTCACAATTTTCTTTCATTCACTCAATTCATAGTAAAAAAATTCAAGCTTTTTTGACTAATTTCACCATCACTTCTAGCAATTTACCCCCTTTCAAAACTTCAAAAGCAAGAAAAAGCAAAACCCTTTTGCCCTTTTCAGTTTTCACTTAACAATATCTCTATTCTAATTCAAAATTTGCTTATAATATAAGCTTCATGTTTCAAATTCAAATTCAATTCTCTCTCCATATCTATCAACTCTGAGTTTGATCCTTAAAACTCAGTCTGATCTTTACTTTACTCCTCAAAAGGGAGGAACTATTACTACAAACTAAAGATTTGGCAGTAAAAAAAAGCAAATTAAGGTAAAGATTCTCATAATGGCTACTGTATATTTGGGGCAGAACAGAATGAAAATCAAAAGAAGGACTAGATACTAAGCTTGCTTTAATAATCATGGGGTCTATATAGGAGCATGCGACACGTAGACCAATCAGCAGCCAAGGGCATAAGAAACTACAACACGCAGGGCAAAAAATTATATTTATGTCCATCGTTGTCTGTATTCAACCAATCACAATTCGCTATTTATATATAATTGGAATAAATATTTAAATAGAGAATTTTGATTGATTGATTACAAGAATGAGGACATACACGAGCACAAACGATTTTCACCTCGAAAGCAACGGCAACTTGTCAGATTATGGGGTAGAACACAAAAAAAAAGTATATATTGAACACTTTTTACTGTTTTAATAATTGGATAAAAATTTGACTGTTCAAATTTTGCAAACACTTTTTATGATTTTTAAAACATCTATTACATAAGATATGTGTCATGTGTTCGTGAAGAGAACACATAAACAACAACCGATTTTTTTTGCGTTATGAACTATAGTGGTGGCAATTAGAAACAACTTGTTGGTCTTGTGACCCACAAGCTCGTGGCAAGTAGTAATCGCTTTGAGAATATTAGAAATTAGAGTTTGAATTTTTTTTAAGAAAATTAAATTTTCATTTTCTTCCCTGAGTAATTTTCTAATCGGTGTTATGTTAAAGAATTGCAAATCCAGTCTCACTCTTAGTAAGAGTTAACGGACGCTCCGCAAGCAATTCCGTATTAATCTGACTAATAGTAAAGACATTGGATACCTACCTAAGAATAACCCAAAAAACTTGTTTGTCTTGTTATGGTGTGGTCCTTGACAAACAAAAACAAAAACAAAAACAAAACATTTATACTTCAGCTTGTTGCTGCCTGCTGTCAACTTTCTGTCTTTGGTCCTTATTACCTGTGGAGTAGAGAAAAATGAAAGATGGACCAGCCTATCAATTTCGATCAACGTTCACTTACATAATTAACCTCCTATGCATACAAATTAAAAGTCTATTAAATATATTTTGTGAATAGAAAGTGGGGTTAGAATCAATAAAAATGCCCCCATAACCCAACTTCTCATTGATGGCTGAATTTCAATTTAGTTGAAACCAAAAGTTTGCATGGGCAATCCAAAAATAAAAGAATGTAGGATGTGGTCCATACTCCATAGGACCCATACCCTTAAATAGTAGCTACTTGTGATCCACATCATTTTTTCACCCCAATTTGACTCCACTTTGGTGGGAGAGGAATATTGGTTTTAAATGCACCACTCATTCTCATCTTCAACCCAAATTTTTTTACTTTATTGCTTTACATTTTTTTTTCGACTACAGTCTACTAAAATTATTAGACTAAAAACATTGGCTAAAAATATTTTTTTCGGACTATTTTACCCTTTTCAACAGTAATTGCCCTTTCCAATTTTAAAAAAAATTTCAAAAATCAAACTTAAATTTAATGCAGAGATAAGATCTTTTCACCCTATTTTATCTCTCCGCAAAACTCCCACCTCTCTTTAATGCATTATTTTTCAATTTTTTCAGCTTCATGGGAGCAATGTTTTCCCGAAACAAATTCAGGTGATGCATTTTTTTTTATTTTTTTTACGAAAAACTTTTGCTTTTATAAAATTTCATTCATAAATATATTAGGGTTTTTTTGTTGTTTAGCCTTGGAAACTTTTTTTTTGTCGTCAAGATTCAGTCCTATTTATCAAAAATCATGAATCCAACAGAGCCCAAAAACCAAGAACCCAAACAAGAAGTTAAAATTAAAAAATGGTAATTTTTTTTTATAAAACGTGCAAAAGAAAGGAAGGGAAAAAAACTATACTTTTACTCCAGTCAAACTTGATTATGCTTGGTTTGTTGCAGAAGAAGATGAATAGTAACTTCATTTGTCTTGAATTTGTTTTGCAGGGATGTTGATAATTTGGAATTGTTAGATCCAGTGCGGAATATTAAATATTTTGCACCATGCAAAACCATTACGCATCGTCGGATCTAAAATCTAACGGTTGAGATCATTTGGTTTAACAACTTCTTTATAATATTTATTAAGACCCAAATTATCTCAGACATCATGTTTGATCCGACGGTATCTAATTGTTCCGCACTGTGCAGTATTATTGTTAACAAATTTAAGTATTATTAGAAAAAATTGAGAGAAAGCATGTGTTCATCATCTGTTCTGATTAATAACTAATTAATAAATGTTATTTCTCTTTACTTTTTTCTTAATGTTTTTTTTGGTGAAATTTTTTGGGCCTGTGCTTTGAGATTTAGCTTAACAACTACATTGGTTAAGATATGCTCTCGTATTTGCCGAATCAATTTCTGAAATAAACAGGTGTTCACACTCATTAAACACGTGTTCTTATTCTCAGAATACATATTCTTGTGTTCAGAACACATGTTTTTTGTATTCGGAACACTTGTTCTTGTGTTCTAAACACATGTACTAGTCAACATTGCCTGTAAAAAAATATGTGTTCAGTAGACAAAAACATGTGTTCTTGGTAAGAGAACGTTCAGTAGACAAAAACATGTGTTCTTGGTAAGAGAACATGTGTTTAGTAGACAAAACACGTGTTCATGTTAACAGAACATGTGTTCCGATTAACAGTATTTTTTTTTTTTTTTGCGAAAAACTTTTGCTTTTATAAAATTTCGTTGCAAATATATTGGGTTTTTTTGTCGGGTGCAGGAAGAATTAATATATTTACTATAGCAGCCTAGTCAACTTGGTCCTTTGGAAGATTTATTTGTACAACTTGGCTCTTTGGAAGATTTATTTGTTCTTCAATGTTTCTTTGATGTAGAGGAAAAGCATATCAAATATTCCTCTGTACGAAATGAACAAAAAATTGAACATTTATTTTCGGATATATTAGTTAGATTAAATAGTCAAATACCAAACAACAAATAATTTCTCTTTCTCATTTTTTTCTACTTTTTTCTGGTAAATATTTACTGAGATTGGGAAAGAAAATGTGTGTGTGAGAGAGAGAGAGAGAGTATGAAAGAAGAAGAAAAATGGCAGCAAATGAGTGAATGAAGTGATTGAAAATCGTAGCCTATAAAAAAGTCTACCCTATACATGTTTTAATCCTCCTATATAACTTTTTCAAGCAAAAGTTAATGCTTCTCTAAAAAAGTACAAGCACTTATGGTTCCCAGCTACATTTTTCAAACCTGTTACAGCGCGGAACACCAACTATTTCGCACGGTGTGAAATATTTGGTGGCCGTCGATAAGAAAGCGGGACGAGCTGAGATCATTTGACTTTACATTTTTCATGTTAAGTATTGAGACCAAAATGATCTCCGACGTTAGTTTCTTCATCCAATGGGCCATTAAATATTTACGCGATCTGCGTAACATTTGGTGTTCATGACTCAGTAGCCGGATTGGCATTTTCCATCACTATTTATTCTTACAGCAAATGTCATTATCACACTTTCGGTACATATTTATTCACTAATTGCACGTAAAATCCCTATATCTTTTGTTAAATGCTTACCCTAAATCCCTCTAGGGTTGTGAATTGATTACCACTAAAGTCCCTATAAAATATTATTTTGACCCCAAATTTTTTTTTAACAAATTGACCTCGGGATCAATTTTTATAATTTATAAATTGAACCATTTATTCTGATGTATATTTTTTAATTTTAAAAATTATACTAAGTATTGTAGAGTTACTTAAACATCTATTATGATTAGATTACTTGTTAATATATAATATTTATGAAATGAAGAACGAATCACAACGCCATAACAATGATTATCAATACTATAACATTATGTAGCTTAGTGTTAGTTAGAACATGAAGTAACACATAGTCACTCCTAGAGTTAATTAAACATTATGTAGATTCAATTACTTGTTAACATATAACACATGTTAAAGGAAGACCGTATAATCTTATAAAACACCGCTTAAAAGGAAAATGAATATAATTACTATAACAATGATACTTAATATACTAAGTAATGTATAGTTACTTAACCAAATGTAATCATCTATTTACAACGATTTCATAATATTAATAATCTATAAACAGTCGTGGTTATTATCATTATAATATTATATAATTTAACTATTAACATTATATAATTACTTAAGTAAGATTTGAGTGACTTATATGTTCTCTCACCAAGAAGGCATTTGTCTTACGAAGAACACATGTTCTCTTGCCAAAAACATGTGTTTTTATCTAATGAACACATGTTCTCTTACCAAGAACACATATTTTTTTCTATTAAACACACGTTCTCTTACCAAGAACACGTGTTTTTGTCTACTGAACACATTTTTTTTTTTACAGGCAATGCTGACTAGTACATGTGTTTGGGACTCTCAAAACACAAGAACATGTGTTTAGAACACAAGAACAAGTGTTCAGAATACAAGAAGTTGTTAAACCAAATGATCTCAGCCGTTAGATTTTAGATCCAACGGTGCGTAATAGTTTTGCATTGTGCAGAACAATTAATATTCCGCACTGGATCTAACAATTCCAAATTCTCAACATCCCTGCAACACAAATTCAAGACAAATGAAGTTACTATTCATCGTCTTCTCCAACAAACCAAGCATAATCGAGTTTGACTGGAGTAAAAGTATAGTTTTTTCCCTTCCTTTCTTTTGCACGTTTTCAAAAAAAAAAATTACCATTTTTTAATTTTAACTTCTCGTTTGGGTTCTTGATTTTTGGGCTCTGTTGGGTTCATGATTTTTGATAAAAAAAAAAGAATGAATCTTAACAAAAAAAAACAGTTTCCCAGGCTAAACAACAAAAAAACCCAATATATTTGCAACGAAATTTTATAAAAGCAAAAGTTTTTTGCAAAAATACTGTTCATCGGAGTTACTATTCACAGGAGTTACTATTCACCGGAGCTGTTTGATCGGAATAACTGTTCATCGTCTTCTCTGAAAAATTTGGGCAACTCTTGATCTTCTTTATGAGAACGAAGAATGAAGAAGGAAGAAGGAGAGAGATGATATAGTAGAATAGGTTGGTAGAGTAGAGCATTTAAAAATAAAGATAAAATAAATTTAATCTTCCAAATCACTAAAAGGGTAAGATAGTCATTTGACACCCTCAATTTGGGGATTTAGGGTTTTTACCCAATATTTTCTAGGAGTAAATCATTTTCCTTTTTTTTTTTTTTTATAAATAATTTACTTTTCCACCCACATCTTGACATATAATTTTTTTTAAGACCAAAAGCTAATCCAAATCACTTTTATCAATATGTCAGTATCATTCTGGATCTTCTAATACATCAATAAAACAAACGGTAAATTTATAAGTTTAAACTAATTACATTATCCGACAACTAATAATATATTAACACGTACTAATTTCAGAATAAATTTGATAATACTCTAACATGTTATTTTACCAAAAGATGGGGCAAATTGAGACAATCCCACTCGTCTTTATTGTTAGAACGTTGTTTTATCAGTATACACGAACCGCGTTTTGGATATGTATTACATACATTTGGAAATTGGACAGATGTTAAATCTTATGTAACATTGAGTTCTCTCTTTACAAACACATGTTTTAAGGGTGCAACATGTGTTCTTTCATTATAAACACTTGTCCTTATGCATATAACACACTTCTTACGTAACATGTGTCTGAAAATTACACGTCTTATGTAACACTTTTTTTTTTTTTTGGTGATGAAATATTGAAATGGCCCATAATAAACGAGCATTCATCCTCCTAAACAAGGATTATCAAGTAAATAGGATCAAAGCAAGTGAATCTTCAAATTACCTTCAAGGGCTCATTGAAGCAATAAGGAGCTTCTTTAGCAGTAAGAAAATAATAAGACGAGGCCAAAAATGAGAGCAGAGAACAAGCTTTTTGGTGCAATAGTATCGACTACTAGAATAAAGAATAAGGATATTCCATTAAAATGAACAGCCTCACCGGCTGGTACATCATCTATAGAGAATGCAGGAATGTAACAAATCAAAGAAGGGGTTGGAGATTTAAATTAAGAACAAAAAGATAAAAATGCATGCGACTAATTTCCAGAAAGACGACAAAATCAGGGAGAAATCTCGAGCCTTGGTTCCAAACAAAAACCAGTAAAGAGCTGAAGCGGAAACCTTTTTGTAACCGGGCATTTCTGTGACCATTTCCATTGCTTCTGGTTCACATCGAAAACAAGAAGAGCTGGTGATCCGTAGCTCTGAATATATACGAGTTCATCGGTACCAGTACTGGCAAAAACATCATCCAATTCACCGAATCCTTGGAAGAACTTATGAGGCATACGGGCAATCTCTTGCCACTCCTTCCCTTGAAGAGCCCATATGCCAATCCCCTTAATGATGTCAGGCCGATCTTGTTTCCCAATTCCTCCCACCATTATCAACTTGTCCTTGAGGTTCATCAAGCGGCCACATGTAAGGGAACAAGGAGCCGGTATGAAGCTCCTCATTAGTGATCCATGTGATGATCGGCTAGACAGATTGTAAGTGATCAAGCCATGGCGGCTTTCTGGAAGACCGCCTCCACTGGAGTAAATTAAGAAGCACAAAACCCCATTGCAAATCACACTCTCATCACCGCCCCTCCAACCTGTCATAACCTCTGTCAAGGGAGTAGTCCAAACCATTCTCTCTGAATCATACACATGGACCGAAAGATCCCACTGAAAGAAGTTTCCGGGCACTTGCTTGGACTTCACTATTGAGACACGATAAGTACGAGAAACTCTGTTGACTGATATTGCCAGTGCACTATAATTGGAAAATCTAAGCCCCGGAGGATCCTCAAGCCTCCTGGAGCTCTTGGTGATTGGATTACAAACATACAGCTCGCTTCTACTATCATCGTCCATGAAACAAACCAAGCCATATGATGATGCAATGAACCAATTAGATGATCGGATGATGGGAAGTTCAATTCCGTACCACTTCCGCACAACAGGATCATAAGCAAAACCATCTGGTTCATCAGAACTTGTAAACATGAAATACCATGACTTTTGTGACGGTACTGGGTTCCATACGAACCTTCCCGAGCTCACTATCTCGTTCCATCTTTTACACACACAGCTGGCCCTGAAAATGCTGGGAATAGGAAGGCAGGATAATATGCGTTCTAACAGATCATCAGGCAAGATTACGTCTAAGGAGACTGTAGCAGCTTCTTTATTGCCATCATCATTGGCCTCGGAAAATTTGTCAAATTCTATAATTTCTCTTGCAGTGTTGTCTAGGCAATGACTAACCCAAGAAGTTTCGCTGTCCATAAACCTGAAAAAGAATCAAATTAAATGAGATGACTATGTGAGAAACTTCAGCACATAAAACAAAGTCCATCCAAATTGAAAATCTTCAAGGACCAAAAGCTCAGAAATTCACATTCAAAACAAGAATACTCCTCAAGAAAAGGATCTATAGAAGGATAGATAATCTGTCAAAAGCGAAAAGATACAGAATTTTCACCGAATAATTATGCAAAAGTAAAGTTGGACGAAATGATACGAGGAAGACAAAGATCAATGCTAAAACAAAATGCAAGAAAATGTACAGTTTCTCAAATACATAATCAAATTCACCATCCAGATTAAGGATTAAAAACCTCAAAAACACCTGATTACAGAAAAAGCAATAAAATCTTTGGGAAATTCTTCTCCTATAGATCAGTAGCTCATTTACAGAATCGATCACATTATTGTACCTAAAAAAACGAGGAAGCGGAAAGCCAGCTATTGTTACATTAAATGCATCAAGAGAAAGCAAACCCCACCAAATCTATACATAAAAAGAAACTAACTTTTTTCCAATTCCAACCAGAAAATACTCCTCAAGTTTCTCAGGAGTAAAAAGTAAAAAGAAAAAAATTACCGGAAAAAGTTGGGTAAAACAAATTTAATAAAAGTAAAAGACCAAAAATAGCTATGAATCAAACATCAAACAAGCCCAACCGAAGACACAAATCAGCAGCAACATAAACACAAGATAGCATAAAAAAAACTAAAACACAAGCAGATTTCAGATGCCCAGAAATCAAAATTCCAAACAAGAAAAGAATTTTCTCAAGAAAACTAAACAAAATTCTACTCCCTCCATTCCATAATATAAGTAAGTCCTATAGGACATGTAGCGAATATGAAGGAAGTCATATTACTGCCAAATTAGTTGGTATACGAGTCATATTTACGAGGATAATATTGATATTTTTACTAGCAAATATCTCACTTTGTGCTTGTTTAATTTTCACTACATTACTAAACGATTTATATTATGGAATGGAGGTAGTAATTAACAAGAACCCGATTTATTCACCAATCAACCTAATAACAAAAAGGATCCTAAATAGGCCTACAACTCAAAGGGTTGTGTCTTTTAATCGAAACCCAATTGAATAAAACTGATTATATCTCAAATGGGCACTCAAGAACAGAGTCTTGGATGGGCATGAAATGAATAAAAAATCATACCTTTCACATTAACAAGAACTCAATTTCTTCTCAAATCACACTAATAAACAAAAGGGTCTTCAAAATTTAGGCCAAGAATTCTAAGAGCTGTGTCTTTTAATAATCAAAACCCAATTGAAAAAAACTGATTATATATCTCAAATGGGTATTCAAGAACAATGGGCGTGCGTTACAAAGAATTGAAATGAGGGTATGGATGGAAAAAGACAAAAGAGAAAAGGATTGTTTCTTTACCTGGACGTTCTATTGATGTGTAGCAAAAACGACAGGCAGAGGAATGAAGGAGAAGCCGGTTTTTATTTGGGGCTTTGTGAGCTTGTTTTTGTACTAAGAGAGAGAAGAAGCTGAAGAAGAGGAATGGGGTGGTTGAGGAAGGGGCAAAGTGGTGGTTATGTTGGTCCACAGCTAAACTCGCGAGTTAACTCGTAAAATCGACGATTATAATGAGTGTAGACTTGTGTGAATGAACTCAGAAACATAGAGTCGTATGTCCGACCGAATTAAGCATTTTTCATTTCGAATCGTGTTTTAAACCAAAAAAAAGTATATATCTCCCTACCCATCATATTCGCGCGATTGCTTTGTTAAACACTGATGTTTCTTCTCCTCAACGACGATGGAGACCACACAATTTTTTCCTCTTCTTCGACCAACTCAAAGTAGGTATGCTTTGAAATTTCTATATTCTTTCTTCTAGTGCCTTATTCCTTGACCTTTATTAACTATTGACCTCTCGAAGGCTTTCTTCTCGTCTCAAATTGAAGAACTCTATTTTTCTTTTTTTCTATCACAAATGGAAATTGTGCTTTTATATTTTGGATTTGTGATTCAAATGTTATTTTATGAACACATATATATGATGTCAAATAATTTTTGAAATTAAGTAAGATTTACAATCTAACTTATGATCCTACGATTCTAAAATGTTTCCTCGTCCTTGCCTATCCTACGTAAAATCTTGAATTTGACTGCATTGGCTCGAATGAGTCAATCATTCAAACTGCTCAATTCATTTACAGTCGAGATAGAATCTGGTCAGTGATATTCTTACACGACACTTATAATCGAGATGAGATTGAGAACCGAAATCCCACTTTAAAAATTTAATCCCTTGTTAGACACGTAGTAATGACATCTTGCAACCAGCTGCACTAAAATCGGGGTTGGCTTGGAGCAAGAATTTAATGGGCTTTTTTTGTTATTTCATTCTTTTAGTTTTTATCATTAGGAAATGAGGTTTCAAATTCTTTTAATATATATTCTTATTTTTTTGTGATCCACGATTAATTTTGTCTACTTAACTATTGTTTTCTTTAGTTAAAAAAACTATTTGTTTCTTTACAGGGGGAGTTCTTGATGAACCTTCTTTATGCATAAAGGAGAAGGTGTGAGGTGTCGTTTGTCGAATCATAGATCAATTATTTAAAGTTGGAATTACTGTGTGAACCACATCCGATGGTATTTATTTAAATTGGAGAAGAAAAAAACTTTGGGATTTTTGCCATAATAATCAGAAAGAGTATAATGCCGTCTTACTCATCAGACGAATTATTAGCCACTTTGATCATCAACGTTTTTTCGCCTAGCCACTTTGGTCAAAATTCAAGTTTTTTAACTTATTTCATCATTAAACATTTTTCGGCCTGCCATTTTGGTCAAAAATAATTTTTTTAACTTTTTTCATCACTAAAGTTTTTTTCTATCTCGCCATTTTGATCACTAAAGTTTTTTTCATTCTGCATATTTTGGTCACTAAAGTATTTTTATTACGCACATTTAGGTCACTAAATATTTTGACCAAAATGGAAGACCGAAAAATCTTTAGTGACCAAAATGGAAGAATGAAAAAAACTTTAGTGATTTAAAAAGTTAAAAAATTATTTTTGACCAAAAGTAGAAGTACGAAAAACGTTTAATGCATGAAATAAGTTAAAAACTCAATTTTCGACCAAAGTAGATTTAAGCGAAAAAAACGTTGATGATCAAAGTAGCTAATTATTCCTCATCAGACGGAGCTTTCAAATGATACTTTTTATTTTTATTTTTTATGATTATTTGAATTTTCTTTTCTGAAAATTAAAATCAAAATCTGGGATTTCTAAAAACAAAAAATTTTGTTCTTGCTCTAGGGGTATTTTCATATCTTGACTTACCGATGAATAAGGGAAACAATTTTGAACAAATCTTGGATTTTTTTTTTGTTTGTTTTTAAAGTGTATATTTTAGATAAAAATTAAGCAATTATCTACCGATAATATAATTTCAGGGAAAGCTGGTTATGGATCATTTCTAATGGTCCTAAACTCACTCTCCACAGTCTCCGATCCACTCACAATATCTACCTAACGGATTCTCGATTTAAATTATGTGAATAAGGATTAAAGTCGAGGACTGATGTATCAGTCTATCCCCATCATTTCTAGAGTGCTTGTATAAATATGTGACAGAAAGGGCAAAGTTGTGGTTTAAAAAAAATAATAATAAAACAGAAAGGAAAATGTTAGAAATTGCACGTTCACGAGTGTGGCGACTAGAGAAAGATTAATATGGTCGGAATTGAGTTTGCTAACTATAGAAAATTGAAGTATTAGGTAATCTTACATGCTTGGCTAAGAGTAACAAACGTTTTATTTTAGGTAATTAATGCAATTTTTTTTCTTCTATAAGTAAGTAATTATTACTTAATAATGGAGTATAATTTTAGTTAAGTAAAACTAACAAAATTTTAGTACATCCTTTATTACATTTTAGCACATTAATAAAACTGTTTCGTTTCACATATAACAAACGGACCTTGATAGGCTACTACTTACTAGAATTATTGGATAGAAATTGGCTAAAACTTAAATTGGGGGGGGTAAATCCCTTTATACCAAACGAGGGTAAATAATGTTAATTTGGGTTTTTTACTAATTCCTATCCAATAATTCTAGTAACAAATCATTTTCCATAACAATATCATTGGACTAAGTCAAAAATAAGAGAATTATACTTAAAATAATCACATTGTTCCATAAATAGTCATTGGATGATGTACTTGAAGGGAATAGAATCATGTACAAAATGACCATCTTCGTTTGTTCAATACATATCTAAGATTGTGATAGATGTTATGATTTTAAAAAGTTGCCAAGTATCACACTCTTTCCCTAAAGGGTTCATTAATTTTTTTAGGTTATATTTTTTTTTAAATAAACAAAATAATTTTGGGAAACTTATTATAATCTTAAAAGTGCATTGCACGAATAGGGAGGATTACTATATATTGGAGAGGAAGAGGATGTTAATCTATCTTCATGTACGTTGTCTAGTATTCCAATGAAATTACTCAACATGTAGCAACCTAATTACACTTTTCTATGTGGGATAATTTAAGGATATACTAAAATAGTCAAAATCATAAAAATCGTATGTCCCGAATTACTGTCTCATTCCATTTTTTTTTGAAGCCCGATTGGGCGGTTGCCCCATATAGGGGAGATAGAACTGCCTCAGACGAGGAGAAGATAGCCCTAGAAAGGGAGATGAAAGCTTGTCGCACGCAGGCGGAGGATATCGAACCCACAACCTCAAGGTCGTGGGCAGGCGCCTGCCCCACTGGACTAGGACACCTTTGATTCATTCCATATCTTACTAATAGATGATTGTCGTGTATTCACTTTTAGGTTATATATCTTTTAATTAAAAAAAATTGACACATATTAAATTTCTAATTGATGAGACAAAGAATGGAATACAAAATAGGACATAAGATCCTTACCAATTTATTTTGACCCTTAAGATTAAATATGTTTATATTTGCATTTCCATTTTATGTTTTTCGACCCTTTAAGTTCACTAACATTTATTTTTCTGATAGTGATAAGGGCACAATTGTCAATCCACACACATTCTTTAGTCCTTTTTCTTCAACATCTTCCTCTTACCCCATTAGGAAGATTTGGCATATATGGGTGGTTGGACTTTGATTTCTGCCTCTCACTTCTGCTTTTGGAAGCTAAAATCAATCAAACTAATAGGAAATCCATCTCTTTTGTTGCTTAAAAGCATGATTTTTCATCCAATAGGAATGATTTACCTAACTAATTTCATGTTTTTTTTATCATAAAATCGGACATTCCAATCTCATTCCTTTTTTTATATTTATAAGTGACAAATGACAAGTTTCAAATGCTTTTTGTATAGTATAAGTTCAAAGAATGTAGAGGAATTAATTGAGAGATTAGCTAGGCAACTATTTCTCTAATTCTTTGTATCAACCTAATAGAGACGTTTCATGCATCTTAAGCCAAATTTGGAGGTGCAAATGGATTATTGGGATGCTTTATATTTGTTTAATTGTAGAAGCTAAGTAAGTTGAATTCGTACAACATACATTTTTATGACTTAATGACCAAAGCAAAGATATGTATAGTATACGCAAATGTCCAATTTTGCCAAGTTTTAGTATCACTTTTAACTTTTTCGACCTGGTGAATAATTATGAGTTTAGTATAATTTAGATAAAAACGTGTAGTAACTAACCATCACAGTTTTATGATTGCCGGGCTTGAATTTTCAACTGTTGCGATCGGTGAATAATCTCAATTTTAATAGAGTTAAGAAAAAAATTGTGTACTAGCCATCATGAATTTAGGGTCGTCGAATTCATATTTTTCAACTGTTATGAACAATGTTAGTCAGATCCAGTCAAAATCATGTACAAACCATCACAGATTTGGGGACATTGTGCTCGAATTTTTCGACCTGTGAATAAGCGTGTTTTAAGTCAAATTCTTACAAAGTCGTGTACTAATCATTACGGATTTAGAACCGTTGGGCTCAGATTTTTTAACTGTTGCTACTGGTGAATAATGTCTATTTTAGTCCAATACAGAAAAAAAATAGTGTACTAACCATCACGGATTTAGGGTTGTCAGACTCGGATTTTTAAACTTCCATAATCGGTGAATAATCTCGATTTTATTCAAATTCAGAAAAATTCGTGTACTAATCATCATAGAGTTTGGGTCGTTGGGCACGAAACTTTTAATTTTTGCGACCAGTGAATAATCACGATTTCAGTCAACTTCTTACAAAATTGTGTACTAATTATCACAGATATGTCGTTACACATTCAAAGTCAAAAGTCAACATTAATGTGAGATCGGTCGCTATTCCAGTCGTAGACGCGCGACTATATTATCGGTCGCTAATAATTCAGTCGAAAATCAGTTGCTATTCGCCTCAGCGACACAAAATATCTAATCACATGGTTCAGTTGCTATTTGGTCGCAATTTTCAGTTTAGCGACGAAAAAGTCGTTATTTAACTGTTTTCTTATAGTGAGATTTGGGAGTGTCGAGCTCGATTTTTTCAACTGTTGTGACCGGTGAAGAAAAAATCGTATACTAACCATCACTGATTCGATGTCATAGGGCTCGGACTTTTCAACTGGTTTGACAGGCAAATAATCTCGAATTTTTTTTAGTTTAGACAAATTTTGATAAAGTCATGTACGGAACATTAAAGATTTGGGACCTTCGGACTCATATTTAATAAGTTTTGTGACTAGTGAATAATGTTGATTTTAGTTTAGTTTTTACAAAATCAAGTACTAACCATCACGTATTTAGTGTCGTCAAGTATGAATTTTTTAACTGTTGCGAACGCTAAATAATCTCGATTTTGGTCAAGTTTTTAAAAAATCGCATACCAACACCATCACATATTCGGGTCGTCGGGCTCGAAGTTTTTAACTGTTGCGACCTGTGAATAATCTCAATTTTTGCCAAGTTCAAACAAAATATGTACTAACCATAAAAGATTTGGGATCGTAACACTCAAATTTTTCAACTATTGTAACATATGATTAATCTCAATTTTAGTAAAGTTATTAAAAATCGTGTACTAATCATCAATGATTTAAGGCCAACGGACTATGCTTTTTCAATCTGTTGAGTACGGTGAATAATCTCGATTTAACGGAATATGATGGAGGTGTGCATTTTTTAGTTTGTTTTCTAACTCAATGAGAGAGAAAAGAAAAGGAGAGAATGAGATGATTGAGTTATTATGACAATTTTAAATAGTTAATAAGACAAAAAGAAGAGATAAGCTATTAATTACGTATTTACTATTATTTTATATAAATAACCATCTTCGAGTAATAAGTTTTGTATTTTTTTTAAAAAAATTTAATTTTAATTTTTGTGGGGTATGTTATCGCTTTTGCGAGAGAAATAGTGAGGCCTATTGAAGAAAAACGGTTGATTTTTTTTTAAAATGAAAATCCATCCAAATTGAGCCTTAGAGTAAAACAATTCATTAGTTAGTCTACTATGAGATGGAAAAAAGACTTATATTTTGCAGCATACCTTAAAGAGATACTCTACCATTCCCTCTCTATCATGATGAATATTCAAGTCTGCACATTTTTTCCTTACAAAACTTAAACAATCATCCACTTTTTGAAATGTCTTTTGCAGGCGGAGTTAAAGGGTGTATTCAATTAGAATTTTAATAGATTGTAATCATATGATTTTAATGCGATGGATTTCAGCAAAATTTGTAATTACAATATTTTACTTATAATTTTAATAGATTGTAATTACATGATTCACTTGAGATATTTTGTATTCTCCAAAAGAATTAACATATTTGCTCTAGGATTTCATATGGAATAAAAATTGTCCATTTCTTCTCTGTGAAAAATAATAATCAAAATCTCTCTATCTCTTTCTCTTTTCTCCATTAGAGCATATATTTTCTCAAAATTGATGTATGTGGTTTCAAGAACTTTGGCTTGATTGACCCAAATAAGTACATAAATAAATACTACACTCCTCAAATCAGGAAAAAAAAGTTCAAATTTTACAAATATTTGATTAATCAAAAGCTTCTAAATTATCAATCCTACCAGAATTCTTTCCAAAAAATCGATCTAAAAACTTTTCGTAATCATCAATTACTACAAAAAAAACACTTTAATTAACAAAAAACAACGAACTTTTTTATGAAAAATTGCAGAAAAAAAAAGAAAGCAACTTTTTCAATAGAAACCCACCCAATACACCAACCCCAATTCCAAATTATTTATCCCAGAAAAATAATAACAAGCATGTAAAGAGAAAAAGATGAGAACCTTTTCTCCGTTGTTGTTGTGTTCATCTTCTCCCAACACAAACAAACATGAGAATCAGATGTAAAGAGTGTGATTTTTTTTTATGAATTTGGTATTTATATCACCCACTGAAAAGCCTCACATGAATACATCATTTAATGAAATACTTCAAAATCGATAAATTTTTTAATACCATCAGACTTCCATTGATAATTTTAAAATCCTAATTGAATACCATCAGATTTTTATTAATCACTTACAAATCATAATTGAATACCATTAGACTCAACATATTTAACTACCCAAATTTCACGTATCAGATGTCCAATCTTAAGCACAAAGAGTGTATGTATTGAAATGTCTTACACCGTCTACCTTTTAGAAGTAGAATTAAATTCAAATACATTTTTAACACATCAACTCGAGCACTAAAAACTTCCCCTCAATCTACAGTTTTCTGCCAAAATATTGTATTAAAATAACCCTAATTAATTTCGTATGCAAATAGAATCTAATTAGATTAATACTATTTTAATACAGAGTATTTTTTTTACCATTATTTTATGTAGGCTAGTTCTTCAATGAGAAGCAAAGCAAAGTCGAGTAACCTAGAAAAGCTAAGAAAAGGTAACTAAAAAAAGAGCAGACAATCCCACGTCAATGACCAAAATGAGCATGACAATATGGAGCACGTGAAAGAAAAAACCAAACCATAACCTAAAATCCCATTCAATTTATATATGGTGAATCTTATAAAGACCCCGCAAATCACAACCACCCTAACAAAATGGGTATTTTTTTGGAAATATCTGATATAGACTAGGGCTCACGTACGACCACGCAGATGCAGATTCGGCTACATCCTCGTAGAATGATGAGAGAGAAGGAAATGCAGTGATGCTGGCAAATCCCTGACTGCATGGTCCAAATCGAACCCCAGTCTCACTGATGAATCAGACCTATTTTTTTTAGACCTATGATTGTGAGGTCAAGTAATCTTTATGTACTCGTGTATCTTCTTATTTCTCTGATCAATCATATATAATTCACCACGCGAATATATAATTAAAAGAAATATCCACATATCAAATTTTGAGTGGTTAAGATACAGAAATAGGAACATGCACGTGTACAAACGATTTTTACCCGATTATGAGTTACAGTACATTTCTTGAACTATTTCTCGCGACACTGATAAACCAACTAATCAATTTATTTTGCACAATATGTGGATTTCTATTAAGTGCTGACCAAAGCAAAGCATCAAAATCTCATAAAACCTAAACCCTTTTTTTTAAAGAGTTTTTACATGGCATGGAGTATCTAATGTGTAGACTCTTTGACATATGAAGATGAATGTGGAGGGTTTTCTATAACAAATTCTTAGCATAATAAGTCAAAAATGTACAAGTTTTTTTTTTCCTTTCTAAAACTAAATATTAACTATTAGCTAGAAGTGAGACAGGAGTCATGACCTATGATACCTTGACTCGGATACAAGTGTCGTATACGTGTATATATTTAGTTGTTTGGTATTTAAACATCTAAAATAAGGTGTCTGATCGGTGTTAACCAGATTCAGTAAATATCACGTACGGACGTACTCATATCTATATCATTCGTGTCGATACAAGTACAACAAATATAAACGAAACGTAAAAGTAACATATGTGAGGACTAATGTGACCAAGATGGCCTGGCTGGAAAGAGTGTTTTGTAGTGGGGTTAGCACTCACCACAACTCTTCCAGCCACTACTCTCCTTTTCTGTTTTCTCTTTATATTGAGAAAAGCAATACTTTATGGTTGCCAAAGGTTCTAAGGTCAATGCCACTACCGAAATTCAATTAAGTTTTGTCATTACTTTTCTGAATCAATTTCGGCCATCAAATCTTTTGATCATAATAGAATAATTTGTTCAGAACAATTAATTAATCACTAGTATGTTCCTTAGCATGTCTTTTATTGTTAAATTAAATGATCAAGTAATTAATTCAGTACGGTGTTAATAATATTACTTCAGCATCAAAATTATTAAAAGGGCTCGCGGGGGCTTTGTGCTTATTCTGCACAAATGATTGATGTTTTGCTCCTTGCAATAGACAAATTGAATTTCGTCTTTGCTTGATTTTGCACTTCTTGAAATATAAAAGTTTCTTAATTCTTAGTCCCTCCCTTCCTTAATAAGACTTTCATCACGTGTAACAAAAATTAAAAAAATAAAAAATATTATACTTTATTAGTTAAAATATAAATATTACTCTTTTAAATATAATTTGTATACCATTAATTTTATTTAAGAGGTTAATATTGGTATTTGATTAAATAAATATTTGAGAAATCAGCCTATTTAGTCCCCCAGGAATTTTCGTTCAGCCTGTAAAGTCCCTTACCTATTTAATTTCAGCCTGTAAAGTCCCTTACCTATTTAATTTCAGCCTGTAAAGTCCCTTATCTGCGGCGGAATCAGGGCAACCCCAAATTCATATCATCCCCGTGCTTAATGAGCGGGGGAATAATGGTCAATTTCAATATAAAAAATTTACAAAATACAAAATTCCTGGGGGACTTTACAAGCTGAACGAAAATTCTTGGGGGACTTTACAGGCTGAAATTAAACATTGGGGACTTTACAGGCTGACCTAAAATTCCTGGGGGACTTTACAGGCTGAACGAAATTCCTGGGGGACTTTACAGGCTGAAATTAAACATTGAGAACTTTACAGGCTAAACAAAAATTCCTGGGGGACTAAACAGGCGAATTTCCCTAAATATTTTAATGTTTGTTTCCTTAATTTTAAAAGTTTCTTAATTCTTAGTCCCTCCCTTCCTTAATAAGACTTTCATCACGTATAACAAAAATTAAGAAAATAAAAAATAATATACTTCATTAATTAAAATATCAATATTACTCTTTTAAATATGATTTGTATACCATTAATTTTATTTAAGATATTAATATTGGTATTTTGATTGAATAAATATTTTAATGTTTGTTTCCTTAATTTTCGCTACATATCTTGAAAGTCTTATATTAAAGAATGGAGGTAGTATCATATTATATGTTAGCATTTTTATACTTATTGAGATTGTCATTGGATCGCATAACATAACATAATAGGTGGCTTTTGGTTAAAGAAATAAAAAGAGAGAGATTGGTATTGGCATATTCTTTGATGTATGGTATAAGGAAAATTGGTCATTATTGTCCCTAAACAATTTATAATTTGTACGCAAGTTTCAAAAGAATAATTCTGAACATTAAAATCCCTAAACAATTTATCATTGGTATATAAGATCCTTCCGTCCAAAAATATGTTAGTCAACTGTGAATAATTTTGGTTTTTGTCAAGTACGGAAAATATCGTGTACGAACCATCACAGATTTATGGCTGTCGGGCTCTAATTTTTTATTTTTTCGACCGGTGAATAATCTTAGTTTTAGTCAAGTTCAGGCTATATCGTGTATTAACCATCACAAAATTTGGCTCGTCGGACTCGGATTTTTCAATTGTCGTGACTGATGAAAAATATCGATTTTAGTTAAATTCATACAAAAATCGTGGACTAACCATCACATATTTGGAGCCGTCGGGTTCAGATTTTTCAATTTTTACTACCTTTGAAAAATCTCGATTTTAGTCAATTTCGGATAATATCGAGTACTAACCATCACCTATTTTGTGCCCTTATGCTCATAATTTTCAACTATTGTGATCAGAGAATAATCTTGATTTTTGTCAATTTCTCAAAATATCGTGTATGAAACATCACAGATATAGGGCTGTCGGGCTCTAATTTTTTATTTTTTTGACCGGTGAATTATCTTAATTTTAGTCAATTTCAGGTTATATCGTGTACTAACCATCACAGATTTTGGACCGTCAGACTCAGAATTTTCAATTGTCGCGACCGATGAAGAATATCGATTTTCGTCAAATTCATGCAAAATTATATACTAACCATCACCGATTTTGTGCTTTCATGATTGAATTTTTCAACTGTTGCGATCCGTGAATAATCTTTATTTTAGTAAAGTTCTGAAAAAATCATGAATGAACCATCACAGATTTTGCCCGTCGGACTCGAATTTTTCAACTGTCGCGGTCGATGAATAATATCAATTTTAGTCAAATTCATACAAAATCGTGTACTAACAATCACAGATTTGAAACCGTCGACTTTGGATTTTTCAATTGTTATGAACTTTGAAAAATCTCGATTTTAGTCAAGTACGAATAATATCGTGTACGTCATCACCGATTATGTGCCCTCATGCTCGAATTTTTCAACTGTTGCGATCGGTAAATAATCTTGATTTTAGTAAAGTTCTAAAAATATCATGTACTGACATCTTAGATTTTGAACCGTCATGCTTTAATTTTTCAATTTTTCTGAACGGTGTATACTCATAGTTTTAGTCAAGTTTAGGCTATAAAGTGTACTAACCATCACTGGTTTTGGCCCGTTGGACTCGAATTTTTCAATTGTCGAGACCGATGAATAATATCAATTTTAGTCAAATTCATACAAAACCGTGTACTAACCATCACATATTTGGAGCCGTCGAGTTATGATTTTTCAATTGTTACAAACTTTGAAAAATCTCGATTTTAGTCAAGTTCGTATAATATCGTGTACTAACCATCACTGATTATGTACCCTCAGGCTCGTATTTTTCAACTGTTGCGATCGGTAAATAATCTTAATCTTAGTAAAGTTTTGAAAATATCATGTACTAACCATTACATATTTTGAACCGTCAGGCTTTATTTTTATTTTTTTCGACAGATGAATAATCTTAGGTTTAGTCAAGTTCATGCTATATTGTGTAATAACCATCATAGATTTTGGCCCGTCAGACTCAGATTTTTTAATTGTCGCAACCGATAAAAAATATCAATTTTAGTTAAATTCATACAAAACCGTGTACTAACTAACCATCACATATTTGGAGCCGTCGGGTTCAAAATTTTCAATTGTTACGACCTTTGAAAAATATCGATTTGAGTCAATTTCGGATAATATTGTGTACTAACCATCACTGATTTTGTGCCCATATACTCATATTTTTCAACTGTTGCGATCAGAGAATAATCTTGATTTTTATCAAGTTCTGAAAATATCGTGTACTAACCATCACAGATTTTGAACTGTCGGGCTCTAATTTTTTATTTTTTCCGACCGGTGAATAATATTAGTTTTAGTCAATTTCAGGCTATATCGTGTACTAACCATAACAGATTTTAGCCCGTCGGACTCAAATTTTTCAATTGTCGCGACCGATGAATAATATCGATTTTTGTCAAATTCATACAAAATCGTATCCATCACCGATTTTGTGCTTTCAAGATCGAATTTTTCAACTGTTGTGATCGGTGAATATTCTTGATTTTAGTAAAGTTCTGAAAAAAATTGTGTATGAACCATCACAGATCTAGGGCTGTCAGACTTTAATTTTTAATTTTTTCCAACTGGTGAATAGTCTTAATTTTGATTTTTGTCAAGTTCTAAAAATACCATGTATGAACCATGACAGATTTAGGGTCGTTGGGCTCTAAAAATTTTTTTCGACCGGTGAATAATCTCAGTTTTAGTCAATTTCAGGCTATATCGTGTACTAACCATCATAGATTTTGGCCCGTCGGAATAAGATTTTTTAATTGTTGTAATCGATGAATAATATCGATTTTAGCCAAATTATAACAAAATCGTATACTAACCATCACTGATTTTGTGCTTTCATGGTCGAATTTTTCAACTGTTGCGATCGATGAATAACCTTGATTTTAGTAAAGTTCTGAAAAAATCATGTATGAACCATCACAGATTTAGCGCCTTCCGGCTTGAATTTTTTATTTTTTCCAACCAGTGAATAATCTTAGTTTTTGTCAAGATCAGGTTATATCGTGTACTAACCATCATAGATTTGTCCCGTCGGACTCGGATTTTTTTAATTATCGCGATCGATAAATAATATCAATTTTAGTCAAATTCATACAAAATCGTATACTAGCCATCACCGATTTTGTGCTTTCAGGATCGAATTTTTCAACTGTTACGATCGATGAATATTCTTGATTTTTGTAAAGTTTTGAAAAAATCGTTTATGAACCATCACAGATCTAGGGTCATCGGGCTTGAATTTTTCATTTTTTCAAACTGGTGAATAATCTTAATTTTGGTCAAGTTCATGCTATATCGTGTACTAACCATCATAGATTTTGGCCCGTCGGACTCAAATTTTTCAATTGTCGCTACCGATGAATACTATCGAATTTAGTCAAATTCATACAAAATCGTGTACTAACCATCACTGATTTGAAGCAGTCGAGTTCGGATTTTTCAATTGTTACGAACTTTGAAAAATCTCGATTTTAGTCAAATTTGGATAATATCGTGTACGTCACCGATTATGTGTCCTCAGGATCGAATTTTTCAATTGTTGCGATGGCTGAATAATCTTAATTTTAGTAAAGTTCTAAAAATATCGTGTACTAACCATCACTAATTTTGAACCGCCAGGCTTTAATTTTTCATTTTTTTTCGACCGGTGAATAATCTTAGTTTTAGTCAAGTTCAGGCTAATCGTGTACTAACCATCACAGATTTTGGCCCGTCAGACTCGGATTTTTCAATTGTCACGACCGATGTAAAATATCGATTTTAGTCAAATTCATATAAAATCGTGTACTAACCATTACAGATTTGGAGTCAATCTCGATTTTAGTCAATTTCGTATAATATCAGGTACTAACCATCAGCAATTTTGTGCCCTCGGGATCGATTTTTCCAACTGTTGTGATCGGTGAATAATCTTGTTTTAGTAAAGTTCTGAAAAAATCGTGTATGAACAATAACAGATTTAGGGCCGTCGGGCTAAATTTTTTAATTTTTTCCAACTTGTGAATACTCTTAGTTTTAGTCAAGTTCAGGCTATATCGTGTACTAACCATCACATATTTTGGCCCGTCGAACTCGAGTTTTTCAATTGTCGCGACCGATGAATAATATCGATTTTAGTCAAACTCAATCAAAATTGTATACTAACCATCACATATTTGGAGCTGTCGGGTTTGGATTTTTCAATTACGATCTCTGAAAAATCTCGATTTTAGTCAATTTCGGATAATATCAGGTACTAACTATCATCAATTTTGTGCCCTCAGGATCGAATTTTTCAACTGTTGCGATCGGTGAATAATCTTGTTTTAGTAAAGTTCTAAAAAAATCGTATATGAACCACAACAGATTTAGGGTCGTCAGGCTAAAATTTTTAATTTTTTCAACCTGTAAATAATCTTAGTTTTAGTCAAGTTCAGGCTATATCGTGTACGAACCATCACAAATATTGAGCCATCGAACTCGAATTTTTTAATTGTCGCGACCGATTAATAATATCGATTTTAGTCAAATTCATACAAAATCGTGTACTAACCATCACATATTTAGAGCCGTCGAGTTTGAATTTTTCAATTGTTACGAACTTTGAAATTTTTTGATTTTAATAAAATCCGGATAATATCGTGTACGTTATCATCAATTATGTGCCCTCAGACTCGGATTTTTCAACTGTTGCGATCGGTGAATAAATTTTATTTTAGTAAAGTTCTGAAAATATCGTGTACCAACCATCACAGATTTTGAACCGTTACGCTTTAATTTTTCATTTTTTCCGAACGGTGAATAATCTTAGTTTTAGTCAAGTTTAGGCTATATCGTGTATTAATAACTATCACAGATTTTGTCCCGTTGGACTCGAATTTTTTAATTGTCGCGACCGATGAATAATATCAATTTTAGTCAAATTCATACAAAATCGTGTACTAACCATCACAGATTTGGAGCCGTCGAGTTATGATTTTTAAATTGTTACGAACTTTTAAGATTCTCGATTTTAGTCAAGTTCGGATAATATCGTGTACGTTACCGATTATGTGCCCTCAGTCTCGTATTTTCAACTGTTGTGATCGGTAAATAATCTTAATTTTAGTAAAGTTCTGAAAATATCATGTACTAACTATCAAAGATTTTGAACCGTCAGACTTTAATTTTTTATTATTTCCGACCGATGAATAATCTTAAGTTTAGTCAAGTTCATGCTATATCGTGTACTAACAATCACAGATTTTGGCCTGTCGGACTAGAATTTTTTCAATTGTCACAATCGATGAATAATATCGATTTTAGTCAAATTCATACAAAATCGTGTACTGACCATCACTGATTTGGAGTTGTCGAGTTCGGAATTTTCAATTGTTACGAATTTTAGTCAAATTCGAATAATATCGTGTACTAACCATCACCGATTTTGTGCCATCAGGTTCGAATTTTTTAACCCTTGCGATAGTGAGTAATCTTGATTTTAGTAAAGTTCTGAAAATATCGTGTATGAACCATCACAGATTTAAGGCTGTAGGGCTTGAATTTTTCATTTTTTCCGACCGGTGAATAATCTTAGTTTTAGTCAAGTTCAGGTTATATCGTGTACTAACCATCAAAGATTTTGGCCCGTCGGACTCAGATTTTTCAATTGTCGTGATTGATGAATATTATCGATTTTAGTCAAACTCATACTAAATCGTATACTAACCATCACCGATTTTGTGCTTTCAAGATCGAATTTTTCTACTGTAGCGATCGGTGAATAATCTTGATTTTAGTAAAGTTCTGAAAAAATCGTGTATGAACCATCACAGATTTAGGGATTGTTGGGCTAAAATTTTTAAGTTTTTTCAATTTGTGAATAATCTTAGTTTTAGTGAAGTTCAGGCTATACCGTGTACTAACCATCACAGATTTTGGGCCCGTCAGACTCAAAATTTTCAATTGTCGTGACCGATGAATAATATCGATTTTAGTCTAATTCATACACAATCGTGTACTAACCATCACAGATTTGGAGCCGTCGAGTTTGGATTTTTCAATTGTTACGAACTTTGAAAAATCTCGATTTTATTTAAGTTCGGATAATATCGTGTATGACATCACCGATTATGTGCCCTCAGGCTCAAATTTTTCAACTGTTGAGATCGGTGAATAATTTTGATTTTAGTAAAGTTCTGAAAATATTGTGTACTAACAATCACAAATTTTGAACCTTCAGACTTTATTTTTTCATTTTTTCCGAATGGTGAATAATCTTAGTTTTAGTGAAGTTCAGGCTATATTGTGTACTAACCATCACAGATTTTGGCCCGTCGGACTCGAATTTTTCAAGTGTCGCGACCGATGAATAATATCAATTTTAGTCAAATTCATACAAAATTGTGTACTAACCATCACAGATTTGAAGCCTTCGAGTTCAGATTTTTCAATTGTTACGAACTTTGAAAAATCTCGATTTTAGTGAAGTTCGGATAATATCGTATACTAACCACCACCGATTATGTGCCCTCAGGCTCCAAATCACGATTATTCACCAGTTGCAATAGTTGAAAATTAGTTGAAAATTTAGTTAGGGGTTAGTATGCGATATTATCAGAATTTTACTAAAATCGAGATTATTCACCGGTAAGAACAAATGAAAAATAAGAGCCCAACATGCATGGATCCGTGATGTTCAATACATGATATTTTCATAACATTACTAAAACGAGATTATTCACTGGTCGCAACAGTTGAAAAAACTGATGCCGATGGCCGCATGGTTATTACACTATATTATCATATCATG
The DNA here is from genome assembly GCA_026122235.1 of Vinca minor. Classification (NCBI taxonomy): domain Eukaryota; kingdom Viridiplantae; phylum Streptophyta; class Magnoliopsida; order Gentianales; family Apocynaceae; genus Vinca; species Vinca minor. The sequence goes on along the minus strand of JAOCZM010000028.1, from coordinate 5,292,363 downwards.
ACAAAAATCACGATTATTCAACAGTCGCAACAGTTGAAACATTTGAGCCTAACAGCCTCAAATATGTGATGGTTAGTACACGATATTGTCATAAGTTGACAAAATACAAGATTATTCACCAGTCGTAACAGTTGAAAATTCGTGTGCTCGAAATCTGCGATGAGTTCACGACTTCGTATATGAATTTGACTAAAATCAAGTTTTTTTCACATATCGCAACAATTGAAAAATCCGAGTCCAACGACTCTAAATCCGTGATGGTTAGTACACAATATTTTCCAAACTTGACTAAATTCGAGATTATCCACCGGTTGGAACAAATGAAAAATCTGAGCCTAATAGCCTAGAATATGTGATGGTCAATACATGATATTGTCAGAACTTTACTAAAATCGAGATTATTCACTTGTCGTAACAGATGAAAATTTCGAGACCGGTGGCCCCAAATATATGATGGTTAGTACACAATATTGTCAGAACTTGATAAAAATCACGATTATTCACCGGTCGCAAGAGTTGAAAATCCAATCTCCAACGGCTCTAAATCTGAGATGTTACACGATTTTGTATGAATTTGACTAAAATCAAGAATTTTCACAAATCACAACAAATGAAAAATTCGAGTTTGACGGCCCCAAACTCGTGATGGTTATTACATGATACTGTCGAGCCTTGACTAAAATTGAAATTATTAACCGACCGAAAAAATTGAAACAATATGTGATGGTTAGTACTGAAATTTGTATGTGTATGATTAAAATCGAGATTATTCACCACTCCCAACAGTAACATCAGAGTCTGACGGACCCAAATATGTGATGGTTAGTGCAAGATATTGTTTAAACTTGACTAAAATCGAGATAATTCATCGGTTGAAACAATTGAAAATTTTGAGCTTGACGACTCTAAACCAGTGATGGTTAGTACACGATTTTGTATAACTTGACTAAAATCAACATTATTCACCGGTCACAACAGTTTAAAATTCGAGTCAGACGGCTCAAAATCTTTTATGGTTAGTTAACGATTTTGTATGAATTTGATTAAAACCGATATTTTTCACAGGTCGGATCAGTTGAAAATTTCGAGCCTATCGGCCTCAAATCCGTGATAGTTAATACATGATTTAAAACTAATTTTACTAAAATCCATATTATTCATCGGTCGCAATAGTTGTAATGTCAGAGTCTGACGGCCCCAAATATGTGATGGTTAGTGTACGATATTGTCCAAACTTGACTAAAATTGAGACTATTCTTTGGCCGAAACAATTGGAAATTTTGAGCTTGGCAATTCTAGATCATTGATGGTTAGTACACGATATTGTCAGAACTTGACAAAAGTCACAATTATTCACTGGTTGAAACAATTGAAAAATCTCACATTTTGTATGAATTTGATTAAAATCGCAATAGTTGACAAATTTGAGTCTGACTGCACAAAATCAGTAATTTTAGTACATGATTTTGCCTGAACTTGACTAAAATCAATCTTTTCGCGGGACACGAGTTGAAAAATACAACCACGACTGCAAATCCGTGATGCAACACGATATTGCATAAATTTGACTAAAATCGAGATTTTCACACGTCGCAACAATTGAAAAATGCGAGCTTGACGACCCAAAATCCTTGATGGTTAGTACACAATATTGTCCGTACATGACTAAAATCTAGATTATTAACCGGTCGAAACAATTGAAAAAATCATAGTTAGACGGCTCCAAATTCGTGATGGTTAGTAAATGATTGTATGAATTATTAAAAATCGATATTATTCAATGGTCGCAACAATTGAAAATTTCGCGCCTGATGACCCCAAATCCGTAATGGTTAATACACAATTTTCTCTCAACTTCACTAAAATCGAGATTATTCACAAGCCGTAATAGTTGAAAAAATCCTAGTCCGACGGGTTCAAAACTGTGATGGTTAGTACAATATTTTATATGGATTTGATTAAAATAGAGATTATTCACCAGTCGCAATAATTGGAAAATCCGAGTCCGACGTCTTTGAATTTGTAATGTTAGTACACGATTTTTATGAATTTGACTAAAAAATCAAGATTATTCACCAGTCGTGACAGTTGAATAAATCGAGTCTGACAACCCCAAGCCCGTAATGGTTAATACACGATTTTTTCTTAACTTTATTTAAATCCAAATTTTTCACAGGTCACAAGAGTTAATACACGACGGCCGCAAATTCGTGACACGGTTTTGTTAGAACTTTACTAAATTCGATATTATTCATCGGCTGAAACAATCATATAATCTGACCGAAGACCCCAAATATGTGATGATTAATACACAATTTTTTTAACTTTGTTAAAATCAAAATTATTCATTGGTCACATTAGTTGAAAAATATAAGGCCGACAGCAAAAAATATTTGTGATAGTTATAACACGATTTAGTCTGAACTTGACTAAACTCGAGATCTTTCACAAGTCACAATACTTAAAAAATCCGAGTCTGACACCCAAAATCCGTGATGGTTAATACACAATTTTTGATTTTTTTTTTTACTAAAATCGAGATTATTCACCGGTCACAACAATTTCGAAAATTCAAGTCTGATGGCCCCAAATATGTGATGGTTAATACGAAATACTGTTAGAACTTGACAAAATACATGATTATTCAACGGTCGCAACAGTTGAAAATTTGAGTTCATCGGCTTGAAATCTGTAATGGTTAGTACACGATATTGTCTAAACTTGACTAAAATCGAGATTATTCAACGATCAAAATAAATTTAAATTTTGAGCTCGACAACTCCAAATCTGTTATGGTCAATACACGATTTTGTATAATTTGATTAAAATCGAGATTATTCGCTAGTCGCAACAGTTGAAAAATCCGAATACGATGGCCCCAAATCAGTAATGTTAGAACACAATTTTGTTTGAACTTGACAAAATTATTATTTTCATAGGCCACAAAAGTTTAAAAATTCAAGCCTAACGACCGCAAATCTGACTAAAATCCAAAGTCGAACCCGGCTCACATAGCTAAAAAATATGTGCGTGAGCTGAGCGTGAGCGCAATATTCAAGTTCGAATTTTATGTGAGCTGAGAGTGAGCTTAACCCCGCTCAGCCCGGTTAAACCTTGCACCCGAATAAGAATAATATAATTATGTGTATTATATATAATACTAAATTTCTATTTAAAAAAGAAGACCTATAAAACTGGCGACAAAACGCATCATTTATTTTTGTCTATTTTTTATGGATTTTTTTAACATTTGACCTTGTTATATGTTTATCTTTGGTTATCCTTTTCTTACTACAATAATTAAGTATTATTATATTATGTATATTCGGATTCTCGTTAGAAGTTAGTCTGATGTCGCATTGTATTTCACTATTCTTTATACATGATTTTTATTTTTATTTATTGCTAATATAAATTTAGCTCACGAGGCTCATGAGCTTAGCTCCAACTCACATTAAAATGTGAGCTGAGCTGAGCTTTTCAATTTTTATGTCTCACATAGCTCGATTGACACCCCTACCACACGATATTGTTCGAACTTGACTAAAATCCAAATTATTCACCGATCAAAACGGTTTAAAAATACGAGCCCGATATCCCAAAATCTGTGATGGTTATTAGTACATGATATTCTCAGAATTTGACTAAAAGCGAGATTATTCACCGGTCAGAACAAATGAAAAATTCAAGCCTAACAACCAAGGATCTGTGATGGTCAATACATGGTATTGTAAGAACTTTACTAAAAACGAGATTATTCACTGCTCGCAACAGTTGAAAATCTGATATCCACGACCCAAACATTTGACGGTTAGTACACAATATTATCAAAACATGACAAAAATCAAGATTATTCAATACTCGCAATAGTTGAAAAATTCGAGCCCGACGGCCCCAAATATGTGATGGTTAGTACACGATATTGTCAAAACTTGACAAAATGCACGATTATTCACCAGTCACAACAGTTGAAAATTCGAGCCCCTTTCGCCTCGAAATATGTGATGAGTTCACGATTTTGTATGAATTTGACTAAAATCAAGTTTTGTTTACAGAGATTGCTACAATTGAAAAATTCGAGCCCAACGATTTAAATCTGTGATGGAACGTACACAATATTGTTCAAACTTGACTAAAATCGAGATTATTCACCAGTCGAAACAATTAAAAAATTTGAGATTGACTAATTCAAATCCGTGATGGTTAGTACTCAAATTTGTATGAATTTGATTAAAATTAAGATTATTCACCGCATGCAATAGTTGGACGTCACGAAAACAGTAATTTTAGTACACGATTTTGTTTGAACTTTACTAAAACTAATCTTTTCACGGGCCACGAGTTGAAAAATCCAACCCCGATGACCGCAAATCTGTGAAGTAACATTAGTACACGATATTGTATAAATTTGAGTAAAATCTAGATTATTCACAAGTCGAAACAATTGAAAAATCTGGTTAGACGGCTCCAAATTCATGATGGTTAATAAACGATTTTATGAATTTGTTTAAAATTGAGATTATTCAATGGTCGCAATAGTTGAAAACTTTAAGCCCAACAACCCCAAATTCGTAATGGTTAATACATGATTTTCTCTCAACTTGACTAAAATCGAGATTATTCATGGGTCGTAACAGTTGAAAAATTCGAGTCCGACGGCTCCAAACGTGTGAATGTTAGTACAATGTTTTGTATAGATTTGACTAAAATTAAGATTATTCATCAGTCGCAATAATTGATAATTACAGCCCATCGACTCGAAATCTGTGATAGTTAGTACACAATATTGAATTTTTTTAGCTCAACAGATTTAAATATGTGAAAAACATGCGCCCGACGGCCCCAATTCAATAATGTTAGTACACAATTTTGTCTGAACTTGACTAAATTAATATTTTCAAATGCCACAAAAGTTGAAAAATTCGAACTCGACAGCCACAAATCCGTGATAGTTAGTTCACGATATTGTTCGAACTTTACTAAAATCAAGATTATTCACCGGTCACAACGGTTTAAAAGTACGAGTCTGACATCCCGAAATCCGTGATGGTTAGTACACGATATTCTCAGAATTTGACTAAAATCGAGATTATTCACCGGTCAAAACAAATGAAAAATACGAGCCCAACAACCCTGGATTTCTTATGGTCAATACATTATATTGTCAGAATTTTACTAAAATCAAGAATATTCTATTCTAACATAAATTTCCTATTTTACAATTAATCAAATACATACAGAAAATGAAATGATATTCTTACATAGTTACACTCCTCCCTCCTTCCCTCCAAATTTTATAAATGAAAAGACTTTAATATTTTTACTATAATTTATGGAAGTATTAGCTTGAATTTATTAAAATTGGATATTAATATCTTCTCACTAATAAAATAAAAGATGACTGAAATTGTGCACATGTCACCTCGTTAGAAAAAATGTGTTTGCAATTAATTACATTATCACATACTCCGAAGACCGGAGTAGTTGAGTAGTTCACCGCCTACAACAGTGACTAATCCGCTCGTCGTGAGAGCTATACGAATAGGTAAATGACTAACCATGAAATACACTCTATTTTCATAAGTAAGAATCGAAGTCCTAACCGAGTAGTTGAGTAGGTGAGAGAGAAATGAATTTTTGTTCCCTCAATTCTCAATCCTAAAGTTCTTAGCTAGAGAATTAAATCAAGTCCATAACAACATTTTTCTTCACACTAAATAGACAAAGACTTTTACCAAAATAAAAGAGAAGAAAAAGACAAACATAAGGCATTTGGAAACTATTTTGACACATTTTCGAGCATAATTTTTACTTGAGATAAAATTCTCTAAACCAAAAATCATTTCAAACGGAAATAATCAAAAAGAATTTTCATCCAAAATTAAAGGGAAAAGAACACAATATAAACAAAAACAGCTCAAAATTGTGTTGTTGGCTTTATTTAAGGTCCAAATATCACTCCAATATTCTTCCGCAAAATGAAAAAAAAAAATTTATATACTCAGCAAACAACAAAAAGAATTTCAGAAATTAAATCTCTCTACACTTATTTCCAAATTTTTCAGTAATTCATACTCACAAAAATGAAACGTGCTGCCACGTGTCCTTCTATTCTTTCTGCAATTAAGCACTCATTCCTCGAAGAAGAAAAATGTGCTTCTATTATTTATTCAATCAGATGTAGACGTTACCGTCAGATTAGAAGACTATAACAATCTGGACTGTCAATCAAGGATTTTCCTCATCCCAGAAACGATCTGACGGACAGAAACACGCACTTCTACTCCTTGGAATCATGAGCCCACACATCAATCCTCCTCCGCCATCCGATTTCAGAACCTTCAAGTTTCCCGCCATTCCTTTCTTCAGTCCGTTCAAATCTTTCAGAGCATTAGTCGACGACGCCACCGCTGCCGACGAAGAAGACGACGTCGTCGATGACGTCGATTCAGCGCCGTCCGACCAATCCAAAGACGACATCTCAAAATCACAAGATTCTCCACCGGATGACTGAACGCTCCTCTTCGATCCTCCACGGCTGAGCCTCCGCTTCCACTTACCGCCACCGCCGCCGGCCTCTTTAGTCTCGCCAGTCATTAAATCACGGAATGAAATTGCGGATAAACCCTTCTTAAAGAGAGGAAAATCTTCATTACCGTAAACAGTAGCCGCAATATTGAGTACGCCGTGGAACTTGCCGGAAGGACGCCTGACTTGAACCGCAGTAAAAGCCGGAGTACTTCGTTCACTATTCCCGAGGCAGTTACTTAGAAGTAACCGCACGCTTCCCATGAGAACGTCCTTAAGATAACCGGCGGCGTATATCTCGACCGTGACGGCGGCGGTTTCTCGAGAAATGAAATTGGGGGAAACACGAAAAAGGAACCTATCGTTCCAAGTAGGGTTACCTCCACCCAATTGATCGACTATTGATCGAAGTTTCATCGATGATTCAACCCATATCAAAGCGTAAGTGTGGATTCGGAGGCGATTGGCCGACGGCAACTTCAAACCTTGGGCGGAAATCAAGTTGATCTCAAGAATTAGATTTTCCTCCTCCATTTGAATTATTCTCAGTTAAGATTACTCATTTTCTTGATCAATTTGAGAATAATCTTGTGATTAAATCAAGAAAAAAAATGAAGAAATTGAAGAAAGATCTGGAGATCTTTGTTGAATTTGATTATCTTTGTGAAGAACTGAGAGAGCAGAGCGTAGAGAGAGAAAGAAGAAGCTGGTGCCCTTGGGGAGGGGCAAAATTGGAATTCTGCGTGTGCTCTGTGTTCTAGAATTTGCTCTAGAGAGCGTTTGAAAGGAGTTGGCTTGTACGGGTTTGGAGAATTTAAACCAATGGGGATGTTGCTGTATTTCCAATTTCTAGTGTTAACACATCTCCGGGAATATCTGATTCACTTATAAGCTCATGCATTAATATTTTTATAGGAAGATATATGTCACTTATAAATTCATGAGTTAATATCTCTCATTGTCAATTATTTTTAGATAATACGGATGTTCATGAGCTATTTTAACAATACTCTATTAGACTAATCAATTTTCCCATCAAATTGACCAATTAAGAGTAAAGTATTGACCAACATAAATAACTTTCTCTTAAAAAATTCACAATGTATCTTAGTCCACCTCTTGTACTCAATAAATCAATCTTACTCCCACTTATAGAAGTAGGGGTCCACTTCTATAAATAAAAGGGTAAAAAGCGCTCACACCCCTTAAACTATTTCGTTTTTTTGTTTTTTGACCTCAACTAAAAACGGTCAAGTTTTACCCCCTAAACTATTCTGTTTTTTGGTTTGTGACCTTTCACCCATATTCTCCGTTACATCTTAACGGAAGTCCAAATAATGGGGGCATTTTGGGATGTTCTTAAAGATTTGGACACTTTTCTCTTGGATTATTCTTCTTTAGGAAGATGTACAAAGGTCTACTTTGGCTGATTTTGGAGTTCTTGGCTGATAATCTTCCTAAATTCAAGTTTATAATTGAAATTGGGGTTTCTGGCAGAACTGTGGTACTTTCACTATTTTGTTTTTTTGATTTATACTTTACAGGAATCTTCTTCTTTTAACTGAGAATAAGATATCATGTTTGGATTTAGGAGTAATGGTCTCAAAAGATTGGGTTTTTCCTTGAAAAAATCTATTTTTCGTGACTATTTTCTGGGAAATTTTTGTCCGTTCTTCTTTTGCGATTTCTGGTTGATTCTTGATGAGTTTGAACCTCAAACTTCACAAATAGCTGCGTCTTTTAACTATGAACAAGTGCTTATAACTGGATTTTAGTGTAATGGTCTCATATGACTGGGCTTTTGTTTGGAAAATTTCTGTTTCTGTGACTGTTTTTTTGCCAAATTTGTAGTTCACTAGTTTTAGGCATTTTTTGGATGATTCTTGAAGAATTTGATGCTCAAAATTTATACTCTGATTCGTCTCTTCACTGTGAGTAAGAATATGTGCTCGATTTCGTGTTGGTTCTCTGTAGAATTGGATTTTTTGGTTGGAATATAGCTCAGCGTTCTTGAATTTTTGGACTTCCGTTATGATGTAACGGAGAATATGGATGGAAGGTCACAAACCAAAAAACATAATAGTTTAGGGGGTAAAACTTGACCGATTTTAGTTGAGGGTCAAAAATAAAAAAAAAACATAATAATTTAAAGAGCGTGAACACTTTTTACCCTAAATAAAATCGAGTTGATTTGTACATAATCTGGATTGGAACCACCAATATCAAGAGATGAGCGCCACGACTATAAAACTAATATAAAAAAATTCAATATATATTAATTTTTTTTTACATATATTTTCTCTTAATTAACATATGTCTTAAATAATGTAACACTTGTTTTACAAAACAAATATTGTGTAGGTGTTAGAAAATCACAATACTTGTTCACTTAAAAAATATATGAACAGTTGAAATTTTTATGCGACAATAAAAAAATTTCAGTACGTACTAATTTTTTTGTGATAAGCAACGTAGCCGGACCGAGAGACGAGAGTGCTGCCAACCAATTGGAAATATTTTATTATTATACCGTGAGATAATGTGAACTGGAAATGGGCCTGACTATACATAGCCCAATAGGCCCAATTGGTAAAGATTGTTTTTGTAAACAAGATATATAAACCTCATTCATACCCAAAAACTTGCAAGGTTTTAGGGTTGATCAGATTTTCAATTTCAGGAGGAGAGAGAAGAAGAAAAGATGGGAAAAGCTAAAAAAGCCCCGAAATTTGCTGTTATGAAGAAAATGGTGACCTCAAAAGCGATTAAACAGTATGTTCTTCTCTAATTTATAGATTAATTTAATTTTCATGTATAAATGCTTATGAGTTGTTGATTTTTTCTTCAGATATAAAGAAGAGATTTTGAACCCTAATAAGAAAGATTTGACCAAAGGAAAGCTTCCCAGAAACGTGTAAGCACCGTTTTTTTCCTTTAATTTTACTGAGAATTTCAGTGTTTGTTTACTGATGATTGCTTTGATTTTTCAGGCCAAATGTTTCATCTGCACTTTTCTTCTCGCACAATACAGCTTTGGGGCCTCCATACAGAGTACTGGTGGATACTAACTTCATCAATTTCTCTATTCAAAATAAAGTGAGCGATTCAATTGGGTTTTTGGTTTCACATTCTATTTATTTGAATTTTTTACTTTTTACTTTTTATGGAGATGAATTTCATTCTGGGGACTTTTATTCTTGAAATAATTTGCATGGCATGTACTCACTCCATTCCATAATATATAAGTTGTTTAGGACATATAGCGAAAATTAAGAAAAAACAAAAGGCAAGGTGCTTTGTAAGTCAAATCATCAATGTTACTCACTTAAACAAAAAAAATTGGTGGAGCTATTTGCTTATAGCAGCAGAAATCGTTTTTCAATAAAACATGAAAAATGTAATTCGCCTTGTTCTAAGTTCAGACTTCTGGTGGTTTATTGGTAGTTTGTTGTATATTTTATAAAGTTTTATTGAGTAGCTGAGTTTCTTCTTGTTAATTGTCTATTTTGATATTCTCGGTAGTTGGATTTGGAGAAAGCGATGATGGACTGCTTGTATGCGAAATGTAAGTTTTGAGAAGCCTTTTGTTGAATTCTATCTCCATTTTCTGTTGTTTTTTCTGTTATTTTTTATGAAGGCTTTTATGACTCAGCATTAGTTATGTGCTCTTTGTAAGTTTCTGTCTGCATTTTAGATTATTTTCTTATACAAAGAAACGGGAACATTTTTAGATGATTTTCTTATAGGAAGTCAATTACTATCAATCTTTTATGTCTTCTACAAAACATGAAGCCAGCTTCCTCCCCTTAAGTAGCTTAGTTACCATTGTCATATTCATTTAGTTCCATTTTGTCCTCTTGCCTTGGATGGATTATTTTTTGAAGTTCATATCAAACATATGGAATGCTCGATCTGGTTTTGCGTGTACCTTATAAAAGAAGACAAAATGGAAAAGGAAAAAAGCCCTTGATACATGGTTCTATGCTTTATTGAAACTTATTTCACTAGTTGGTTCTGGTGCCTCGGATAGATCCCTCAATTTTTATATGAATCTACATTGCCAAATACTTGGTGTTTCTGATGCCTTTTCCTTCTGGTTCATAGTTCTTTGCTGAACCTCTATTGTTACTGTTTATTCAGAGTCTTTCTGAATTGGTATCTGTATCTACCTATGTTTGATATTTTCTTCTCTCTATAGGTACTCCTTGTATCACTGACTGCGTAATGGCTGAGCTTGAGAAGTTGGGTACAAAATACCGTGTTGCTTTGAGGTGAATTCTTGTGTTCATTTTTGTCAGACGTGTATTCACTCTTTACATGGCATATCCTTCGGCTGCAATTATGGGTTGTCTTTCTAATGCTTCATCCTGTTGTCATTCCCCTGGCTTGTACTTTTCTCACTATTTCTTTTTTTCCAATTTGAATAGAATTGCAAAGGACCCTCGATTTGAAAGGCTTCCCTGCACACACAAAGGAACCTATGCCGATGACTGCTTGGTGGATAGAGTTACTCAGGTTAAGTTCGAACCTCTAACGTGCATCTTTTTTGGAAGCTTTAAAAACAATTGATAGTAAAGCTCATATCCTTTGTTTCATCATCCAAGTTATATTTCTGGGAAGGTTATGATATTTGATAGGCTTTTCATGTGCAAATGCTACTAATTGGGAGGAAGAAGTTGGGAGTATTCTCCTGACTTGGCTTGTTGACGTACTTGTTTCTTCTGTGTGTATTTTGTCTAATATTTTCCTCGTGCAGCATAAATGCTACATTGTTGCAACATGTGATCGAGATTTGAAACGAAGGATACGGAAGGTATGAGAATGTTTTTATCGTTATTTGCATGGTATTGTGCTATTCCCTTCTGTTAGAAATTGGCTGATGGAGTTTGATTGATCTCTAGGTACCTGGTGTGCCTATCATGTATATCACCCAGCACAAGTACTCCATTGAACGGTTGCCTGAAGCTACAGTTGGTGGAGGTAAGCTAAATTTCTGTTTGGAAACCTAACTATTCGCCCATTTTGCCCATACAGGAAAAAAATGGGAGGGTTTCTGCTACCCTCCATGACTCGGTTACTTGTGCATTTAGTTTATCTTCTAATAATGACAATTTATTTTGGTGCAGCTCCGAGATATTGATACCACAAATGAGTCGTACAATTCTCAGGAAGATGTTTTCCCTAGCTATCACGCATGAGAAGAGAATTTGGCATACTGGAGGCTTTTCCTTGGATAAACTTCTTGGATGATCCGAGTTTCTTTCGTATGCTGGAGATGCAAAGACTCTGTATGTTCATTTTAGTCTGTTCTGTGGGATTTTGTTGACGTTTTACTAACTATGTTTCTATTGTGAAACTCGATTCAACAGACGTACCTTCTCTTTAAAGTTTAGCAAAGTAGGATTATGGCAAATTAGTGTTGTGAGAGGTAGGGGAACCTCCTAGTAAGCAACATGGAGTATACTATATCCAATACTCAGGCTCAACTTGACCTTGAATGGATAGTCTGGATTTTCAAACAGTGAAAAAAAGATCAGTGATCTTTTCACCCAGCAGTTTAAAGTGCTTCTGTATTCATTTCTTATTAGTTAAATTGTAATGCATGATTTATGGGTTTTACTGTTATACACCGAGTTGATTCAGATGCCAGTAGTGGTTTTTTATCAACACCGTGCTAATACAACCTTAATCCTTAATCGTTAATCCATGTCCAACTGTTGGAAAATAAGTTTGGTTATTGTTAAATAACTATCGTCTTATTGACTTAGCCTTTGCTATTAACTTGGTTAAAAACTTGACCATCGGATCAAACTGAAGTGAAGACTAAGATTGTATGTCAACGCCGTAATGAGATATCAGTGATCGGCTGCCATTTACTTGGTAGCTCTCCCTCTCTTTGATACTCTCTCCATCTCTTTCGTCTCAAATTGAATATTGAATGTCACGACTTAGGCTTAAGAATTATACACACTTATCGGGCAGAATCTAGTACTTAACAAGAATGAGTTTTTTTGTGCCCTTTTGCGTGAAACTCTGGGGAAAGAAAAGAGAAATTCACAAGAATAATTGCTCTAAAAATCATAGCTGAAATAGTCAAGTATGGTCTTTTACAGAACATCCAGGAGCATTGCTGCTTGTTAGATTACAATGATCATTCGTATTTTCCTTCTCAGCTTGGTAAAGAAAGAAACAGGGACTTGGGAGGACAAGAAAAGACCTATAGTATACATTTCTGGCAACAATATCTCATAAGGATGCCGATTTTACGTACAAAAGACCTCAAACTACAACATGAACCTAGATGCATCTTCTCTGAGAAAAAAAATGAAACAATGATAAGGCGGATTTTGGGGGAAATTTTTTTTTGAATTTTTATCGAACTATACTACTATAATGGAAATGGTAAATCTTCTAAGAGCAATGCTACCTCAAAAGCTTATTTGATGATGATGTTGTTGTTGTAGTAGAGTTGGACTCTTGCATGTCTTCTGGTGGAGGTTTCACATACTTGCCTATTGTTTTTTGACGAGCTCGCTTTTTAATCCGCGAAATTTTGTCCTTACTTTGTTGCCGTCTCCTCTCTTTCTCGCGATTCCTTACATTCCTCTCTTTTTCGTACATACCTTGCCAGAAAACCTCGCCCGTTGATGGCCAAAGCCAATGTGGTTTTGGGGGATCAGAATCTGCCACTTCAGCCAAGTCTGCATCCATGCTCTTAAGAGTACTGAATTGGAACCATTTCACCCACATTTGACCTCTTCGGCTCTTCAGCTTATGCTGCTCTTGCATTAGGCCATTTTCTGGATTCACATACACCATTCTTCTTGCACTGTGGTAAGCCCAAACATTTACGAGCAACTCGAGCATCCGAGAATAACAGTGTTTGTCCTGCCAGATTATGTGTCATGTTTAAGTTTCTGTATATGTGGTAAGAATCAATCAAAACCCATCATTCAAAGTCCAGATAGAAGAGATACCGTTGACAAACTAAGATAACAATGCCCGCTTAGATGGTGCTGCTCATAAAACTCCGAATCAAGTGTATCCACAAACATTCTGCAAATGCAACATTAATCACCAATAAATTCTTGACTTAAATGAAAACAAATCAGTTGATAGAGGATGGGGGAGGAAGTAAAAGGAGATGACCAATCGAAGACCAAAGACGAGAGCAAACCTTGAGAACATGACGAACTCCAAGAACGACTTTGTCGGCAAAACCCAACTATGCATGACGCTCCAGGTATCACCATCATTTGGCATTGGAGGTAGAGAAGTCGAGTTATTATTTATGCCATACATCTTCTTAAGAGCCTCAGAGAAAGCAACCCTTCATAGATTTTCGGGAACTTTTAGAAGACGAACAATAGGGCATCTAAAAGAAAAGTTTTGTGTTACATGTTTCTACGCACACGGGGCAGAAAATAACTCTTACCGGCAATTACCAGCATTAATAGCATCACAGAATGTCCAAAAGTCCTGTTTTTGTGGGTTTCTCGGGTCCATGTCCATTTGAGCCCAAAAATAAAGTGTGTCATGTCTTCGTGATTGGATAGCATCTAATAATGACTTTTCCGCCGTCTTTGACAAGGATTCCTGTTTTAGTGTGAGATTAGCTACTAAAGGATCATTATCGGGCAAATCTACTGTGGGTATAACATATTGTTGAATTCCGACAATATCTATAGGCAAAACTATTAGAAAAAGAATATCAATAAATCCCTGTGGATTAACATAATAACAATGAGAAAGTTATACAAAATGAACAACTTACCATCCTTGCTGTTGCTCTCCAAGACTGGAATCCAATCCAAGCATTCTTATGTATGCGATCTATCCGGTTTGCAATTGCAAAAAAGGCTCCATATTCACCAAGCGCGTCTCGATAATAGAGATTATTTAGAAGCGCAAGTCGAGAGGGTGCATCAACATCGTCTGCTCCCGGTCTCCGATCTCTAGAGGACTGGAATAATCAAGAGCTCGACAAATCAGATTTAGAATTAAGGCTTCACTTAGGTAACAGCTTCAACTATATGACTATGATTTTGTACTCTTGAAAATTTTATCCAATGACTGGATCAACTGTAGGTGGAGAACTAAACATGCAATGGAAGGTAAAAAATATTACATTTGCTTTTATCAAACGGGAAATATTTACCAGTCCAATTCCTCGATAAAGTGAAGTACGGTGCAGAAAGGGCCATGGTCCTTGCCCCAAAAAAGGTTCATAGATGCACAATGGCTGTCCTGTCCTTTCAAGCTCCCCTTCATCTCTTTCATGTAATTCATTCTTGGACCGATCTGCTCTCCTAGCATTGCGATAAACTTCCTCCCAATTCCCCCGAGGATGATCTGTTCTGTCCTTCAACTGTATCCAATTTTAAATGGATTTAAAATTTGTTGAAGAAATTAGTTGTCAAGGAAATTTCAGAATATGAGGTTGCAGTTGAGAAAAGGCAATGCCTACCTCTTCATCTTCTCTTCTCTTTCTCAGGTTAGCCATGTCAATATTTTTCTGTTCTTCCCAGATACTATACACAAAATTTTCATTCGTTGAAGTAACATGCATGGAATTCTCTTTCTGCGTATGGTTCCATTGTTTTTCAACCTTGTCTAAGTATTTACTCAACTCCCTGGTTCCCTTTTTAAAACTTGAATCCTTTATTGCTTCAAAAGGATTCCATAGCCATTCTACTTTCATGTTGGCAGGTATCTTTGCGACTCCTCCTACATTTATGGCTTCAGATGGGAACCTGAGAATATTTTCCAGTAGCGAAGCATATCCCTCGACAGTTTCAGAAACCATTAAGTTCTCAGCAGTACGTTTGCCGATAGCAGCAGCTTTACGAGCCAGAAGAGACAAATTTCCATTCGATACCACCTGCATCATGATCTGTGATAGAAATCTGACATCCTCTTTTGGGAACAAGTACCCATTCACTCGGTCATCAACCTAATAGATTTTGAAACTCCAGTGAGCAGGATACTATGGAATTAAATAAGTGCAACAAGGAAAAATCTCATATAAAGATGAGCCATAGAATAATAGAAATATCGCAAGGCTATATTTCATGATAGCTATCAATTGTAGGATTTAAATTTGAAAAGAAGAACGTTTAAGGAGAATTTAGATGCAGATGCGCACATATTTCCTGATGATTGGTAGATCTGGAGCTATTATTGGTTTCTCGAAGCACATGGCTTTTAGCAAAATGTTTGGAAATGAATGCCCATCATGGAAGGATGAATATATCACAAGGTCAGCTACACTGAGAATGCTGTCAATATTTTCATCAAAAGCTACATGTTTCACCATTCCGACGGGGTAACTCAAATTTGCTGCAATCGTCTGTGAACAAGAACAATGTTAGTTTCATTAACAAACACTCTAGAAAAATCAATTGTTTTCATTTATTGAGGAGATTGATGGACTGGGGCTGAAGGATAAGTGAGTTACTAAAAAGCAGGGAAAGTGCAAAAAGCCATACCTGGATAGCCATACTGTAGTTAAAATTTGAATCCCCAGCTAAGATAACGAGTTTAAGAGAAGAGCTTGTATTGCCATCATTCAGGAAATCCTTAACGAGTGGTAATAAAGACTGTAAAACTACTGCATGCTCGAGCCACAGACCTTTATAAAGAAGTTGGTTTCCTACAACCACGATAATAAAGTCATTGGGCCCATAGTCCATTCTTGCACGTGTATTATTTTTGTCTAAGGACATGAAATTGTCAGCTTCCCATGCTTCTGTGGGAGATCCCGGTATCACAAAGTAGTTTCCAGTATCACAAATTGAATACATCATCTACAAGATGAATGCAAATGAAAAACCAATCCTCAGAATGATGGTATGAATGCCAAGCACGCTAACCAAATATGGCATCAAGAATGTGATCTGGAGTTTAAACAAATTGATTTCGCATCATGGATTATTTGGCACTACCGTTCTTTTTTTTTTTCAAAGAAAAAATAAAGGAGGGGGGGAGATGCCACAAACTTGACCATACCGGTAGGATATAATTGTGGAAGACAACAACAGTGGCCCGACTGAAGACTTTTCTCCAATTGTTAACAAGATCATTCTGGCCACTTAGAGCATAATCTCTCAGTCGAGCAGCAAGAGCTTGTTCATGTATGGTCCATATAAGAGGCACATTTTTAAAAGGTTCCTGCATAAGGCTGATAGAAGTAAAATCACTCATTTTTCATTGAAAGTTTTCGGAAGTGCTAGTAGCAGACTATGTAAAGGTAAATACAGAAAGCAAAGAATGACAAATATACAAGCTGTTTAGAGAACTCAAAAAGATGCCACCGGATTTTAGTAGTAGGAATTTCTTTATTTAAGCTGAGCTTCTCAATTAAAAAATTTGGTACTCATTCACGGCACAAGCAGATAATACAGCTGATGATGCCTACCAGAAGAAGATACCACTTGCTTCAAGAGAGTTCATGAGTATGCCTTCGTAGCTGCATTTGAACAGGGGAAAAGAATAAGAACTTTTGAATGTCATTCAAAGCAAAGTCATAAGAGCCAGTTACTAAGAAGATATTGAAGTAGACAGAATACAGGGAAATCCCAATACGATATGGGTAATAATCACATGCACCAACGAACAAATGGTGCTAATAAGAGAGAAAATCATTCATCTAGCAAGAATTTTAAATAGCGTAAGCATTATTATTTTAGAAGTTCGGGAGTATCATGAGAAACCAAAAGACCACGTGAAGCCTACCTCAGCCAGTCTATAGCTATATCCATGCTCTCGTTAGTTCCCAGAACATTCAGTGAAATTCCTATCTCTCTCCAAACATCACGAACGGGACCATCATGAAG